>CM034392.1:16257386-16659886 GCA_019925095.2 Dendrolimus kikuchii
AATATCTAACATAGAATCAATGTCGGGGTCAAGTTTGAGGACCGTATTCCAGTCAACAGATCTAAGACCTGATTTAATCGATTCCAAGTCTGCTCTGTGGAATTGCTTTTTCAGAACATTTGGTGTTCTTAAAAAGGGCATGATGTTTAATTTCAAATTAATTTCTAAGGATTTGTGGTGTGGATCTAAAGATACAAAAGGATTCTCGCAGGAAGTAACGTAACAATACTCATTGCTAAAAATTAAGTCTAAAGTCTACCATTTACATTGTACTGATTATTGAATTGGGATAGCATATTAAAGTTCATGAAATGGACGGTAAAAGGAACTAAATTATTGTCATTAGTTACTATATCCTTAGAGCTGGTGGATGTGTTGTAAGTCCACGATGTGTGTATAAGATTAAAGTCACCCAGCATCAAGTAAATGTCGTTAGAATTATTAGTTACGAATTCACTAACTGTGTCATAAAAAGATGTGATTTGTGACTCCTGGTTACTACCGCGAGCTATATATGTACATGTAATATGTAAAAAGTTAGGCCGCGATGATCTATTCAAAACGTTCTTAGTACGTATAGGCACTGAACCGCACACTTCCTCAGTCAGAGGCGACGAACGCATGGTCGTGGCGATGCCAGGGACATAGTTCGCGCCGCAATGCTATCATCACCCCTCCACCCCGCTCAAAGCCATTCGAAGATGACTAGCGATCGCATCTATATAGTTCGTAACGACTGTCTAAAAACTCGGAATCATAAAAATTGTCATTTAGCCATTTTTCGGCTATATAGATTACGTCAAAGTCATGATTTAAAACACTTTCCAAAATGCATGCGACTTTGTTCGTAAACCCCTCACGTTTTGATAGCAAATAGAAAGATTATGGATATATCGAATGTTAAACTTGTCGTAGTATATTGTAATTGATTGTGTTACACCAACATACATAATTATACATAAATAAGAACGGTACCTAAAAAAAAGGAATAATACAGTGTAACAGTGCAACCCGGGGCCGCTCGGTGCTATATTCAATACAAAAGAATAATTTTGTAATACCGACATTTTGCGATAGAATATTTAATTTTATCTTTTTGAACATTAATAGATTAAAGCTTATTGAAATATTTATTACAGTTAGAGCTGACACTTACAATAGACTGATAATTTAATTACAGATTTATAATGAAATATTAAAGTATAAACGTTTCTTTTGATTAGCAAACGAGACGACAACAAAAGTGCTTGGGTCCTATAGAATAATGGAAGAGAAAGTTATTTATTTTTTTGTAATTCGTTATAATTTGAGATAAGGATCACTTTAGACGTGTCATTTTTGCGTAAAACTTTACACTCTAAAAGCCAAATATATTTATAATTATCATCTTTAACCGTTTGACGAGCTTTTTTGTGTGGTAGCTTGTAGTATGGAAAGATGGTCGCTGATGAAAATGGGCTTGGCGGGCGGCCCGTCCAACCCTGCGTCGGCCGTGGTCAAACCACGTCGCGCGCGCACTGCTGCCAACATATCCTTCTTTCGGTTTCTTTGCGTCAGTCTCACAATGATATTCGGGAACAAGGGCGAGTTCTGGGAGGCACCACCATTGACAGATGAAGCGTTGTTACGGTAACGACGCACACAATGTATATAATGGATATCTGTTGGCACCAATGGAAAACCAATTTTCCTTAATATATTATGTAGTATGTTATTTAAGTTTTCGTTATCCGGTATTCCGCAAATTTCAATATTATTAAATCTGGCCTGTTGATCTTTTATACAAAGTTCTTTGGATAAAGTATTGACGGTCGATTTTAATTCAATAACTTCCTTCGACATTGATTCGACCTTATGGTTATTTGTTTCTACAGAACATTTCAAATTAGAGATATCTTTTCTTTGTGTAATTTGTTCTAGAGATAAATTTTGAAAGTTTACCTTCATATCACACAAATCTTTTCTCACAGTTCCTAGATCATCATGTAGTGAATCTAGAGTACTCTTCAGAAATTCGCTTTGATTATCAAGCGTAAGTTTAATTGATTCAGATATTTGTTTTTGAAAATCCTGAATTACCTGTAGGAAATGTTGATCGTATTATTTTCTGTATGTAATGTTGTATGAAATATCGTCATCAAACACTGATAAATCCGAGAGCAGATCCTTGGCTCTTTGTAGGGGTACTATACTCATCCATGGCGGAAAGAGCGCTATTGGGTATTGACTTATAGTACAAATACACTGGAATTACCGTGTGATACGCACAAACATTCTATAGTTTAAATTTGAAATGAACTCAGTAAGAACAAAAAGTTAGTGCTGTTGACTCGCGTGAATTAACTTGATTTGCTTTTTATAATGAGATAGGTACTTAATAACAATCAGACACACTAATTATTTGATGTAGGTAGATAGACGAAAGTAAAGAAGAGCACGTCCAATACTGTTCGAGCTCACGGACGAATTGATTGATTGAAAGATCTAGATCTACTGCACTGTACATTAATGACATTGTGCTCTGTTTTGGTAACCGAGCGAATTGGGCCGGTTAGAGGAGATTGAGCTATTGAGATATATATTTTATATATTTACTAACTGAGCGAATGAGAGATAAGTTATAAAAAGGGATATAGGTCAATTTTATCTTTCATTCGCGAGCTACCTAAGTCTACAGCGGCTGGTTAGCGAGTAATCAAACTGAGTCATAATTGAAATTATAAAATGTATTAAAAACTAAATGTATTTTTAAAGTTGAATAGAATAAGATTTTCAATATTGTATTGGAAGTATTGGAACCATGTTTGACACAGGGCTCTACTAGTTTAATTTAAGTGTTATTTAATATATGGAATTAGCTAGTTATGTTTGCCACAGGCTCCGAAGCAGGTGCTTAGGTAGCGACTAGGATTTATGGCTAGAATGATGAAGACCTGTTTAGGTGCATATATGTGTCACGTACTTTAAACTAATAAAGAAATAATTGCCGCCAGGTGATTTGATGGATGTGCTGGCCTTATTCACATCATCAGTAAACTTCGTGTTGTACTGCAGTATGAGTCGGCAGTTCCGTTGTACATTCGCCCGACTGGCGCGACGGATGTTGTCGGCGACGGAAGAGCCGGCAAAATTTGCTACTAAGTTAGAGCCTACTACACAAGTAAGTTGAAATGTAACTTGATGTTCCTTATATTATACATATAATCTTATAGTTGTGTAGTAACTTTCATATCGAATCGTTTCGATTTCATTTGCGTTGTTTTAATTTAAATTTCTTAACAAACTTAAAAATTAAACTGGAAAATGTTTAGGCTGTTTTGTAAGAACAAACAAAGTACGGAGTGAAATTAGCGTCTGTTATCAGGCGAAACGAAAGGGGACAGAAAAGGGATTACAATTAGAGTATGACAATTGATAATATTTTTGTGTTACTAGTGACAAAAACACTAATACAGTAAAAAAATGTTGCCATACAAAGATGGATAATACAAAAATGCAACTATTCGAAATTAGTTATAGGCATGTAGGTATACATACATACATACGTTCGTATAAATTGCTACAACGATTATGTTGACAATTGCCTACGTTTTTCTTGAAACTAAAGATTAAAAACCTATGAAATAAAATAACGAAAAAATGTTAATAAAAAGTTGAAAAAAACAACAACAAATATAGTAATTTTTATATTTTACTTGGCACCGACTTCAAGATGTTGTATAAAGAAGGCGGTTAAATATTTATTTTTTGTTTTTTAGTTTGAAGTCGCTTTTATTTTTGTTCAAAAAAATATTTTTTACTTTTTAGTTGCGCAAGAACTTAAATAGCTTTAGAAATAATATATTAAGCGTTTGTAAAAATTGTACTACTGATAAACGTAATAATCATGGGAATACCTCGGGTGTATAGACTTACGAGTAAGGAAAAAAATTGAAAATCGATTTAGAATTGACGGAGATATCGTGTTACGAAGAAGTCTGTTATCAATTTTCGCAGGTTTCTCTAATTCGTTGGAATTCAGTCATTCAATCCTGACATGGTGACAATGGAACTAATTCGGGGGTATAACCTTTCGATTAAAAAAATATTTGAAAATCGGTTCACAATTGACGGTGAAATCGAGTAGCGAACATACAAAAAAAAAACAACATACAGACGAATTGAGAACCTCCTCCTTTTCGAAGTCAGTTAAAAAGTAATTAAACATCGCCATCCAGATAGACTATATTCATAAAAAGTAAAGTCTTCATATACACGAGAAAAAAAACAGATTTATGTTATCTATAGTCCAGAAGATGAAACGTTCTTTAGAGTCGTTACACCCAGGTTTAATAAGACGAAAATAATGCAATAGATGCTGCGGGAATCGCCAAACACAAAATAAAATCGAAAGAAGTAAATCTCCTTACTGAGAATGAAAACGAGTATTTTCGTTTAATTAAAAATGTCACTAAAGCCCATTTCGCAAAGCTACCAACATTTTTATTGTACAATTTATTTATTCAAATGTTTCACAAATACATTATTGTCAAGAGAGTCATAATTAATTACCCACTGTGTAATAATAACAACATTTTGAATTGAAC
The DNA here is from genome assembly GCA_019925095.2 of Dendrolimus kikuchii. Classification (NCBI taxonomy): domain Eukaryota; kingdom Metazoa; phylum Arthropoda; class Insecta; order Lepidoptera; family Lasiocampidae; genus Dendrolimus; species Dendrolimus kikuchii. The sequence goes on from CM034392.1 coordinate 16,261,973, forward strand.
GTAGTATGTTAACTACATTTCTATGTCGTCCACGTTCTTAATTAATTAATATGTTTTATTTGTTAAATAAATATATTGTCTTGTTTTCATTACAGCAATGTAACTTAATATTTAATAAAAAAAAAAGTTATTTCAGTAATTATTATTATAGACCTAATTAGAACAATTTGCAGAAGTGTAACATGCGAACTGTAATGTTATTAATGTTAAATAAAGTATATTTGTGACAGGTCACAGGCCCACTATAGCGCCAGATCCCCGCCCTCATAAGGGTGGTAGAGGAGAGTATTATCTAATTTATAAGGTGAGTTTACAAAAGACTACATATATTTGTATACGTTCCGCAAGCAGAAAAAAGCCATGGTAGCTTATTGGTTAGCACAAGCATCCCTTGAATGCTTACATTTGAATGCGAAGAAAACAAAGGTTATGGTGTTTGAAAGAGAAGAAACCAGAACGAATGCAAGGATAATGGTCGATGATGTTATGCTGGAGCAAGTGAATGAGTTTGTATATCTTGGATGTGCTTTTAGCAGGGATGGAAGGTACACCGCTGATATAGAAAGAAGAGTGAATTTGGGGAATAGTTTAAATGGAGCGTTAGGTAAACTTCTAGGCGCTAAGAACCTCAGCCAGAAGGCCCAGCTCGCCGTACACAACGCGGTGCTGGTACCTACGCTCACGTATGGAAGCGAGAGTTGGGTATGGAAGAAAGGGCATGAAAGTAGAGTAAACGCGGTAATGCGAGCACTGCGCAAAATCTGCGGAGTGACGCTCGCGGACCGCGTAATACCGAAGTAAGAAAGAGAGTTGGTCTGAAAGAGAGTGTCGGGGTGAAATGTGAATGCTCCGGTGGTTCGGGCATGTGGAAAGAATGCATGATGAAAAAATGACTAAACAGATATACAATGCAAAAGTGGATGGATGCAGAAGTCGTGGAAGGCCACGACACACCTTCCATGATCAAATTGATCGTGTACTAGCAGAAGGTGATGTCAGGAGCCTTAAGAACAGACGAGCTTGCATGACAAGAGTTATGAATGTCAAAGAGGCAAGTGAGGTGTGTAAGAATAAGCCTAAATGGCACTCTGTTGTTCGTGCCTACCCCGCGAGGGAACTGGCGTGAAGTTATGTATGTATGTATGTATGTACAAGCATCCCCAACTGAAAGATCACTGGTTCGAATCGTAACTGCAAAGAATGCACCACTTAGGCAGTTTTATGACCTAATTTGCATATTGTTACAATTACCACGTACTAATGGTGAAGGAATACATCGTGGTGAAACCTGCACATCGAGAGAACCGTTGTTGTGTCGAACCCGCAAATCCGCCTTGGACAAGCGTTACGGGCATACTGTCGGTTCCCCTATAAAATGGCTATAATATAGGAACTCCGAGCCCAGCAGTGAGACGTTTATAGGTTGTTATAATTATTATTATTATGCAGAAAATAGCCATTACACGCTTAGAAGGTTTGCCAATGACCACACCGTCCGCTTTCTATGATCACTACCAGCTCTCGTCTAGTTCGTAATACAAATTGGGGCGAGTCAAAGTCGGAGGAAGGGGTAATCATCAGTAAACTTTCAGTGTGCAAAAATATATGTAAAGGTATAAGCATAGCTGGGCACCGCTAATCAAATAGTTAACTTCGTTAATCGCTAATCCATTACTGAAAAAGTTAACTTTGTTAAAAGTTAAAGCGTTACATTTCCGAAAATTTAACGCAAGTTAAAGTTAATCGTTAATCCGTTAACACGTGATAAAAATTGCATCTTCTTATAAAAACTGTTGGTTCTGGAAGTTAACAGGTTAGAAACAAAAAAAAGACGGGTATAATTATTAGTGTTTAATATAGATAGGCATGTTGACAAACAATGTTTTTTCATTCATTTGGATTAAGGTTTAGAATTTATTTTATTAAGTTAGACAAGTTGCGTTCTGGACATAACACTAATTAGACGGACGATTTGATAGTAATATAATGACCAATTGCTACATAGACCACTTACATCTTAGACGAAACGATGCTAACCCGTCCAATTTATCTGTCATTTTAGTCATCTGGCATAATATAAATATTCCCCTTGATGAACATTAATATATTGAAGTTCTTGTTCTTGAAAGCGAGGCTCGTTTCGGCTATAGTATATCCTTGCCCGTGGAGAAAAGACGTTCAACTGCAGCGCTTGAGGGTATAGCAGTGTTATATTTAATAAACAGATTGTGATTGTGCTCGATTAACGATTAACGGACTTTGGGAAATTTAACGGAAGTTAACGAGTCCGTTAACATATATTTAAGTTAACTTAAAAGTTAATCCGTTATTCGAAATGTTAACTTCGTTAATTAACGATTAACGGATTAACGAGTTAATTCCCAGCTATGGGTATAAGTGAACTGGCTTGCTTTGTATCATGAAAAACTACACACAAATAGGCACTAAACTTAATAATTCTCCTTTCGCTTTTCAATGTTATAGTTATTGTTGATGTGTAAGTATAATATAGATTTATATTTTCTGATTATTCTTAGAAGATACTAAAAATATATATAGCATAAAAACACCTTTCTTGCTGTGATTTCCTCTCATTGATGTTGTTCAAGGCCTCATAACAATAGAAACCTCTTCACTCAGCCGTGGTAGCGAAAATCTTTTTACTCGTAAGGTTTCCCTGAATACCATGAAACCTTAACTTCTATACATAAATTAACCACACTTTTTTATTTTTAGTTGTTGACAAAACCTGTATAGCAATAATTCTCCCGTGACCCTTGGGAAATGGACAATGAATCTGGTAGCTACTAAATATATTACTAATATAAACGCACATTTGAAATGAAGTCTGCACATCGATATTAACAATGTGTCGAACTTGTTTTTTCTCTTCTAATCTCTCTTCTGCCCTGAGCCTAACAGCCCCTCTGTTAGGCTCAGGGCTCCTGAGTCTAAGGGTCTCCTGAGGGCTGCTTATGAGTTGAGTCAATCCTTTTTAAGTTGCGTAGTCATTTTGGGAACAACGGAACCCTTATATTATTGCCATGTTCGGCTGTTCGTTTGATCATGTCACAGTCATGTATCTCGGATATTAATCGGTCTACGTTGATAAAACTTGACAGGAAGGTATAGTTTATGTAGCGTTACTAAGTTATGTAGTGTAATCACAAAAAGTATTCGATTTTTTTTCAGTAGTAGTTCTTATGGGTATAATTAGTCAAAGCTTGAAAAAACATAGTGGACTTTTATAGTCCAGTGGCGAGATATTGCTCTGAAAGTCGTAAAAATAGGTCCCCCATATAATTTCTAAACAATGATGAAAATTTTTAAAATATAACTCCTATTTCACTACTTTTACCAGATTAGTTTAAATTATCCTGTAAGTTAGTTGTCTGGAAGAAATAGTTTTATGTCAAAAGCCACCTAATGCTATAAATACCAAGAATGTATTGTAACATGTAATTGTTATTTAAGTGAATTATAAAGTGTATATATATCATCTTTTTTATTATTCGTAAAATAATGTTAAAATTAAATCAAAGACATTGAAACCAATAATATGTTTGAACAATTATAACAAAGATACATACATACATAACTTCACGCCAGTTCCCTTGCGGGGTAGGCACGAACAACAGAGCGCCATTTAGGCTTATTCTTACACACCTCACTTGCTTCTTTCACATTCATAACTCTTGTCATGCACGCTCGTCTGTTCTTAAGGCTCCTGACATCACCATAACAAAGATAAATTTAAATTATTGTCGCGTTTTATAAAAGTCTTATGAAATATGTTTCAACTAAAGTTGCGATATTTGATTAAGAATATTATGCCTACACTACACATAAAATTATGAATTAAAAGCGAGTCGGGCTATTTACCTACCAATTAGTCGGGAGTAGATTGAAACGATGAATATCTTGTAATATAATTGTTTTTATCATAAAAGGATTTTTCGTATCATTTATACGTCTAGCAGAAACTTTTTGCCCTTTTAATTATAATGTAAAAATCGGTTAACATTCCTTGCTCAACAATGTTGAGAATGAGGAATGTCAACTATAAAATTTTTCTCATTAGGCTATAGAACCCTAACAAGTATTTAATCAATAATATGTAACCTCATATTTCTCAAAAACTATATCCATTTCAAACCAATTTTCGTTTAAAATATTATTAACTTTCTACCAGCATATTTTCTTTTTAATTTCCCAGTTATTATCTTCCTCTCTCTCTCTCTCTCTCGCTCTTTCTCTCTCCTTTGGAAGTAAATATCTCGCAGCCGATTGATTTAAATAAAAAAATAATAATTAACGAACATCACTTCGATTTTTTAAATCTGAGTAACGATATAATTTAACGCTTCTTGTAGAGTAAACCAATCTAACACCTAAATTACATGTATTGAAGCCACCCTTATTTTTTAGTTTCTTCTCGCAGATTATCCAAAATATTATATAACGGTATATCCATCTGTGCAAGAACGGAGAAAGAATACAATTTCGTGCGGTCGGGCGGCCTGTCGTAAGAGGCGACAAAACCACCCACTGTCGGGTAGTAGGGCAATTTCCCGACTGGATAGCTACCACCCCTAGTCTAAAGTAATGTCGTCATAACAACCTTGAGTTGTGTTCCGGCATTAGTGACCAGGTTCCAGTCTCCCTTAAGAGAGCAGCAGCGCATTTGTAGCACCTTTGGGGTTACAAATGTCCATAGGCGACGGTAACCGCTTTCCATTAGTGGGCCGTCTGCCTGTCTGCTGAACTCTTGCAATAAATAAAAATATATATATATGTTTTGTACTGAATGAAAATTACATTATCCATTGTTAATTATTGCAATACATATAGATATAATGCAGTATTTTAATATCATTATTATGTCCTCTACAGAATGAAAATATTTAGAAACTACTTTTAAATACAATACAATGTAAATATTTAGGTTATGGAAGAGCGGGATTTTCTGATAGAAGTAAAATTTGCCAAAAAGAACATCTCAACACCAGACTACAAATTGCGCATGTGTTTCTTAAAATAAATATTTTCATTATCATATAGATTACACCTTCCTGTTAAATTTCATTCATATAGACTCGGTATTTTCTAAGAAAATTTGCTGTGACCTTCATAGATAACCAGACTGACGTACATGACGCTGTACACTGGAAAATATACTTGTATACGTTGGTACGTTTACGTAAGAAAACAAACCATTAAATATTACAATAATAAATGGACAGATGCGCTAATAGGCCTAAATGTGTATTAAATGTAACTAGTTAGTTCTCTGTAAGTGAATTGTAAATACTTTTGAGAAATAAATGTCTTAAACCTTAATCATCCGTTTAAATCTCTTTTGGATTGACTTAATTTAAACTTTTTAAAGCGTTCGTTTCTCAAAGATTTATTGCTGTATTACTTACACACAAAAAGCTTTATGACATGGAAAGTAAACTGCCAGACATGGTTTTTAACCGACTTCAAAAAAAGGAGGAGGTTCTCAATTCGTCGGGATCTTTTTTTGCTTTTTTTTATGTATGTTCACCGATTGGTACGATATTTATGATCCGATTTAAGTGATTCTTTTTGTGTTCGACGCGAAATAGCTTCCATTTGGTCCTCTAAAATTTTGACATAGTTTGGCTCCATAGTTTTCATTTTAAAAACATTATTTATGAAAAAAATTCCGTTCCGTCCCATATGTACACCGATTACTCTGAGAGTTATGGTCCGATTTACGTGATTATTTTTTTTTCGACGTGGAATAGCTGCCATTTGGTCCCCTAAAAATTTGACATAGTTTGGCCTAGTAGTTTTCATTTTATGAACATTTTTTATGAAAAATTTTCCATTCCGTTCCATATGTACACCGATTCCGCTGAAATTTATGATCCTATTTACGTGATTCTTATTTAGTTTGATGCGGAATAGTTGCCATTTGGTTCCCTAAAAATTTAACATAGTTTGGCATAGCAGTTTTCATTTTACGAACATTTTTTTGTTCCCGTTTCTTGGGATCTATTATTTTTTAAAGAGCGCGGCACCTTTCGTAGGTCTACCTATACATAGCTAGACACTAAAAAGTAACAAATAAAATAAAAAACTTCGTTTAAAAAAACCGACTTCAAAAACTAAAAAAGTATACAATAACTTATTTCTAAAGCTATTATTATTAATATATATTATCTAAAACATATTGAAATCGGTGCAAAGTACAACATCAAAATCACTATATTTTTTTGAAAATTACTAAGTTTTTTATTTTTACTTCTGATATTCTCCTAATAATCTTTATTTCTATATTTTTTTCACTTAATATTAAATATATAGGTAATTAAATAAAATATTAAATAGAATTAAAGGTACTTATACTATCTTTACATTTAAGAAAATCTCTAAACTCATGTAGAAAAAATATGATTTTGAATGTGACGTTGATTTCAGACTAGCATAATATATAAATGGTGGCGATCCCTAATTCTTAGTTTTATGTTACAATGTATTGTCACTATATATGTTTACTGTTTAAATATGATGTATTGAAACTATTTGTACAGCGGCGCGTATATTTCATTTTCGTGCCAGCTAGGTTGCGGGTTGCGAAGGGAAAACTGCCCCCGCGGCGTTTTCTATTTTTATTATGAGGATCGTAAATAAAAATCAACATCTTTAATCCTTTTCATATAAAAATTCCCATTCGTTTTTGGGATAAAATATTGTGACTGTGATATTGGCAGACGGTCAAACGAACAGATGGATAGTGCGAATTTATTTGGGCTCAGTCTGTACCAAAACGGTTACGAAACCATAGAAATATTTTGCCCAACATCAAGGTCTTCCTTCTTTTATCATTTTCCTGCGTCTAATAAATAATCTCTGGACTGAAAATTTATTTACGTTGTGTAAATTTACTTACCTACTTTTTAGTAGGTAAGTAAATTTGTATTGTTTTGTTTCGTTACTTTGTGTCTTCAAAAAAAAAAACGTAGGATCTTTTCCCTTTCCTTGTTAGGAAATAATTAATTAATTCCTTTCTTTATTTTTCAGGTAACTTCGCTCTCTGAATTATTTGGATAGTATATAATGTTTAAAGCAATTTGTAATTATTGCATATAATGATTGTAATTATAGATTATAGACTTTACATTACGATGTTTATTACTAAGTTTTAGGGGTAAATTTTGCTTTATTAGTGTAACTATTAATAGTTTTTGCGTCTATTGAGCCATGACGCAAAAACTGATCGTTTTAAAAGTATTAAATACTTGTAGTATAATTCTTATATAACTAATTATAATAATTTGAATTATTGTCATTAATTTACATAGGGTCCAAAAGTCAAATGTTAAGTAATGGAATATTTGTACGTGTATAGTTTTTATTAAAACATTTGCTTTTCTAATAATCATTTATAAATATAATTCATACGACCCAACTTTAATGTTGTCTTAGTGTTATGGATTTATAATTTTTTTTATATTTTGCAGTGTAATACGCTTGTTGTTGACATGACAGTGTAATAAACTGGATGTGATTTTGTAAACTATTGTGTCTGTATACTCTGTTTCTTGTCTTTCGAAGTAATATGAATTGTTACCAAAAAAATGTACCAAATAATTATAACGTGTTCATAATTTGCACGGGTAATAAAACAACATTCATTATTAATTTAAACTAAAAAATTGTTTTATTTGACAAGCCCTTTCTGCTTTGATCACATATCAAAAACTAAAGGTGGTCTTCGAAAACTAAAGGTGAAATATTATTACCGTGATGAGCCATAATGTGCAGAAGTGTATTGTTACAAGTTTAGCGGGACTCGAATTACAATGCCGTTGGAATTATTATAGAGTGTGTTAGAACTATACAAACACGTATAACACAGGTAAAAATATAACAGCACACAACAAATCCAAACGTAATGCAGAAGGTCGTAATTCGATAAAACGCGCAAAGTCCATTACTATTAGATTCTCGATTGTACACACGTCACGCCTTGATCGTGGTTCTCGCTCGACTGCCCCCTCTCTCCATCAAGCCGTCGTTACACCTCACAAATACAAATGTGCTCGTATCGTAGTCGACGTAATCCGCAACACCTGACTAATGATTCGTCCACAAGCGGCCGTAAACGATTACAATAGAACAATAGCTGTTTTCTGGAAACGTATGCCAATAAATAAGTAAACAAAAGAAGACTATCATAAAAGAATTACGATTAGTTCAAATGCCGATAGGTAATAAAATGTGTTTTTACAGAAATATGCAGGTGGAATTTGTTTTTTTCGGAACCTAAGTTGTAATAGTATCGATTTCGTACACTTAATATGAACAGAGTTGAATTATATATGCTATCGTATGTTGGCAATTAGCATAACAGCATTGTTGTGATATAATTCTAGTCTTAAGTATGGATCCGACATATTGGGCATTTCTGGCGCATTACTACAACAAAATAATGCATAATTTTCACTAGATGGATAAAGCCCACATATGAAGTGCAGGAGATTTTTATTCACTCATGCTATTGGACTTGTAAGCTGGAACCGTATTTATTAGTCGATGGAGCTCGTGTGTAGAATGCTGTGCGTGTGTAGGGCCTGGATGTACATTGTTGGCGGGAAGTACTAGCTGGCGGTGTAACTTGTCTCAAATACGATGATATAGCTGATACGTCCCACAGAACGTAACTTGTAGCCATGTGACCAATGAATTATATATAGGGCATTGACCATGCCCTTAGTATGTATGTAACTTTAAAACGTCCGGTAAATAAGAAAATGCATGGTACATGAAAATTAAGTAGATAAAGAGGGAAAACATCGTAAATTTCATTTTAACATAATTTTTTAATTTTTAAACATTAAGAATTATAGTTTCTATATAATTAACAGTTGTATCTAATTCATAGGCCAAGTATAAGTCCTATTTGAGATAGACACTATCGACTTTTATTTTTTACTGGAAGTGCTCGCATGGTGTTTTCGGCTGATTAATATTCTACATAAACCGTATTATGTAAATTGGCTTACATTATACGGTGGACTTCTCTACAAGAGCACTTATCTGCAACCTACATTCATTCAATGTGCACCCTATTCGCCAGCTCAGGCTATAATTTCATGAATACTTAAACCTTTACTGCCATAAAACGCAAACATAACTTAGTACTTACATTTGTAACTTTGAGCTTCATTTCGACTCCTTTTATTTCTAATAAAAAGAGTGTTACAAAGTTGGGTACCAATAACAGATTTCTTTATTAGGAATATTACCATAAGCGCGTTTATTTTATGGCCAGCACAAAGCAAAAATCAATCATTAATTTGCATAGATATATATACTGATTATAAGTATTATAATATAGTACGTACAGTGATAAAGGCTGATGATATCTATGTACCTACTAATTTATTTATGCATGTAATTGTGTATTGGAACACGAATATATAATATTATATTGTATAGCTTTTTATAATCGTATTATTGTGTTATATATATTACATATTAAATTTATACGCATGCAATGGTCTCCAGTAATTGAAGGAACACATTTATTAAAAATTTAAGGTTATGTATATTTTACAAATGTGTTATGTATATCCTTTGTTGGAGATTCTAATAATAATAAATAATAAAATAAACAGATGGTAGAGACATGTTGGAATCGTTATCTTGATTACAGTTCTTAGGGCCGGCTTGAAATGGTTACATTTAAGCTAATCCCTAATTATTAATTAGAACTAAGCTATTTGATTGTAACTTTATAGCACTTTCTGTTATCGTTGTTACAAAAAGCTCACCTCCCTCTATCCCATCTTCCCTATTTCCTATCCCAAACTTCCTGTCTGATACCTCTATGCCATCTTCTTATTCCATATCTCCTATCCCATTCCCTTTATCCTATCCCAAGATTAAGGCTGGCAACGCGTTGTCTGCACCATGGTGTTGCAAACGTCTATTACCATTAACTGGTCGGTCTGTTTATCAGCCCCGCAATAAAAAAAAGTGTACATAGACTTCATCTAGGTCCGCTGATAAGTAAGTCCTTACAATTAGGTTCACATAAACTGAATTATAACTGCAAGTCGTAGTAGCGTAATGGCTAGCGCACGCCTCCCTAACTCAAAAAGCGTGGGTTGGATCCTGGCCGGAACGCATGCACCATTTAGGCAGTTTTCTGACCTAATGTGCATATTGTTACAATTACCACGTACTAACAACGGTGAAGGAAAACATCGTGATGCAACCTGCACATCGAGATAACCGATGTGACAAACTTGCCAAGCCGTCTTAGACAAGCGTGGCGATTATATTGTCCGTTCTACAATAGTGGAAGGCCCGAGCCCAACAGTAGGGCGTTTATGGGCTGTTATTATTAAAGTGAATTAATAATTTGTTAAATACTTAAAGTAACCAAAGAAAGAAGAAACCGAAGCGCGTTAGTTCACGCGCAATGGAAAGTTCCGTAGCGTTGATAATATCTACTATTTTGTTATTTGGTAATGGGATAATCATAGGATTAAGGATAAATGACAAATCATTTTATTGCTAACATTGTTACACGTTAAGTGTTTGTATAATTTAAATGTATGTCATAAATTCATTATATGTGTAAAAGGTGCGCTTGACTAACCACCTCTGGATATTTTCAACCGTATTTTCAACAATGTCTGTTATGTTTATCGGGATTTTATTATATATTATCGGTCTCATGACATGTGTTAATCCTGACTTCCCAAGATTGCATTTTATATCCCTCATATCAATATTATGTCTAGTAAAGTACGACTGCACGTGCAGTCGTAATTTACTAGACATAATATTATTACTTTACTAGACATAATTTTATTCACTATGCTTGGCATAGAAAATCGAATTGAGTCGCGCATACACGGCGACCTGGTATATTTAGTATACAGGGTAGGACAAGTAGGTATATGAATGCATGAAAACTTTTTATTGTTCATCATAACTTAAACCTAGACAATTTAATATGAAAATATTTCCACTAGAACAATGGACGGCCTTATCGTTTATAGCAGCGATCTCTTCCAGGCAACCCGGTGTCCAAGGAAACATTAAAAGATTAATTAGATAATATTTGGTGGTTTAACTAAATTAAAACGAATTCAATCGTTATTAAATATAATTAAAGATAAAAAAAAACTACTACAGGTATATATAATGAAATAGATTATAATATAAATTATATATACCTCCTACATGCGAACAATTCCATTTACTGCAACAATTTTTATTTAATGGACAAATAATGGTGAGGGATCAAGTGTTTGAATGTAGAAATGGATGTAGCATGTCTGATTTTCAACGGGAGGGAGTTCCACAGACGGACAGTCTGTATGTATGCCAAACTTATCCAGTTGTTCTTGGGTTATGTCTAGATAGCAAGCATTAGAACAATCAAATAGGGGAACAGCAAGAATTAAGCAAGCATAATCTTAGTAGCAGCAGGTATGAAATTCTTCAGTCTTCTTAGTGATGCGGATAAAGGGAAAAGTATCCGGCTGATTTTAGTCAAGTGAGGCCGCCAAGACAGTTCTCTGCCAATGATAATTCCTAAAGTTTGCTGATTTCAATGCGCACACCATCAAACACAACATCAAACACTATTGCGCGCACAGCTCTTGCTTCTTATTCTTGTAAAAATGACATTGAAATTGAATTAACGAATTTGTAAACCGAACCCCGACACTTTCTTTCAGACCAACTCTCTTTCTTACTTCGGTATTACGAACGCGGTCCGCGAGCGTCACTCCGCAGACAGTAAAATAAATAACCATAATACATGTACTCAAAATACAATCGTTAAAGTTCGAAAGTATTACGAAAAAATATCAAAGTGGGATCATTCTTTTGACGTTATGACAACGTAGGTATCGAATAACGTTCAATCATCTTTGTATACTTCGACTTGGAAAAGCACATTACTACATACATTATATTTATTTGTATCGTGTATATAATTTATGTGACCTAGCAGATGGTTGACTTTTGCAATAAATAAGGTATTACTCACCAATAGTCAGTATATATCCAGACTTTTTATCCATATATGAAAAAGATAATAGCTACCAATTTATTGGTATGACTGAGATATATTTAACTCGAAAACAAAACAGCAATTAATCTTGTACAACATTTATACTCTGAATTTGCTACGTTATTGTCAAAAGCCTTTCGCTTCAGCTAGTTTCATTAATCTCTTCATACATATTACATACGTCCAATTCCGGTGTTCTTTGGCAGGCTTCTCTAGTCTTTGTTCAAAATGTCTGCGGGTTCGATATGGTCCTTATCAGGTCGTGATTAATTTGAGCTACTACCAACGTGCTACCAGCCTTAAATAAAGTAACATGGCACATAATATTCCATATGTCATCACCGTGGAAAAACATTTGTTTAATTCTATGACAATATTGGCAAGGCCGGTTTGTTGAAATACAATACTATGGTTTTTTTTAAACGTAATTAATATATTTGGTTGCATATATAGACATATAATTATTAGGAATTACTCCACCACACGCCTGCATACAACTTAACAGTAGTAAGTATCTATAAGATATAGATGTCGCTAACTGTCCATCAGTTACCTTTATGATTCATTTCTTTCTGGTTATCGGACCAGAGACGTAATACACTCATTTTATTTAAATAGATAATTGTCATAACATATCTTTTATTAGTCAAAATCACAAACTGAATTTGTTTCAAAGGCCACCCTCACTCACTTTTCAATAAATAACAATTTCGTTTTTTTAAATAACGAGCGATTTCTTCTAAACTACTTTTGGATGAACAATTAACACAAAAACTTGTCTATAGATGTTATAATCTCTATATGAGTTATGTATTTTTTTGGCAATTGCATTTGCATACAAATCAATATCGATTTTCTCCACACTCTTTCATTCTGAACTTGTTTTTGCCCTATTCATTCATTATCTCACATTACAATCGAAGGCTACACTGTCATGTCGCCACACCCGCATTCCCTTGTGACTGTTGTTTTTCATACATCCACACTAATATAATTGAGAAAGTGACTTTGTTCGTGTTTATTGTTCCTTTTTTATTGTTTTCATGAAATTCGGTATAAACTATTATTATAGTATGTAATAAAATAGAAAACGCTTTATTGTTCACCACAAACATATTAATTCAAAAATTTCACAGTACCTAGTCACATTAAATAGTAAAGACAGGAACAATGGACGGTCTTATCGCTTTAGAGCGATCTACCAAACAACCCGGGCTATGGATTTTATAAACGGAATCACAAGTGTATGAAGGTGGTGTGTATATTAAATACACACATATATAAATAAGATTTGTAAATATTACAAAATACATATACTACCTAAAGTAAATAAACAATAACACGTAAATATTATATACTAGCTGATGCCCGCGACTTCGCCCGCGTGGTGCAGTTTTTTAACTATCCCACGGGAACTTTTTAATTTTTCGGGATCAAAAGTATCCGATACGTTGACCAGGAATATAAGCTACCACCATACAAAATTTAATTTAAATCGGTCCAGTTGTTTCTGAGATTAGCCGATACAAACAGACAAACAAAAAAATTGAAAAAAATCTAAATTAGTTCTATTTCACTCCTTACCTACCTGACTCGGGTTTTAGCATTTTTTTTTGCATTGTACAAAAATTAGACCTCTACAGTTTTATTATATGTATGTATAGATACTATAATATACATTCATTAGTAATATGTATGTCTTGTATTATGTACCTAGTCTTGCCATAAATATTGTAACAAAGATTTTTTTTCTATTGCAAATAACATATTTAAGTTGTACAGTGTGTTAGTTTACTACACAAATATAAAACAATTTAAAATATAAAAAGCTTATTCGGAGTGGTCTCCATTGGCTGCAATACACTCCTTTAAACGTTGAGGCCAGTTATCAATAGAAGCACGCACTCTTTCTATGGGAAAATTCTTCACTGTCAATCGTATAGATTGTTTTAGAGACTCCAATTTATTATGGCGTTTAGAGCAAGCCGTACTCTCTAAAACTGACCACAAATCATAATCCAGTGGATTAAGATCGGGACTAGACGACGGCCAGTCTTCAGCTCTGATGAAGTCCAAAACGTTCGTTTCCAACCAAGACTGCGTGGACCGAGCTTTATGACCCGGCGCCGAGTCTTGCTAGAAGGACCATTCTTGGTTATTGAACATGGTATTGTTAAGGGGCTTAACTACCTTCTCAATAATGGTATCTTGATACACTTGTGCCGATATTTTGATACCTTTTTCACAAAAATATGGCTCAGTCACTCCTTCATAGCTAACACTCCACCAAACCATCACTGAAGACGGATAATGCCCACGTTGCACTCTGTCGACTAATTTAGAAGCTTCCTTAGAGCTTTGAGCATAAATACGGTCATTTTATTTGTTAAAATATTGCTTAATTGTAAAAATGTTCTTATCCATAAACAAAATTTTTCTGTGACCTCCCTTTGCATACCGCTTCAGTAGTTGTTTCGCTTTAACCACCCTATTCTTTTTTAAATTATGAGTTAAGAAATGACCAATGCGTCTCTTATAGGCTGCAAGTCCTAAGTCATCTTTTAAAATACGCGACATGGTTCTAGGTGATATCTTCATATCTCCCGAGATGAAATCTTTTGCTTTCGGACAGGATTTATTCGAATTCTTACCCTTACTGCTTTGACCACCTTTTTCGTACGAACACTACGTGGGCGACCAGAACCAGATCTTTTCTGTCACAAAGAGAGGAGGTCTCATTGTACCTATTAACGGCCCGGTACCCAAACATTTGACTAATTCCAAGCGCATGGAAAGTTTTAAAAATTGCATTTGGCTCCATACCTACGTTGTGTAATGCAATCATAGTGATTCGATTCTCTTTATCGCCCCACTCCATTTTAATATCGCAAAAAAATTTTTACAATGTATTGGCGCCAAAATGAGAAAACACAATGAACAATCATATAAAAATGACAGATTCCAAATTCAAATGTAACATTTTGTTTCTTTTTAATTGTAATAGTATTTATGGCCAGACTAAGTATATATTTTCGTCATATGGGAAAGACGTAGGATACTTTTATTCTGGAAAAAAGGGGGTCATTATTAGAGGATTATTTATGCACGTGATATAATATATATCAGTTATTATTATTATAGTATTTTTATACACGTACTTTTAATAATGGGAATGATTATGAGATGAAAGTTTTATATTTTGAAAAATTGAAAAGTTATTGTGGGATACAACATGCGTTTCATATATGTACAGCATATAGCTATATCTATATGCAGATTTCGTCATGATATTTAATCGTAATGTGCAAATTAGGCCCAAAATATTGCCAAGGTCGTGTACGCTTCCCAACTGGGAATCGAATCATCGTCACTGAAATTAAATGCGGCCTCGTTATCTATTAAACAACCAAGACCAATTCATAAGAGCACAAATAAATACGTCTATTCATTCCTATAAAACTAAAACATGAAAGCATTGCATTCATTCAACCTATCAAGCTTTCACTGGTGAAAAACACTCATTCTATTTGCCTTTAATTTCCTAAAGCGAACCAAGTTGATGATATAACACTTTATGCTTTTAGTTTATGATTACTTTTTACCGACACAAAGCTATGAATTTTGTACTTCATTATACAAATGTAAGAGCTTTTAAGCATAAAAAGCCTTTATATCGGTTAAGCGTGTACTGAACCACGCACCGTGAAGTTTTGCAATTTGGCTACGAGAGCCTAATTAGCGTATAACCGAAGATTGTGTGTGTGATATGTCGATTGTCTTTGCTTACCACACTTTTTCAGGATTTCAATACCTACCAACTACTAATACCTGCGTAAAATATGTTTAAACAAGGTCTTTTTGTTATGAAATTATTTTTAAATTCTTCTATTCTCTTAATCTTTATGAACGTGAGATAATGTACAGAGCCTTGAATAAAAATAAATCATTAGAACGACATTACTTTTACATTCGTATGTTCAACTTCGCTCTACATATACTTTTGGTAAAAGAAATAATCATATAATCCTTTTACCCGATTTACATATGCGAGCTAAGTCGCAAGAATACCAAGCAAAGCATTAAATAGCTAAGTGAATCAAAAAGTTCTTGGAATCAATATTAAAAAATTACACAAACATATTTTATTTTTCTATATAATCTTCCCACAATGGAATGCTTTAGCGTTTCTAACTTCCTTATTCCTTGCGAAAAAATTGTTCTTGAGTCTTTTTAAAACTCGTCTACGGCAGCCATAACCGCGTCTTTATGGTGAAATTTTGTTCCACGAAATTCCTTTTTTAATTTTGGGAATAGTGAAAATCATTTGGGGCTAAGTCCGGAGAATATGGTGGGTACTCAAGGAATTTATTGTGTTGAGCGCAACTTCCGATATCGTAAAGAAACAACACTCCCAACGACAGTTTTCCACGACTTTTTTTTTTAATCGCTTCACGCACTTTCGGAATTTAATTTGTATAATATAGTCCAGTAACTGTCTGGCAACTCGAAATGTTTTAATGCATGGAGAGGATGGTCGTTTCCAAGACATGATTTATCTCTTATTTTCAGGATCAAAATGGTGGACCCACGTTTCATCTATGGTGACAAGGCGACGGAAAAAAATTTCCAAATTACGCTGGAACATTTCGAGATTACGTAGCACCTATCTTGCTGACATATACATATTTTTTTGAACCCCAGTGAGTCTATTAAAATGAATTGAACGCTATCAAAAGATATCTTTAGGATCTTAGCTATATGTTTTAAAGTTTTCTTCTGTCTTCCAAAACCATATTTTCATTCCTTTTGACATTTTCTTCCGTAACGGAGGTTGTAGGCCGTCCAGAACGCGAGTCATCTTTACAACTTCCTCTACCTCTTTTAAATTCAACCACCCAATACGCAACCGTAGAATAGGGTACAGCATCATCCCCTGAATGTCCGAAAAAAATTCTTTCATTGTCATTTTTTTCAAGCTGAGATATTTTATCAGTGCACGTAACTTACTTTTATCCATAATTTTGTGCTTTTAGCAACTCGTTGCACAAATCAATTTATTACGTGCGAACGAATTGACGAAAACAAGTGACAGTTGGTATAAATATTGTGTGCAGGGGTCCTCCAGCATCTGGGGAGCGGAGGATCAAATCCCTGTTGACGAAGTGAGTTTGCCCCTCCCGGGGCATTCTCAAGCACTGATGTGCAGGATCAGCTTGGGCGTAACTACTTTCTAAGTCTCACGCTTTTCGTACCATAAGCGCGGGGCACGTGGGAGGAAGGGGGTTTTAGTGGAGTATTAGCCGATGGGTTACCTCTTTAATAGGGGTACCTTGCTGAGTTTCCACACAAGCCGGTGATTGACTCTGTTATCTGCGCCATCTTCAGTGGATAATTCTCATTACTTTGGTTTAATCCCAGTAAAGGACCGGGTAGTGTACGAAATGTATTTCCCCCTGCCTCAAAAATAAAGAAATAAAATTGGGTGATTGACACTCTTTAATTTCAATATCGAACTTCTCCCAAAAAGGTTTTATATATATGCACTTCTAAGTACTTTCTCATTCACCCTCGTAGATTATTCATTTATAAAAAGGCATTAAGGGAACGTCAGAATAAACAACACAAAGGATCCAAAAAAAGGGAAGAATTTAGTGAATTAATGGCGTGTGTAAGCCAGTAAAATGGATAGCGATCTTTTCTTTTCAAAGTGTTTTTAGATTTCATGAAATAGGTTTATACGCTTATCTTATCCGTGCAGGAACGGTGAAAGAATACAATTTCCTGCGGGCGGGCTGTCGTAAGAGGCGACAAAACCACCCACAGCCAGGTGATAGGCCATTTGCCCGACTGGACGGCCACCCTTGGTCTAAAGTATGTCACCATAATAACCTTGAGTTGTGTTCCAGCATTAGTGACCACGTGCCAGTCTCCCTTAAGAGAACAGCTGCGTATTTGTAGCACCTCTGTTGTTGCAAATGTCCATAGGCGATGGTAACCGCTTTCCATCAAGTGGGCCGTCTGCCTGTCTGCTGATCTTCTGCAATAATAATTTAAAAAAAAATACGCGTACTAACTTTTAAATTCAAAGCTTTTATTCAAACCGAGTTCCACTGGAGAACTTTTTTGCAAGTCACACATATAAGTCAAAACCAAGTTTACTTCCTATTCTATATACACCAACAGCCACCAGCAACTCTATCTTGAGCTCTTTTTTATAGAATAACAAAAGTATGTTATACAATGATATTTCGGAGAATCAGTGGAGTGGCACAACAAGAGAATTTGTTTTGCATACAAATACATATCTATAACTATAAGAAATAGAGTCATGTAACAAGAATATTAGGAATCATCCAGTGCATTTTTATAAACATGTTTTGTTCCCAAAACATGCTTATAAAAATGCTCCAATATATAAAATACTGGATGGAACACTATGGAGATGTTATTAAAGGTCATGAAGCAGCAAACATAATAGGTACAAAGAATTTAATAAAAATTACATCAAATTACAAAGGAGTAATAGCTTCTAAATTCCAAATGAGCTAGATAGCGCCACAATAGGGCCGATTTTTCAATCACCAGATAATAGTTATTCATAAGAAAGGAATACAACTTGAGAAAATTAAAAATGACAGTTACATGAACCAAACAGTTGAATTGTTACATTTTTGAATTTAGTCAGGTTATAATTAGTTTGGCTGATAACTTTTATCTGGTGATTGAAAAACCGGCTCTAAAAAAGACGAAAACTGAAATAAATCTTATTTACACTTTAGTTTTGTGACCGATTTGGTTCTCAAGTGTGTTTTAAGTAATAAATAGTTAAAAAATGACAGAAGTGTGCGCCAGTCTAGTCGTTTAGGATTTAGGAGGTATTTTACTAGACGACTGTCATTTCGAGTATTCTTCTTCCTTGCTGCAAACTTAACAGCGAACACCGTTAGATTCATAGAGTGTTCTTGGGGTAGTACCAAATAATAATGTTTTTAATGCAACTTAATATCTACACAAGTTTATATAAGGTACTACGGTTAGAATGTTGCATAGTAAGAGGAGTATAACATTCAATTTATGTTCCCTGTGTAATACAATATTTAATTAAGCGGGGACGATACATATTACATATACATATACAATTACACATCTTATGAGAGTCGTGGTAGCTTAGTGGCTGAAACATCCACGTCTTATTCCAATAATATGGGTACAAATCTTCATCGGAATCTGGATATTGTTACAATCGTGAAATACACATCAACGTTACCGATGTTTTACAGCACTATAACTTATATACGTTCTCTTAGAAGCTCTGCATGATGCCTGGTTATTTATTATATTTACAGTTTAGATTTGAATAAATTATAAATTCTAAAGAATATATTTTTCAATTAAAAGTTAAGGCAAAAATGCAGCGACGATAAGCGACTATCTGTTTATAGTTATTAAAAGGGAGCGCTTTTCAGTAGTAAGACACCAGCGAAGCAATATTAGTCCTTTGTCTGCACGAAGGCTCCATCTGTTACAAAGTGCACTAACCCTTTTTATTAAGTGGAAAATGTACACTATAATTTTTCTTTTTCATGAGAGTAGACAAGCCTATTCACATTGTGGAAATAATCACATTTTATCCTCAGTTGTTTTTTGCAACAAGAGTAGTGTTACATCTGTAAGCATCATCGAGATTTCGAAAAATAAATGAATAAATGCCACATATATCGAACAAGAGAAAAAATAAATCAATCTATTCAATCATTTGATAGTCACACATTTAGATATATTACTAAGATGATGTAAAGATTAGGCCCGAGCAGGCCCGATGACCTCCAACCTCCCCTATAGCCACCCCATGCCTGGCAGTTATTAAATTACTATTCTAAAATACTTTATATCGTCTCAAATATACACAGTAAAAACACACAACAACAATTCCATAAAATAAATATTAAAAGATAACATAAATTTATCACAGTTTACTGAAGAGCGTAACGCTTGGCAGTTGGTAGAACAACTGCGTCTGCTTCGCCTCACGTACCACTTAAATACTATAAAATACTTAAGAGTATTTGTTAAATTATATGTTTGAAGCCTAAAATGTCCAGTAACTTGTAAATACTTGTTACAAATACCATCAAAACATATTTTAGTAAATATAACAATATCGTTTGTGGCCAATAGCCAGTATGAAATACCTGCCAGATATCGGTATCACCATTCTAAATTATCTCTACATTAATTTGAAAAAAACCAGAAAAAGCCATTCTTTACACTTCTTAAAATTCGCTAACAAATCTTTATTATTCCGCCTTATTTAAATCGTTATTGTTTTATAATACCTAACATAATCTATTAAATTATGACATTATACTTATATGAGTAATTATTACAACTAAAGTTTCAGGATTCTCCTACAAACATATACTAGCTGCCATATATTTTAGGATACCAACATACCCTAGTGTCTGCTGGCCTGGAAGGAATTTTATAATCACATATATTTAGGGTTCCATTGCTATATTGCTAAAACAGAACCCTCATAAATTCCTCTTGTCCGTATCTGTATCTCTGTTCATATGTCCTTCCGTCCGTTCATCTGCCATTTTTAAACATCACAGTCATATTTTTCACTTGACTATGGATGAAATTTAAAGTATTTTGTATAATAATATGCCTTTTTAAGATAAATCTTTTGACAAAAATTGGTTTGACCAGAATCCGAAGACTAGTTTATGTGACATAGGAAATTTTCGATTAAGTTCTTTTTAGGGTTACGTGTTGAAATTCCAAAAACAGTAAATATGCGTCAAATATGCAGAATTCTTACCATCCACTATGTTAATCCTGACACGCACATGGCCGATTTTTTTTGATCGCATGTCCATCGTAAAATTGTAGGAAAATCTCGGCTCAAAGTTCATTGGAGTGCAAGACAAATCTTTTGATAACGGTAGCGTATAGGAAACTAGCGTTTAAGGGAAGGAAGTATGAACACCGGTGGCGAGCGGTACCGTGGGAGAAACATAGGGACATTATATCAAATATTTCTTTCCAACAATGCCTTTAACAAAACTACGTAAGTATAACAAAAGCACGCCGAAATTTGTATCTGCAAATAGGAATAAATTTCCTAGAAATAGTGTAAGTTACATTTCATATTATAATTAGAATGCTTTTCGAATAAGTTTCCCAATATCAAAATATTGGCAGCGGTAAGTATAAGGTAAAATTTATTTTCCTTAAAAAGTAAGTTCATACATGTACATAAAAGTTCATGACGGCGAAGGCATAAAACTTCCATGGAAACTTCGAATGTTTATAATTACATTGTAATTTTTGGTTAATTATGTATGTACTTCTTGAGTATAATTTGTTACTTTTTTTTTATTGCAGGAGTTCAGCAGACAGGCAGACGGCCCACTTGATGGAAAGCGGTTACCATCGCCTATGGACATTTGCGACACCAAAGGTGCTACAAATGCGCTGCTGCTCTCTTAAGGGAGACTGGAACCTGGTCATTAATGCCGGAACACAACTCAAGGTTATTATGGCGACATACTCTAGACCAGGGGTGGTAGCCATCCAGTCGGGCAAATGCCCTACCACCTGGCTGTGGGTTGTTTTGTCGCCTCTTACGACAGGCCACCAGGCCGCAGGAAATTGTATTCTTTCTCCGTTCCAGCACGGATAAAAAGGACGCATAAATCTTTATAAAGATACTTGTACTATATTGGATAGAAACTTTAAGCTGAACAGTAAGGAGGAGTACCTTAACCATTGCAGCTACACGAAAATAGTCTTAGAAACATATCTATAATTTTTCGTGACATTTTCGTTCACAGATTTTCAAAAAAATGTAGTGAATAAGAAAATGGCCATTATACACAAAAAACTTATTTGATGTCAATCGATCCTGTTTCTAACACTGATCAAAAACTTCTATGGAGTGCAACCATCGTTGGAGTGGAGTCTAAAAGAATCATAAATCGCAAAAATCTTTTCCCATACATCTTTTAGAAGTTCAATGTATTTTTTTATTCATCAAATCTCATTGTTGAATAGATGACATTGAAAAAAAATCAAATTTCCAACTCGTTATTATTTTATTTCCAAATAAAAAGCAATCTTGATAGTATGTTGTG
This sequence comes from Dendrolimus kikuchii, assembly GCA_019925095.2. Lineage (NCBI taxonomy): Eukaryota > Metazoa > Arthropoda > Insecta > Lepidoptera > Lasiocampidae > Dendrolimus > Dendrolimus kikuchii. The sequence continues at coordinate 16,284,179 of CM034392.1, forward strand.
TCAGAAAAGCTCCGTGTGATTTCTTTTTCAGTTTTATTTTTTTATTAATCCAAAAAAGATTTGATAAACAAGAAAGGCAAGTTGCGATTTCTTAAAAGAGGTATAGGAAAAGATTTTTGCGTTGTAGTACTCCAGCGAAGGTTGGTTTGATAGAAGTCTTTGATCAGTATCAGAAACAGAATTGATACACATCATAATATTTTCTTAAGTTTTCGCGACTTGTATACATAATAAAACTACGTTTTAACGGTTTTAAGCGCGGTAATTTTATTTGATTTTGGTTTTTCCGACGTTTCGGCCCCTTTTCAGTGGCCGTGATCACGGAAGACAAAGATGTCAAGTGTCAACGGGTCTTGTTAAAGTTTTATTTAGCCTACCGCCAACTTGTTAATTTTAATTATTTAATTTTAATTTTGTTTATGGTTATTATTTACTCTATGGGAGCCTAATCTAATTTACTACCGCTTCGCAACATGTTATGGCTTGAAGAGAAGAAGCGGCGCAAGAAACTCTTCAGCAAACATACCTAGCTCTAATAATTTTATATAATATTAAAATGGGTGGAAAGAAAAATAAAAGTAATTATCAGTCAAGTTGGTTTGTGTTCCGTTGTACGCAGAAAGAGCTCACAGTGTCTTGAGGTCTGGCAGCTGGTTTTTGCTGGGTTTGGGTCTTAATAGTTTTGATAATTGGATCCCAAACAGGTGGTACTTGCCAACCATCTTCTCTATTGAAATTTGGGTGTTTTTTGATTTCAATAGCCTCACGCATCATTCTAGGTATGAAACGATTCTCTTTCGCGATGATTTGTGGGTTATCGAATCTGATGTAGTGGTTGGGTTTATCCAGCGTGTGTTCACTGATCGCAGACTTCGTAGACCTTGTGTGTTTCATGTCAGCAATGTGTTCTTTTACTCGTGTTTTTATGCTCCTCTTTGTTTGCCCAATGTATGACAATCCACACTCACAATCAAGCTTGTAAACCCCTGCATCCTGGAGTGGGATATTGCATTTCACAGGTCTCAGAAATTGGGTAATCTTTTTCTGCGGCTTGAAATATGTTTTGATTGAAGCTCGCCTGAGGATGTGACCAATTCTGTCTGTGACCCCCTTGATGTAGGGTAGGGTAGCAGGGCACCGCTCAACTGAAGGTGGTTTGGGGCCTTTGTGACGTTGGTGTGGAGTCTTCAGCTGATTGCGTTGTAGAACTCGCTTGACATGCTGAAGCTCTCCAGCTATATGGTTCTCGTCACAGATTTTCTGTGCTCTCTGAAACAAAGATTTGCCCACGGTAGCTAACTGACTAGGATGGTGGTGAGACGAACCATTAAGGTATTTATCTGTATGGGTAGGTTTCCTATACACCGTATGACCAAGAGTATTGTCAGGGTTCCTTAGGATGAGCACATCCAGAAAAGCTAATTTATTATTTGCCTCTAGTTCCATAGTAAATTTAATATTACTGCTAATGGAATTGAGATGATCTAGAAATGCAGAGACTTTATCGTTTGGGAGGACGGCAAAAGTATCGTCTACGTACCTTTTATACATCTTCGGCTTAGCCGGAGCGGTATCCAGTGCCTTCTGCTCGAAGTCTTCCATTATAATGTCAGCCACGACAGGAGACACCGGTGAGCCCATGGCTATACCGTTGATTTAGTCGTAGAAGCCGTAGCCCACACGAAATAGCCTGATGTGAGGCAATGTTTTAGTAGATCTGCATATTCCTCAGGCATGTTATTATCTATTAGCTTCCTTTTGACAATCTCAATGCAGTCTTCCACTGGTAAACTGGTAAATAAGGACTGGACATCAAAACTGACTAGTACTTCATCCTCAGCCACAAATCATCGCGAAAGAGAATCGTTTCATACCTAGAATGATGCGTGAGGCTATTGAAAACAAAAAACACCCAAATTTCAATAGAGAAGATGGTTGGCAAGTACCACCTGTTTGGGATCCAATTATCAAAACTATTAAGACCCAAACCCAGCAAAAACCAGCTGCCAGACCTCAAGACACTGTGAGCTCTTTCTGCGTACAACGGAACACAAACCAACTTGACTGATAATTACTTTTATTTTTCTTTCCACCCATTTTAATATTATATAAAATTATTAGAGCTAGGTATGTTTGCTGAAGAGTTTCTTGCGCCGCTTCTTCTCTTCAAGCCATAACATGTTGCGAAGCGGTAGTAAATTAGATTAGGCTCCCGTAGAGTAAATAATAACCATAAACAAAATTAAAATTAACAAGTTGGCGGTAGGCTAAATAAAACTTTAACAATACTCGTTGACACTTGACATCTTTGTCTTCCGTGATCACGGCCACTGAAAAGGGGCCGAAACGTCGGAAAAACCAAAATCAAATAAAATTACCGCGCTTAAAACCGTTAAAACGTAGTTTTATTATTGATACACATCAATTTTTTTTGTATAATTTCATACAAAATGAAATGTACTGCAAAAGTTTTTTGCAATCTCCGACTTGTTTAGTACTCCAACTTAGGTTTGTCCTAGAGAAGTTTTTAATCGTTATCAGAAACAGGATCAATCGCCATATTTTTTTGTGTAAAATGGCCATTTTCTTGCAACTGTACATTTTTGAAAATCGGTGGATGGGGATCAAAATTTCACGAAAAATTATGGATTTTCGTGTAGCTGCAACAGTTAAGGTACTTCCCCATACTGTCCCGCTGAAAATTTCCACACTGTATAACTATAAAAAGTAGTATATGTGTTCCTATAAAGTGGGTATATTTTACAACACAATAAATGCAAAATGTCATATCAAAGTCTACTGACGTTTGTTTTGTTAAGGTTTCTTATCTATTTTGTTAAAAACAGAACACATATCGTTGGCGTCAGTGCAGAGCCTTTTAAAATGTAGTTACGAGGTCTTGCACCGGCGCCGACGATATCGTATCTAATACTTGATAATAGTTTGACGAAAAAAAATATTTCACCAAAAATGTAGTTACAAGGTCATGCACTGTCATAATCATTATGCTCGGACACTACTACTATCTTCTACTATACACTATAATTAAAGCAGCATATCGATTATACAATATCCCTACTAAATTTCATTCGTATAGTGCAATATTCATAAAGTAAGCATAAATTAATTTTGATTGAGTTTCAATATTAAGTTCTTAAATGGTTTCAGACGTCCTTTACTATGTATGATTCTACGGATTAGTTAGATGCTTCGATTATGTGTTTATGGTTGGTAAGTATTAACATGGTATATATGTGTTTTATTTGTATTTAACCAAAAAATCCTGCCTTTATGCATCAACCTACGCTCAAAGCATTAAACACGATAATTTTATTTCATCGGATTACACCTGTCGTCGGCTAAAAGCTTTTAAGTTTATTTAAAGGAACCTGACAGAAAGCATTACTAGCGGTACTGTTATCGATTTTATTGAACTGTTTATTCTCAGAAAATATTTTAAGAACATCCATACTAATATACAAACGCGAAAGCAACTTTGTCGAATTATTATCTCCTTATGACTAAACAGCTGAACCCATGTTAATGAATTTTTGTTTTCTTATTCTCTTCCGCCGGACAGGTTATCCGGCCTCATTTTTCTTTATTATATTTCATTTTTATATATTTTATTCTTGTGGTTTCTCTTTTCTTTATATTCTTTTCTTTTGTCTTATTTTTCATTTTATCTTTTTTGTTTCTTTCTTTTTTATTCTTTGTTACAAACTACAATTTCTTTCTTATGAACCTAGTTTTTGCTTATTATGTCTATTGCTACATTTTGTTTCTCTTTTTATGCCTGTTTTTAACCGACTTCAAAAAAAGGAGCAGGTTCTCAATTCGTCGGGATCTTTTTTTTATGTATGTTCACCGATTACTCCGAGATTTATGATCCGATTTACGTGATTCTTTTTTTATTCGACGCGGAATAGCTTCCATTTGGTTCCCTAAAAATTTAACATAGTTTGGCCCAGTAGTTTTCATTTTACGAACATTTTTTTTGTTCCCGTTTCTTGGGATCTATATTTTTTAAGGAGCGCGACACCTTTCGTAGGTCTACCCATACATAGCTAGACACTAAAAAGTAACAAATATATATTATCTAAAACATCTTAAAGTCGGTGCTTAGTAATTTTCAAAAAAATATAGTAATTTTTATGTTTTACTTTGCTCCGACTTCAAGATGTTTTAGATAATATATATTAATAATAATAGCTTTAGAAATATGTTATTTTATACTTTTTAGTTTTTTAGTTTTTGAAGTCGGTTTTTTTAAACGAAGTTTTTTTATCTTACTCAACTAATGCTTTTTATTCTATATTTTACATTTCCCCTATATTTACTTAAATATATGCTTAAATATAAACTTTTGCATCTAATTTGTTTTATTGCGTAAGTTTACTTTTTTAACAACATCCATGCAAAAGTTTCTTCACATTCCTTTATACATTAACTCCTCAATATTGCTGTATTTTATTTCAAGCCTCAGTTTTATTTCCAAGTCCGACCTTTCCCGAGAATAAACAGGACATCGGAATATGATATGTGGAACATCCTTCTGCTCGTCGGGGTCGCATATGCACGAGGGGCTCTCCTTGCATCCGAAGCGGTTCAGGTACGCGGAAAACCCCCAATGAATGAATGAATTAATGAATGCCATGCCCGGTATACAACTGGGTGTGCAGACCGGTGAGGCTGGTCTGCCTAATTACCCAACGGGCCCACGTGACATCCGGAAAACAGAGTTTCGTAACGGATGCTGTTGACTCTCAACAGTATTTCCGGTCCCATTCGTCAACTGTCCCCATTCGGAACTGCCGTTTGACGAATGAAACTGGACACTTGTCCACGGTCTTAGAGGGAATGAAATAATCCTTAAAATTTGTGGAACAAGCTATTATTCCTTAAGATAGAAACATGTACAGTTCACTTTAGATTTTAACTAACTAACTCCGTTGGCTCAGCGACCCAAAGTGAGTCTTGGCCTCCGAAACGAGAGCACACCACTTTCCTCTGTCCTGCGCAGTGTCTTGCCAATTGTGCGCTTGTAGTGCGGTCAGGTCAGCTTCCACTCTATCGTTCCAGCGTTACTTGGGGCGACCAACCGGTCGTCGATCGACTGGTCGCCCCAGGTATGCTTTCTTCACTCCTCGATCCTCCTCCATCCGCTCTACACGACCTAGCCAGCGGAGACGGTGAGATTTTATCTCCCAATTATATTGACTTTAGATTTTGGTAAATATAATAAAAAATCGGCGTTTCAGGGTTACAGTTTTTTTTATTAATAAATATTGATTGTATGAAGAGACTAATGAATGTAGATGAAGCAAAAGATGTATCTCGAGATCTTAGCAAGCGGAGATCCATCGACTCTGCCTACCCCTATGGGAAACAGGCGTGATAATATGTATGTTGTAATACTACATACCTACAAATATTCATATTAACTTCATTTCTATTAGTGATGGGCAGAATGTGGTAGAACGGAATACGAACTTCGCCCGAACATTCGATTAAAACAAAAAATTCGGCCGAATTCCGGCCGAACTTCGGTTTGGTTTCGCCACGTTTTCTCAAGAGCAACACATCGTAACCTGTTGACAACGTCAACTCTAATTTTATTTATTTTTTATCACATTGCACGTAATATTTGCATGTTCCTAACTAAAATAAATGACTATGAGTGTATAGATACCAATTTTTATATTACGGTTATGATGGATATGATTTCTATTAACTTCAGTCAAAATAGTAAAAGTAGGTATTTTACTTTTACCTTGCACCAAATGTTCGGCTCAAGCTGCCGAAATTCGGTCAAACCGAATGTAAAACGAATTTCGGGCCATCCCTAATTTTTATATATGATTAGTTTGGACATAATATTTACTTTTAAAAATCCTGTTCTGGTTTCTATCTAAGGTTTACACACCAAAAAATTAATTGCGCTTAAAGAGCATCATACGATTTTATCATAGATACATTATAATTCGAACGGTTGGAACATGCGAAACTAACTACAAATCAAAATTTTTGCTCTAAAGCGCACAATTTAATCAACATTTCCACTGCGCGAGTTATAATTTCGGTTTTATGGATATTTATGTTCGTTTTAGTCACAAATTAAAAACCAACAAATGAACCGGTGTTTCACAGAATGGTAATATAAAGACACGATAAATAATGTTGTTGCACCAAGCAAATTATTTAAACATTAAAAACAAAAAACTTAAACTCTTTCTTCTGTATGCTTCTCTTCTTTTTTTTGTGCCATGTCATTATTAGTTTACTTCGCTCATTTAAATACATATATTACGTCATTAAACCTCATTGACTACACTATACATGATCCTGACTTGCAGATATAAGTGTTAGTATATTGGCTCGTATAATACGACCGTCCAGCTAACGCTTTCTTTGGTACCAACCGGGTTTAAAATGGGAGAGAAAGCTAAGAATAGCAATGCAAAAAGGGGCTGTCGCAGTCTATCTTGTATGATTTGTGAAGTAGGTCTATTTTAAAAGATTTTAGTTATGTTTTAGAGTTGGAAAATGGTTCGTTTGCTTTAAATAAAAATAACATTATCTTCTACTTTCACTACAAACTAATAAATTGTTTTCGATGTTTGTTATTCTCTAATTCCAATGTAGTTTGAAGCCTCGTGGTTTATGTAGATATATAATAGTTTATCAAATTAAGCAAAAAAACATATTGTATTTCTTTGGTTTTATGTCGGTGTATTTTGCTAATTTATATGCTTTTGTATTAATGCTTCAAATATTTTTTTGTTTGTTTACTAGCTTAACCTAGCTCCTAGTAACTATTATGCATGTCTGGTGTGAATGTTGCACTCGTCTAAAAGGCTTTTTTTTAACCCACTTATATAATACATTAAAATAACTGTCATCGAATCGTTAGTTTTTTGGTATGGTGAAAGTGTGGTCTTCACTCGTAGAATGAATGTCGTACACTACGCATCATACGGAGCGAGAGTTCTACGTTGTTACGAGATATATTTTCAAGTGTTACTTCAATGGTGGCAGAAACAACTTAGACAGCCACGCATTCCAATATTAAATTCAAATTTACCATATACAAAAAGTTTGTATATCCATCACGCCCCTATAAATTTTAATTTAATTACATAAAATATCCAGAAGACAAATTAACACAACTTAATACCTAAACCATCTAAACACTTATAGTGTTTAACACTAGGCAACGGCTTAGTAAGCACGTCTGCCAACATGGATTCAGTGGGCACATGTTTCAACGCAATGTCGTTCGTATCCCTTAAAACCTCCCTAATGTAGTGATATCGAATATCAATATGCTTGCTACGCGCATGAAACATTGGGTCTTGAGCTAAAAACATAGCCCCTTGGTTATCGGCATGAACAATCACTCGAGCATACCTCATGAGCCCTACTTCCTTCATCAGACTATTTAGATACACTGCCTCCTTCATACTTTCGGAAAGGCTGACGTACTCTGCCTCACAAGTCGATGTCGCCACGCTACGTTGTTTCCTAGACTGCCAGGATATACATGCACCACCTAAAATAAATGCATAACCCGAGTAAGATCGTCTATCTAGTAAACAATTCCCCCAATCTGCGTCCGAGAAACCCTGTATACAATTACTAGTCTTCTTGTATACGAGACTACGTTGTATGGTCCCTTTCAGGTAACGTAATACACGTTTTGCAGATTTCCAATCAGATTTTTCAGGATTCGTGACTTTTTGGCTTAGCTTACTCACCGCATTAGCAATATCTGGTCTAGTTGCATTGCTTAGGTAATTCAAACAACCTATCAATTCTCGATACGGCCAATTTGTATCGCTTTCGTCGTCATCGCATTTTTCTTCTGGTTTATGTTTGGAATTAATTTCCATCGGCGTTGCACATTTATTGCAATTTTCCATTGAAAAACGTTTCAATAAATCGTCAATATAACTTTGTTGTGACAAAATAATGACATTGTCATTATTATTCCTCCGTATGTCTATTCCTAAAATATATTTTGCCTGACCATAATCTTTTAATTCGAACTCCCTTGACAGCTCATCTTTAAATTTAATAATTAAACCTCTTTCTTGACTTGCCACCAAAATATCGTCTACGTAAACCAATACAAACAAATGGCTTTTTGCACTTTGTTTAAAGTATAAACATGGCTCGTTCAGACTTTGCTTCAATCCCATAGCGATCAACTTTTTGTTGAGTTTGAGATTCCATTGCCGTCCAGCTTGCTTCAAACCATACAATGATTTCCGCAATAAGCATGAATCGCAACCACTATCCAATTTATTCAGCATGATATGTGCGCGCTTTTTAACTATTGGATCTTCTCCCTCACGATTCATAAGCTTAATTAAACTTTCTCTTAATAGTTCTGGTATCTCCATGTAAATTTCTTCATCCAAGGATCCATTTAAATAAGCAGTGTTTATATCTAATTGGTGTATTTCCAAGTTCAATTCAACTGCGAGAGCCATTAACAATCTGACGGTGTCTAATCTAGCAACAGGTGCAAAGGTTTTCTCATAGTCGACCCCATATCGCTGGCTGAAACCTTGTGCTACAAGTCTCGCTTTCTTCTTTAGAGTCTTGTCGACGTTCTGTCAACAACACATAACGGCAGCCTACAACGTTCCTGTTTTTCGGTCTTTTTACTATCTCCCATGTACCTTTCTGAACTAAACTTCTAATTTCAGATAATATGGCTTTCTCCCAATCAGGTTTATCCTTACTTTTCAAAGCATTCTTCAAGGTGATCTCAGTTGAACCAGCAAAATCTTCAACCTCATTTGCATCAGTAGAAGTTACAGATCGCTCAACTTCCCTCGTTTGATAGATTTTCTTCGGTCGGCCTACGCTTCCTGTGCGTAATATTCTAGGTCTACCAGGAGCTCTCGTCGTCATCCTTAGCTGATCAAGTGTGTCATGCCTTGTTTCTTCGGCCTGTTGTTCCACTTGTAATTGTCTAGATGAAGACACATCTTCGTCACACTCTGCAGGATATTCTTGACATTCACTCCATATGTCTTGCATATTGTCAACCTCTTCTGCGTCATGTCTATGTTTTTCAACTGGAACATTCGATTTTGTAAAGTCTATTTCTATGAAATCCTGATCGCCGTCTTTCGTAATGTTTAATAGACTCGGCTCTTGCTTCGAGATGTCCTTTCGTGTGTTTGGACTTTCGTGAAATTTCACATCTCTCGCAATCATGAACTGCCTTCGCTCAGGAATCCACACACGATATCCCTTGGCGTTCTTCGGGTATCCAACAAAGTTACCAGCAATACCTCTTGCTGCGAATTTATCTTTGTTTGGATCTTTATCAAGAATGTGTACCTTAGTTCCAAATCTTCGAAAGTATGCAATTTTCACCGATTTGTTTCGCCATTTTTCATAAGGAATTTCACCCTGTAGACTTCTAGTAGGACAACGGTTTCTGACATAACATGCAGTATCTACCGCTTCGGCCCAAAAACCTGAGGAAAGATCAGAACTCAATAGCATACACCTTGCCATTTCCACCAAGGTCCGGTTCATTCGTTCTGCAACTCCGTTCTGCTGCGGTGTTCGAGGTACAGTTAGTCTTCGCTGTATGCCTGCTTGTTTCAAAAATCGATCAAATTCCGAGTTACAATATTCTCCTCCATTGTCGGTTTGGAGATATTTGATCTTCAGTCCCGTCATGTTCTCAACGTAACTTTTATACACCTTAAAGGCTTCTAGTGCTTTATTTTTCGCACTTAGAAAATAAACTTCACACCAACGTGTACAATCGTCGATAAAAGTTATAAAATATTTTGCTCCCCCTATAGATTCACATCTCATAGGTCCTACAATATCAGAATAGACTATTTGTAATTTTTCAGTACAAGGACTATGGGAATCAGAAAAAGGTAACGCGGTCATTTTTCCTTTAGCACAAATATCGCAATCACGTAAGTTTCGTACTTCGGTCACATCAAACTTAGCACCTAATTTATCTAAAAGCTTAGCAACATCTTTACCATTCAAATGTCCTAATCGCTCGTGCCAACAACGTATATCAGCATTCGAATCACTCAAATTAAATATATATTCCGGGCTATTCAAACAATATAAATTACCTCTACGATATGCCGACAATTTAACTTCACCATTCTTATCAATAACCTGAGCTACATCGTTATTGAACAAAACATTATAGCCGTTATTTGTTATTTTGGCTACTGAAATTAAATTCGTCCTTAGATTAGGAACAAACAACGTATCGCGTAGTTCAAATAAATCCCTCGAGTGTTCGCTCCATGCCGACAACCTCACAGTACCCTTACCTTTTATATCAGTACTTACATGCGTCGCTAAATTTAGTTCTCCGCTAGTCATTTCTAAAGTGTCCCCGAACTTACTCGCATCATTACAAAGGTGAGACGTGCACCCACTGTCCAAAATCCAGTCATGTTTTTGAACATTTACAGCATTAGAAACCTCTACATCTAAAACATTAAAAGTAGTTAGAATATTATTAATACAAAGTGTTTCTTCTGCTTTCTGTGCTTTTCTACCTATTTTAATTTTGCACTCTGATGCTTTATGTCCACGTTCGTGACATTTGTAACATTTAAATCTAAAACCTTCTTTCTTTTCAGTTCTTCTCTTGTTGAGATCAGTTTTGTCTCCAACTGTACTTCTATTCTTTGCGCCTTTCTTAGGAAAATACCTTCTCGCTTTCGTGCACAGAACACCTTCATCCCGATTTTTATTTGCATCTCTGGATTCGTGCTCTTCGAGTATTTTAATTTTCAAGGCCTCTGGTTTCGGCAACTCGTCTCTCGATTCAATCGCACATCTAAAGCTTTCGAAATTTCCGGGCAAACTGTATAACAACATAATAGATACTAAATCTTCGTTGATACTTATACCCATCTCTGCAAGCTTGTCCACAGCGTCGAAAAAAGTATCCAAATGTTCTCTAACATTTCCTGTCTCCGACATTTTGTGCAAGATTAAACGCTTTAAAAGTGTAGCCTTCTTAGCGGGTCCTTTCGATGCATAAATTGACTCTAATTTCAGCCAAACATCTCTGGAAGTTTTACAACCTCTAATATTACGAAGTTCGCTTCCACTCATCGAAAGAATCAGATCGGCTTTGGCTTTTTCGTCCTCTTCCACCCAGCGTTCAGCTTCACTAATGTCAGCTGGTCTAAGAACCTTACCATTTACGTACGTCCACTCATTATTTTTAATTAACAGAGCTTGTACCTGAATTCTCCAGCTATCGTAATTGTCCTTGCCCAAGGGCTCGATTCGCATCGACATACTGCTCATCGTTCTGCACCTTTTCGCAATTAATTACACTGCTTTTGAATATTTTCCAATCCGAATTCTTTCTGTTAATATAACAGCGCTATGGATTTGCGCTGCCTGGGCCCATAACCAATGTAGGGGGCTAAGAAGTCGCGATTAATAAATCCACGAGAGGTCTACGTTGTTACGAGATATATTTTCGAGTGTTACTTCAATGGTGGCAGAAACAACTTAAGACAGCCACGCATTCCAATATTAAATTCAAATTTACTATATACAAAAAGTTTAATAAGAGAAAAGACATATATCATATTCTCTTAGAATGCACCAAAAATAACAATGAGAGACAGCCACTAAGGAGAGACTTATGCTTAGACTTCCTGAACTTTGGAGTTTTTCCATTCCTTTTTAGCCGACCCCTTGTCTGTAAAAACAAAGTTAGTTTTAGACTTTATTGTTAAAAGCATAAAATAAGTGATTTTACATGCATGAACATGCAAAATTACTATTATTTCATGCTTATTTACGTAGTTTTTATATGCATGTAAGGTTTTGTGTTCACGGATTGACATGGATTGTCCAAGTCCTTAAAAGAAATTGAAAAATAAAAATGGACAACGTACTTTTGTTCATTATCTATGTAGCGGTAAGTTTAATCAGAGTACAGAAGAAAATATAATCTAGAAAAGTGTGAGTTTAGAAATGACTATTATAGCGAAATCAATATTCCCGTGTAAATGTTTTTAAACTAATTAAGAGTCCATCCAAAAGACTGGCACAACTATATGAGAATAACCGAAGCGAGCCATACACCTTCGATCTATCGTCACGATATTCATGATTGTATTGGTTTCTGTTGCGATCACGATATCGTCTTCAATCAAGTAAATCGTTAAAAATTTGGACATATACCATTAATTCGTCGTTGCGATCGGTCTGAAACTTCGGATCGTAACGACGAATCGTTCCGTATGTGGGGGCCTTTTAGACAAACAGCCCATTACATCATGATAAAGCCTTTATTTCCTTCAATATCGTCTGGGCGACAGTTGACCGATTTTTACGACGTCGTTCACAAAGATTACAAGAGATTAAAATCAATTAGGCAAGAACGTCGATGGGGTTTGCTGTTACGAAAATAAAATGTGAATGAGACGATAAAGCAAATTAGTGACTGACGTGACTTTAATTCGCGTTTAGGGATCAACAAAGTTATCACGTATAATATACCTAACACTTTTCCTTCACTATGCTACACACGTTTATTTCCCGTGCCTTCTACAAAAGCCAAATAGCATATTTTAGCTCGAATTCATATGCGTAGAGGTTCTTATAAATATATATATTGAAATAATTATAGCTATACTCTATAGCTGTTTCTTTTTACCTGGAACAGACAGGAAATAAATCAACTCATACGCTGTATGTACATCTATACTATGATAAATCTGTAAATTGTTCAAGTTTGTACATTGCATTTAAAAATTTGAAAAAAATCACGAGGGTAAATTCGGACAAGTAGATACCGAAATGCAATTTTTAGAATTTTTATCTGTCTGTCTGTTAAAGCATCACGTTAAAACTACTGAACGGATTTTATTTAAGTTCAAAACGGGGCTAACTTACATAGTAATACATAGTATATCACGGGGCGGATACTTTTTGTCCCGATAAAAGACGTCGTTTACCTGGAAAAGACGGATTAGCAAAATAGATGGCGCTACAATCGCGTTTTTAATTCACTAACAAATACTTACGTAGTCACAAACAACACGTCATTCATTATATTACTTCAAATCAGGTTGGCTTCGACTCATTTATGCGTTTTACTGGGCGCTTGTGTATATAGACTTAATTTCTTTGTTATTGTAGTTAATTTAACTAAAAACAATAAAGTTTTAGATCTAAACAATTATAGAATGTATCCTTCTTTAAAGAAATATGTTATTTAGGATAATAATATAATAATACCATCAGAAATCATTATTCATATTTCATAAGTTTTTTTTTTTTTGTAGAACATTCATAGTAGTATATTATTTAGTTCCTTTACCTATTATTATACGTTCTTTAAAACATAAATATGACAATTTATATATACCCCGTTCACGATTACTCGACCCGCAGGGTTACCAAATTCTAAAAAATAACATTACTTAATATCATGTTGGTCATAGGGTATAAATTAAAAAAAATACACAACGTAATTCTTATTTTTTGTTGGAATTTTCTAGTAATAATTGCGATTGTAGGAATTGTTGACACTAGCCTAAGGTGTTAATATTTTTGTTTGTTGGTAACTCTGCGAGTCAAGTTATCGTGAACGGGGTATAATAGTTCACGAGCTTTTAGCTTAAGCCACCTTTTCTTCTGAGATAATGTTATAGTTATTGACTGTTTCACGCAGATGTAGTTATGAGTTTAATGCGTTATTTGGGATGTGATATTGTTATATTAATAACAATATCACATCCCAAATAACGCATTAAACCACCTATTAAGGTGATGATATTAAATATTGACAGATAACGTATGTATATACAATAATATAGCTATAATTTTTAAGCGATTGGCACCATCAGTTAGAATAGATAAATTTTCATTGAAGTTCTATATGCATAAAAACCTAATTAAGTTTTTATGTAAGTACCTAACATAGAGCTACTACCTAGGGTTTTGCACGGGGGAAAATGCTAGTAAAAGACTAAAAATAAATATGGAAATAAAAGAACCGGGGCAATGTAGGTTATCAATTTCTACTTAAAATTTAACTAAAAGACAATTATATATATTTGCCGAAATTAGGTTATGCGCCCAATTTACCCAGTCAGAAAAATCTGACTATATAAATTTCTAGGGGCATTGAAGAGGTCTGATCATATTATAATGATTATAATGTGTGCAGACCACAGACCACCTCAAATAGATACCGTATTCACCAAGGATGCGGTGTCGGCTCAGCTAGTATTCCGCAACCATAGCGCGGGTACCAAAGTAACGGTGACCGGTAGTTTTAATGGATATTCCACGGTCGCCGTGAATACCATGTTATCTCACCGATTATTCCCAAAAGGTAGGGCATGCGTAAGCGATGCATAATATAAAAAAACAATAGTAATAAGTTAACCCTTTTTGCATTGTAAACTGTCAGAGTAAATTTTCTGGACACAAAAGCATTATTAACATTTCATAAACATTTTGTGATGTCAAGTAAATAAAAACGACAGTTTTCCTTAACATTAATTATGTTAAGTATTTCTAATTACAACTTGTAAAGGAATACAGGAGTATTAGCAAAAATTAATTTGAAATTCAATTAGGTATTCCGAGTTTTCCTCTGTACATAATTAATTTAAGTCATTAGCTAGATACGCTCTACGCACTAAACAAATTATAGTATATTTTATTATTAGAATACGACTACCCACCACCCGTTAGTTTATCAGTGGTAAGAGAAACCTAATTGTATATATGGATAAGAGAATCAAAATTCAACTTGAGCGTGACAAAAATCGGCCAAATTCGTGTCAATTCACGCACAGAGAAGGATTCCGTGGAGGTCATAAAAGTCCATTATTTTTGTCATTTGACTATAAACCCTAAGAAAATATTTCAATCAAAACACCCCGTATCTTCACAACTACGCAACAGATCTTGTACTCTTGAAAGTAGTTACATATTTTTTAAGTTCTGTTACCTTAAAGCCATTTATCATCGCATAGTTAGACCAATTCATTAGGCCAATACAATGTTATTAGATCCTAAGGCTGCTTTCCGATTTTGAACATTAATAAAACAGCAAAAACATCTTGACTTAAACTATAAATATAATTACCAGGGCTGGCCCTAGCGTTATTGCCGCCATAGACAAACTTTAAAAATGCCGCCTCCACCGAAGCTCAAAAAAACTTCGTTAACCTGCAAAATTATATGTAATTAAGTTGAGACATTATTATTAATACAGATTTTACTAACGAACAATTGTTTTATTGAAAAACAAAGTTTACATATTTTTTTGCTTTAATAGTTCAAGCATTTTTGCAGACGTTTTTGCCGCCCCTAAGTTTTACCGTCATAGGTAGTTAGGTGCCTACCATGCCACTGTCTCAAGCCGCCCCCGGTACACACACACAATACACATTCTTACTCAATTCACATTCAACTCAAATTTATCTAGTTATATACAGGTAAATTAGCTTCGAGACGTTTTTGAGATTATAGTACCTACGTAGTATTTGTATATTTACCGGACTTCTAAAATTTAAATTTCCTTGAAATTTAGTATTAAAAATTATGTTAAATATTAATGTTTATTATTTTAATATCGTTTAATATTATTTGTTTTATATTAAGTACCAGCCTATAAAAATATATACAAAGTATTATTTTATTTATTTATGTGCTGACAGTACACTACTGCTAACGCAAAAACGTCTCGAAGCTAATTTATCTGTACACCTAGTGATTTTGATGAATAACGGTTGTAGTTGAAATACGTAGACAGATAACATTTTATGGCTGAGTTATAACATTTTATGGCTGTTCCCTTTTTCACAATGATCACGGGACGCTAATAAACATAATTTACATGAAGTAATCGTGTTATTTACATAAAAATAGTCCATTTTAACTTTCCATTTCAAAAATACATTATTATTATGTATGAAAAGCTAAAATTATGTGATGGAACATTCGCGTCTAACACCCGTATCGGCGTTGGAAACGCATCGATGTAACGCAGTGATATTGCATATATTAAAATGTAATAAACGATAATTAATTTCTACACTAAGTGATGAATTATGCTTCGGCAATTCCTCAGCCGTTACGTGGGTGATAACCCGGTTAGCAGCCGAACATAGCTATTACTCTGCCTAGTCATGCGTGTGATGCAGGCTGACAACAAAATAAATGGAGAACCATTGGCCAAGGGGCTCTTTCCAGTCCTATTTATCGGGCTATATCCCTTCAAACTATCATATATGATTTTAATTTCAAATATACGGAGTGATTTAAATATCAAATGTAATTAAATAACAAACTACGTAAAGATGATCCCTCACTGCGAGCATACGCCAGTAATGTGACGTTACTAATCCGAGCATTATATCAGTGACGGAGGAGAACCAAGCATTACAGTGTTAAACTGTAATGTTACAGATCCGAGCGTTACATCGATGAGGAAGGAGAACCAAGCATTACAGTGCGCAACCTGTAATGATACAATCTGTAATATTTTGATACAACTACAACACAAGGACCGGCTCGTCTGAGATTGTTGAATCAACTGAATTTTACCAAAATCGAATCATAAATGTTTCGTTATAGGCGAATGCTCGTCAGTCAGGGAGGAAGTACTTTAACGTAATGCTCAAAATCGAATCATAAGTGTTACATTACAGGCGAATGCTCGCGGTGAGGGAGCACCTAAAAAATGTGCGGAATACGACTACGTCTTAGATACTTGGAAGAAATGCTTTTAGTGGTAAGATCACCGAATGTTTTTTTTTACTAAAACTCCAGAAAGTGCTTCACGGTACGTGGCGTTCTTTCATGTCTCATGTGTGCAAGTTGTGGATTCAGCTGCCGTGGTTTAACAGAGTGCTCTAATATGAGGCTCATGAAAAACTAGTAAGTCGATTTTTAAAATCTCAACGAGGCAAGTAACTCATCAGCTTCCTTGATATTGTGGATTCCATAAACGATGGCAACCATTAACCCCTAAGTGGACCATCTGCCAGTTTACTTACCTGCAAACATAAAAGACCATTATTTTAAAAATAGATTATCCTAATAATAATAATAATTTCCTCACGGCTACGCCGTGGGTCAAACTCTAGGGAGTAGCTCTATTTTACCTACATAAAAACTTAATTAGGTTTTTTTTTATATTATAAGCTTTCAGTGAAAAATTACCTAACTGATAGTAAAAACGGATTCAAAAATCCGTTCCGTGGTTTAGGAGGAGTTAGCGGATATACAGACTGACGTGGAAAGCGACTTTCTTTTATACTATGTAAAGATATAATTGCAGTATGTTTAAAAAACTAGACAGTACACAATTAATCACTTAAAAAGTAATCCAATTGAAGAAAGTTTAATGAGACTACTTCTGACAATAGACAATTAAGTATTTATAAATTTCATTCCGAAAAAATACAGTTTTTATAAAAGTCTTAATAACTGGTATAAATTCAATTCCAGTTTTTAATTAATGGACAGACGGCTACGAGAACGAGAATCTTACAATTAAGTATCGGTTTGGGTTTATTTTTCAAAATATCCGTTTACAAACGAGCTACAAAAGGATACGCCGTATAATTGAAGTTGAGAAGTTACAATTTGAAACAAAATATCGCTTCATCTTTTTTCAAATACAACTTCGTATGGCCTATGCATATAGCCGATATAAAAAAAAATACTTTCAAGTAGGTTAAAAATATAACCAAGTTGAAGAAAAATATTATTTTAATCTAGTATCTATTGAATTTTAATTTAGAAGCTTTATTCCAACGAAAATTCTTGTCTTAGAACCTTTTAACACAAACTTAATAAAGACGTGCAGAAAGATCAAACCTTAAACTTCCACAGTGTAACGCTACAAAAGGTAAACAAAAAACTTTATTGACGTAGCAATATCCAATATCCGTAAGTATCAAGATATGGAAGATGAAAAATGAATATCGTTCAAGTAAAGATGAAACGATAAAGTTTATTATTATATTGTAGACTGCTTTATAAATTTTTCAGCCAGTTATAATAATGAATTAGTATCAACGAAGCCAAATACTAAAACCGACCAAAAGCGTGATTTTTCGTAGTAGAGCCCTGCTGGGATCAATATCGTGATAACAGTTCGCTCTCACAAAATATCGGCAGGAAATTATTAGCCTTTAGCTAACTTCGTACTGGTACCGCCATGTAAACCTCCTTTAGACCTATTCAAACTTTCTTCTAACATATTTAAATTCTCTTTTCAAATCTGACGACGCGTTCTCCTTTAGCACGCACGTCAGTCTTTCATTATCATGTCATCAATTAAATTAATTAAATCGCAACGCTTTGTAAATAACATATCATAACATAACACATGTTACATAACACAACAACATTAAATTTTAACTCATATGTATGACCTTCAAAGTGTTCTCCAGTGGAACTTATTTTGAATAAAAACTTTTTAATTTGAATTTGAACATATTATATCGCGCCTACAACACACCATAAATGTGTATATTATGTAAATACCTCGATCCGCACCGCAAGTATAAAATATAATAAACATTTACAATATAAAATAAAAATAAATACATATACAAAATAAAAGACATTATAAAACACCTTTCGCCATTAAAATAAATATGTATGCAAGATAAAGAAACTAACAAATCAACTGAAGTGAAGCAGAAGTGAAAGTGAGGAGCAACTATATTTCATGCCCATTAATCAGCTACGTGCGTGCTCCATCTCGCATTCCCACCAAAATCGCCCAAAGCTTCCTTTTCTACAAAATTGACATAGTCCATTGTTGTTATGAAATCCAGCGCCGCCGCAACACGTACAGTAAGTGAAAGTTCCTTTGGCACACTTTCCCCTCTCTCTATCTCATTTCCTTTATTATGTCATCCCGACTATTTCATTCCCTGTATCCTGTCCCTCCTTTTCCACCGCCTCTATCCCCTCTTAAAGACTGGCATCATGTTTACATTACCTCTGATGCTGCAATCCTCTATAGGCGACTGTAACCACGTTTTGGTTTGTGGGCCGCTTGCCTGTTTACCTCCATCAGCCAACAAAAAAGTGCGTTTAGGACACATGACACAGATAGATGAAATTACATCACGAAATTATTGTTTTTATTTAGCTATAAACCCCTAAAAAGGCAAACAAATGTTATTGATATTAGAATCTTATTCTTTTTATGTACACAATGCTTATTGTGTTTAATTAATAGCTTACATTTTAAACCATTAATGGGGATCGTTTAAATGCGAGTGCTGAGTTTAAAACAAGGCTACATTGACTTTATTAAAAGTACACCACATATTTATTTATATCTTTAGTCTGTTTGGCTGTGGTATACGGGATAAATATAGAATTATGATCGTAATTCTAACAGTATCAGCCCATAAACGTCTCACTACTGCAAAAAGGATAATATGTTTACCGAATGCGGTATTGGTGTCATATAAACTATACATTGGTGGTCTTATGCCCGGTTCCTATATCTTACTATTCATTCATTTGCCTTACCATCGGTTGAATTTTGACATTGCTTGTGTAGAGCTTATGTCAAATTTTAACCGATGTAAGGCGAATGAAAGATTGCTAAGATATAGGAACGGGCCCACTGTGACTGCCGTCAAAAATAGCCTAAAGGGTTTACATTCTCTGCCAGAATTAACAGACATCATAACTGGGTTTTTGAATATATATTTTTTTATTGATGCAAAAACCTAAAGCACGTTTCGTTACTGAACCACCTTGATATGTTTTATATACTATTAATTTATAATGCGAATGTAATGCAAATGGCAAAGTGCTAGAGGAAATGTAATTATTTCTTTTCGATACTAATATGTATTTTGTATACTAAATTAGACTATCTAAAGACTATCTAAAATAGACTATATTTTTTTCTAATCCATTCCAAGGTTGTCTGGAAGAAATTGCTTTTAGTGATAAGACCGCCTATTGTGTTCTGTATCTAAACTTCTTGAACTGTATCTTAATGTTATGCAATAAAGTATATTCTATTATATTCGACATATAATCAGCTACAACTTAAGCTTTACTTTAATATTAGTTCGAAGTTGGTGAAATACTATGATTATATTTTATTCCTTAACCTGAGAAATATCGTTCAATAGTAAAAAACAATGTATTTTACAACGTGTGTTACTCTATTTTATGTTCATAACGCAATTTCTATCAAATGACCGGAAATCTTATGGGTGTTCATAAACTGAGGTGTCTGCAACAAATGTATTTTATGACATGACTTTTATTAAGTTAAATGTATGGCTTCAGCAAACATAATAACTGATACTAAAACTAGTAGGTCAAATGTAATAAATCTTGGTTAACCATGAAGGGCTGCGACTGCAGCATAAATTTTATTTCAATTCTCTAGTTTGTGTCTCACTAATTCTGTTTCTGTCGTTATTTTTTTTAGTTATAATCAGATCGCGCAGTTTTGAATGTGTTATACTCAAATGTCATATTGCAAAACCTTGTAACGTCGGTATGTTATCTCGTTTGTCAGTCCATCAATTTGTATACATATACCATTGTCATTATATTTGGAAACTATGACGCTACATAAATGAAAATTCAATATTGAAACAAAACATCGCACGTGCTTTGCCGGTTTCTATGACAAGATTGGTAGATAAATAAATCTGTATTATTCATCACGAGCACTTAAATTAACTTCTAACCAAAAACATTGTAAGATGAACAATGGGTTGCCTTATTACTTAAAACAATCTCTTTTAGCCTTATTTTAATCCTGTAAAGTTAGTTTCCAATTGAAATCTATATATATTCTTCTTTTTCTATTATCGTACATTTTGTTAATTATACGTATTTAGGCTCATTGAGACTCAAAAATTTTCTTCTGACAAAATTTCAAAATGTTACTAGAAAACATCTCGGTATGAAGTGAAACTATCTGTCCTATAGTTTTTATGTAATGATTCGTCTGAATATAGATAATGATTTGGGTATATTTTTCAACTTTCATTAGCTTCTCTAATAGCGAGAGGAAGTAAATTACGTAGACGGGCAGCCTGAATGGTAAAGATCTAGTTGGCCAAAAAAGAGGTACGATGGGTGTACGACTACTATAGAGAGAAATGATTATGAGGTGGCAAACCATGAAATTTAAAGCTTCCTTGAGGTAAGGCGAAGAGCGAGGATTAACGAGGATATTATAAACAAGAGACAGCAAACAAACATTCCTACCAAATCTACGAAACTGAGATACAACACGGTGTATTTGGCAGATATTTACTCAGGCTTAATATGAACACTATGAAAGTTTTGAAGACGTTCTAGCTTATTTAATAGTAATTGTTTTATGCTATGTCTAGATTCCTGGGGTCATAATAATGAAATAAGACTGAATGCATTTAGCTTCAGCGGCTGTCGGTAGAGTTTTGTATCTTCTAAGTAAAACAGATGACGCAGAGTCTTCGGCTAATATCCTAGGGTATTAATTATCTTAATAATTTAATGTAGGTTATTTTTTCTATCTCAATGAGTAGCTAAGTAAGTAGTGTTATACCTATTATAATAAGTCATTATTCTGCCAAATACACTCGTATCCATATTTCTAATGGAGATAAAGAACATTCTTACATATAAATACATTCAGATCAGATTCATAGAATAATACGGCTATGCGTATTTTAAGTTTTAAAGACAAATTCATAACCAGATGAAATTTTCATTCTGCGACGTCAAGTTGTTGAAAGATTCAACTGTATGAATTTTTATTCAAACATATTTTAGAGTTCCTGAATCTTTCTGCTTCTAGATTTAATAGAATTATTCAAGCCACGCTACAAAAATGTTGCAAGTAGAATATTAAATTCGAATTTATGAATCTGCTTACATAGTATTTTATATAAAGACTAGGATATGCCGCGACTTCGGCCACGCTTGACAGGTGACGTAGATTACAATCATTTTGCTAGTATTTAAATTAAAAAGTATTTTCAGCAGGGCAACGGATTTTTTTCAGTATGAAAATACATGAATTCTGAATATTCCCGCAAAAAACCCGTACATTATATATGAAAATTTTATAAAAAAAAATTTAATATCAATCGACCCTGTTTACTGATCAAAAACTTCAATAGAGCCATAACCATCGTTGGAGTATTGAAAGTATCAGAAATCACAAAAATCTATTCCTATACATCATTTAAGAAGTCCAACGTGCTTTTTTACTTATCAAATATTTTTGTTGACTGAATAAATAGATGAAATTGGATAAAAAATTGGAAATGTGATTTTTTTACAATTTTTAACATATGAACATAGGTTTTATTAATAAAAAAGGTCAGTTGGACTTCTTAAAAGATGTACGAGAAAAGATTTTTGCGATTTCTGGCTCTTTTAACACTCCAACGACGGTTGGTCCGAAAACTTGAAAGTTTTTAAAGGTGATATGACTGAGTGTCCCGTACCTAGTTGTGAAGTGAATACGGAAGAACAGTAAGTGCAGCTACACACCTGTGGAACGTACCGCACTGAAAGTTCGGCTAAATACACACGCTATGTTTTTTAAGGTACCTATGACACATCAGCCGCCGAGTTCAGATTAGTGCCGATCTTTCAGTCGCCGAAATTTCCGCACGGTATTTTCCGCAATTGTGTCGCTAGGCTTGCACTAAGACGAAAATTATATAAGTGGGTTTTTTCAAAAATAAAACCCTTATACAATTGCCATGTCTGGGTGTCCGTCTGTCTATGATATTCATTTAGTATTTTTTCTTGGATACTACTGGATCTACACGGATGACATTTGACAAGAGGTTGTAGTCTATTTAGCGCTACAAAGCAATTGCAAAAAAGCAAAGATTTGGGGTGATTGTCACACATGTAACTAAAGGTTGAAACTAACCAAAGGTATCGCTAGTCAGATATTTAAAAAACAATAGTGTTTCTTTTTGACTTTTTAACGAATTTCATATTTGGGGAGATATTAGCTCCGAAAGTCGTAAAAAATGAGTTCCCTGCCGTTGGAGAATCGCGTCACTACTGATATAAAAAACAAGTGGCCGTGTGGGAGTCGCATTTAAAGGGTTTGTGTCGCGGAATCATGCCTACAAAAGACTGAAAATATTGTCTTTTTTACTATCTATATCACGTGAAAAATCCTATGTATATATATTATTAGTTAGAGTCAATAAACTGATGAAACGTGAAGCCAAAGTTCATGTGGGCAAAGACCGGAGGAGGCTTTATTCTTTTAATAAAGACAATATAATCACTTCGAAACTTATGAAGATTGTTTTCTTTGGAGTAGGCGTACAATCTGTTATTATTATTGCTTTAGATAATGAGCTTAATGAAGAGGTGTTTCGTTTTTATGAGATACATGTAGGTATCTACCTACTATATAAACATTCCGTACAGGTTCACTTGCATAAACTTCAAATCGGTGTCCCACGGAGATATCGTTTAAGAGCTCCTTATTTCTGCTTACACAGTAACCGATGTTTATTGCAGAGCTGTCAAAAATACAGCTATTACCATGGAACAAATGATAATTTGAGAATCAGTGTATTAAACTTCGCTGGCCTAAACTTACATTCAAAGTGTGTATTGCGTACAACCTAGCCCATTCTTTGGAATAATATGTGTCCTACGTTCACTTCCTTTATAGACCATGCATACCTATGTAACAAGTTTTATGATAATAGGAGAGCGGACAGTTAAATTCACTGAGATACTTTTATAAACTTACAGAACGTCGCAGCCTCGTCGATTTGGTACGAGCGTGCCTATTTATGACGTCATAAGTAGAGTCAGACAGCGCATTAATTATTATTTCAAAATGAGTTAAAATCATTTACCTATATATTTATGTTTAAAAGTTAGATTATTAGATATTATTTTAATGCCTGTTCACGCTTGACTTGAAATTGCCGCGGGATTTCCGGGACATAAAGTACCGCAGCTATAGTTTCAGTGAAAACTATGTCGGAATAAATTAATTTTTATGCATCCGAACAATCACAAATCGCTCCCGGGAATATTCCCGCAGGAATCCCGAGATAAAAAGTATCACACGTTTTATTACATACAATTTGCTATCGATCACTGATGAAAATCACATTGGAATTATTTTTGTTTATTAATCTGGCCATTTTAAACTATTCCAAGAAAAATTCCCGCGATAAAAAAACGCAGATTTTCAGTCGGAGAATTTGCTGTCGATAAACGAAAACCGCATCGAAATCCCGCACAAACAGACAGAATTTTACTATATTATAGATATTATATTGGTCACGTGGAACGGATGAAAGAGGATCGAAGCGTGAAAAGGGCCTATTTGGGACCGTCGGATGGACGACGTCCGGTCGGTCGCCCCAAGTTCCGGTGGAGAGACAGAGTGGAGGCGGACTTGTGTGAGCTTCAAGCCCTTCACTGGCAAGAAATCGCACAGGACAGAAACAGGTTGGCGTGTTCTCGTTTCGGGGGCTAAGACACATTTTAGGTCGCTGAGCCAACGGAGTTAGTTATAGATATTAGAATTTATATAGATAGGTAACACTTTATTGCTCACCAAAATAAACAAATACAAAAACATAATGTATAATTACAATACTTCTTGGCAAAACAACCGGCGACCTTATCGCTAAAAGCGATCACTTCCAGGCAACCTAGCTTAAAAGAAATTCTTAACTAATCTGGCGATGTAGGTGAAGCAGAAAAAAGATAGGACTGTACAATCTAAATATACATACTTATACTAATTTATAAATTTAATACATATATAAAAAATATAATAGTAATATATATACGTATATACAAAATAATCTAAATAAATATATTTGTTAACATTATATGTGACAAGCATTTTATATAGTACAATAGATAAATAAGTAAATGTTTAATATATTAGACATATTTATTTAGAGACAGATAGTACTTTCTAAGTGAGTTCCGAAATGTAGGTAATGTTTTGGCCTCTCTGACAGTAAGAGGCAACGCATTCCAGAGTTTGACAGCCTGCACTGTGAAAGAGTTATCATAAAAGGATTTAGTGTGTGCAGGTGTCAGGAGTCTACGATATGTATCTGTGCGCAAATTGTGAGAAGTGGAGAGGCGAAGGAATTCAAAACGTTCCTTAAGGTAAGGAGGACTATTAGGATTAAATAGTATATTATAAATGAGAGTTCGAATGTGAGTATTCGGATTTAGAATGTGAATTTATTGTAACGTTTGTCCGCATCCCTATTGGTGCATTCCTTAAAACTGTGAAGATAGAACCAACGTGTAAAGATCCAATGTCACTTTCAGAATTAGTTACTACTTTTAGTATCGATTTCAATGACACTGGTAATTATTTTTATGAAGTTTAGTTATAATAACAAAACAGCCCATAAATATCCCACTGATGGGCTTGGACAATATACCTACCGCTTACCACTTGTTCGGCTTTTTGCAGGACTCACACATCAGTTATCTCGATGTGCAAGGTTTCGTCACGATGTTTCCCTTCACTGTTCACATGGTAATTCTAACAATATGCACATTATTATTACAGGTCAGAAAACTGCAAAAAGCGGTACATGCGTTCCGGCCAAGATTCGAACCCGCGGCCTCTGAGTTTGGGACACGTACATTACTCATTACGCTACCACGACTAATAATTTATTGATGAAATTTAGTTACTTATAATAAAAATCATAAACAAAGCACTCGTGAAACTATACCCATAAAAAATAGAAGTTTCTGTTTGTGACTTTAAGATGAATGTCATTTAAGTGAAAGAGTGACTAATCTTACATGACCAATGTTTTAAATTTTGTCTGAGTGTGTAAATTTGTCTCGTAAAAGTTCCAAAACGGTCCAACTGATTTCAATGGATTTAAAAAGTAAAACTAGAATTTTATCTTATATTTGCCTGTATAATGCTACCACGTTTTTCGGACATGAACAAATACCAAGCGGTTTCATTAAATTAGACGAATACTAAAATCAATAATGAGTCCCATGCGTGGATTAAAACAGTGACGAGTGGTCATAAAACGAATCTAATCACGTAAATTGAAGTTAATAATATACTACAGTATCTTTGGTTTTACATTTACCGAATTAAGCAAATTGCTAATACCACTTAAATTTCAATAATCTTATAAATAATCCATGTTTGTATGTTTGTCCTCTATGCGTTCTCAGATTGTGATGAAACTTTCGTAGTGTTCTGAGGACGTCCGCGAGGATTTCGGGCTTAAAATCATATATATATATATATATATATATATATATATATATGTATGTATATATATATATATATATATATATGTATGTATATATATATATATATATATATATATATATATATATATATATATATATATATATATATATATAGATTTTAGATTTCATATTCAATTCTTTTTAAATTTTTTTCTTCTTTCTTTTCTTTCTTTCTATATTCAAAAGTTTTTATTCAAAATAAGTTCCACTGATGAACACTTTTTGAAGGTCATACATATAAGTTAAAATTTAATTTTGCTTCCTGTTCTATGTACATCGCTTCGCAACGTGTTTATTGCTGTTAAGGGGAAGAAGCGATAAGAAACTCCCCAGCAACACATCTAGCTAAAAATTGTTTTACTTTATAGTGATTTCCAGGTGGCTTAGATTCACAAATGGATCCGATAAATGAATATATACGTCCATATGCCCGTATGTCCGTCCTTCTGTAAGTGTGTGCTATGTCACTGAACTGCTCCTGCTGCTACGCTGAACCGATTTTGATATACGTTTTGTGTGTATTTGAGCGTGTCCCAGCATTATTTAGGTTAACTGTTGGCCCCGATATATGGCTCTGCAATCGGGTTCTAGATTTTTATTTTTAAGGGGCAGGAAAGGGTCTGTTGGGTACAGCTAGTAATATTATGTAAGTGTGTCGAAACATGTTTATGCTATTATTAAAATTTTATCTTCTACACTATAGTAACCAGCAAGTATCTACTTTTAATTTCTAAATCATTATCAGAATTCATCTAAAGACTTGTTATTCACACGTTGCGTAACCATAAATGACAGTGTTTAGAAATTCTCTTTGTCTGTCTAAAAATTATGTGTAAAAATGTCAATGCAAATTTAGGCATTAAAATGTTTGTGTATTTTTAATTGGATATATTAGAAGGTTTAGAAAATATGAACAAAAATAACAGGCATAGCGATATGTTTGTAACAGTAAAACTTAAAAACCACGCTAAAGTTGTGTTTAATATGCTAGCAAATTACGCCAACAAAAATTAATAAATATTTTAAAGAATTTATTTTCGCCGGTAACTAAGTTGTTATGCCAAGAAAATATATAAAATATTCACATAGAAAACGGTTAATTTGAAATATATCACGCAAACAATCAAGATACATTTTAGTATCATATAGGAGAAACTTAAACGCACTGTATTGTAAAATACTAGAAAACTTAATAGGAGCTTTATACTAAACAAGCACTTAACTGTTGATTAAAATCCTTAAAGTGTTCGTTATAATGATAACAATATCGACAATAATGCAACACTTACCTCATATATAAAAATTAATCGTAGATGTGTATGTACGCGCATAACTTGAAAACGACTTAACCGATTTTGATGAAATTTGTTTTGTATTTGAATGGGTCCTCGGATGGTTTAGATTTACAATTGGAACCGATAGATGGCTCTAAGATCGGGTTCTAGAATCCTCCTAATCACCTGAACCGATTTTGATGATTTTGTTTTTTGTATGTTTGAGAGGGTTCCCGTATGGTTTAGATTCACAATTGGAACCATGTAGGTGGCGCTGAGATCGGGTTCTGGAATCCCCCTAATCAGAAAATATGGCGGTACGAAGTTCGCCGGGTCAGCTAGTTCATTTTAAAATAACATAGATGATACCCACGCCGTGACGGTATTACCATTTCGATAATATTCAATTTGTCACAATTATAGAAATAGGATCTATAGTGCATACAGCCTTGTTCGATATTTTAATGATCAGTATTATAATTCTTATACAGCCTTTAACAAATATTGGAGGTACGCCGAACAATAAAATTCTTTGTTAGCTCGTGAGTTACATTTTCGTAATACTTTGACTTTCCACATAAACAATTTTAAAACGATATTCTGTTATTATGGTTAACTTTAAACTTAATTACATTTTAAAATGATCCCTGAAACTAAGATTTATTGACCAACCACTTATTGCGAATAATCGAGGCTTAAAACTAATATAAGGATACTCCTCATTTTTGTATAAGGATAATGCAACGTAACAAAATACGTATAAGAAGTCTATAAATACCAAAAAGAAAAGCTTCTATTCTTTAGGGATCTTTAGGGATTTTAGGAAACTTTTTAGCCTTAAGTAAATGTTGATTAAAAGTATTTTATTCGACTACTTATATTATTATGTTTGTAAAAAGCAAATTGTGAACTTGCTTAATTTGGGTATATACAATGTGCTACCTTTGGATTGCCAATCCCGCTGTGACTCTCTGTGCAGAAACGGAAAAAAAGAATACTAATTCCTGCGGGCGGGCGGCCTGTCGTAAGAGGCGACAAAACAATTCAAAGCCAGGTGGTAAGACATTCGCCCGACTGGATGGCTACCAGCCCTGGTCTAGAGTATGCCGCCATAACAACTTAGAGTTGCGTTCCGGCATCAGAGGCTAGGTTCCAGTTCGTCCTTCAAGGCCGGCAGCACATTGGCAGCACCCCTGATATTGCTAATGTCCATAGGTGACCGTAACCACTTTCCATCACAGTTGGACCATGTGGCTGCTTGCTGTACTCTAGGGAGGGACAAACTTTTTTAAATTCCTTTTACATACTTTTTAAAAGAGCCCCATATTATAGTGCTCTGGGAAATCTGCAGCACTTCTTACGTGGTTCACAACTTGCACACGTATGGCATGAAATAACAAACGCCATTGTAGGTAGGGCTGTAAAACATCAAATTAATAAATAAAAATAATAAATTTCTTCTTCTACTACCTAACTTCTAACTACGAAGAAAAGAAACATAGATCAACTCTCAATCGCTGGAAGTTACGCAATTGTAGAAAGGCGATATAGGCACAAACCCAGTTAGAGTAAAACTCTCTAACGGTAGAAGACACTTAAATAGGTCTGCTAACGGTCTCCTAAGAGTTAAGAGTACTAGATTGCGTAAATTTAAACGGGAAAGATTTTTTTTTAATTATTGTAATGCTGATTGTCGTTATATGTATTAAAATCTAATAGTATATTATTGAACGCATAGGAACTGGACTTATTGTTTCAAAGAGTACTGTTTCTGTATTAACTTGATTTCAAAGTACAATACCAGGAATATTGCACACCCTACCCGATGATCTGTCTGATAAAATTTGAAAACAGCAGTGATATAAGTAAAAGTGGTCACGTGTTTCATTTTGGACAAAGTTGATGGGTTACGTCAAATAAAGGGACAAGTTATTTGAACAACATGTCATCGAAGTATTTAGAATCAAATTTTATGTTTATATTCTTGACCAAATTAAAAACAGTCATAAGATCAATTCCATGAAGTAATGTTAAATATCACCTTTGTGGATTGACGTAGCTATTTTTGATGAAAGTTCTAATGAAAAAAAATTGGGTTTATTGTAAAAATTACGTGGAATATGTCCCAACTTATTTGTTTTTAAAAAAACAATATAATTAAAGACAGTAATTTCCACATGTGCAATAATAGACTATTACTTAAATTCTTACTTACTTAATTACTATTTACATAAATTCTTATTTTAGTATACACTAAAAATATACAAAATTAAAATGAATATTTAAATCTATTTACAAAATATAATATATAACCAATGAGGTTTAATGTACTGCGTACTAAGAAGGTCTCCGTAACTAGCTTATTTGAATACTCGTTATGGTCCATGGTTAAGAACTAGCTTAGTCTGCGCCAGGCTGCTGCCGATACTTTACATTTGAGTGAAAAGTAACTATTAAAAAAATGTCTTCATGTGTACCTATTAAGGTACTTTTTAAATTACTCAAGAAACTCAAATAAAAGTCAAGGGGTGACTTTTCACCGTTGAGTTTGTTGTATTTTCGATAAAAACATGTTTTTTTAATTAAATTTTATTCATTTTGTCTCTTCTCGACGCGTCATCGCTGCAGCCATGTTCAGGCGAATTTAAACTATACTTTCTAAGCGATCCAGCGCTGTATGTTTTTATAGTTTGTTTAGACGGCATTAGTCTTTTAGCGCTGCAGCAAATAAATGATCAGTCCCCAGCATGCTCGCCCCGCGCAGCCCCCCCCCCCCTGTTTATCAAGTTCGAATTTTTTCGTTTTGAATAGCTTCTCTAGTACGTAGTACATATAACTCAATGTTTATAGCAAAATAGTTAAAAAAATGTATACTTTCAGAACTTTGTTTCATTTTAATTTACCTTGACTTTTCAGACAGAAAGTAGATAATCCACTTCATTTATTTATAGAGTCGCGTAGAAACGCTATCGCCAGAGCATCAAGTGCTGCTATTTTTATACTTGTTTATCTTTGTAAGCAAAACATAAAAATTACTACATTTTGTAAATTTGTTGTTGTTCTTTTATGTTTTTATGGCGCCTACTTCTAAATGTTAGTGAAAATAGTTGATCAAATATTTATCTTTTGGTTTTTAGTGTGAAATTGGTTTTATTTTTGGCACGCGTTACAAATTTGTCATCTCACTCAAAAAACTTCTGTAGAAAATGTAACAGTTACACTCATATACAAGAACACATTACACACATACTTATACATTTTTTCCAAGAATTTAGATGCACGGTGTTCTTCAATAAGTCATAGTTAATCTCGATTTCCCTGGAATCCACTGACCAGATCGTAACTAGGTGACTATGCTACCACCTTGAAAATATAGTCTAACGAGTAAAGAAAAATATTTGAAAATCGGTTTAGATTTAACGTAGATATCATGTTACGAAGACGTTGGCTAAGAATTTTCGCAAGTAACTTTAGTTTCTTGGAATCGACTCATTAGATCATGGTAACAATGGGACTAATTCGGAGTACAACGAACATACAGACGGATTGCAACTTCCTTCTTTTTTGAAGTCGAATAAAAATAGTATAGTTTCTCCTTTATATGTAATCCATATTTGAGCTGTTAAAGCTGTAAGCAAATAGGTATCCAAATACAATCGAAACTAGGGAATAAAAGTTCGGAATACTTTCATCCATAGATAAAACTTATATATATAAAACTTTCATCATTA
The DNA here is from genome assembly GCA_019925095.2 of Dendrolimus kikuchii. Classification (NCBI taxonomy): domain Eukaryota; kingdom Metazoa; phylum Arthropoda; class Insecta; order Lepidoptera; family Lasiocampidae; genus Dendrolimus; species Dendrolimus kikuchii. The sequence goes on from CM034392.1 coordinate 16,315,488, forward strand.
AATTGAGCGATCTACGTCAACTGTTCCACGTACGAAACAAAAGCTATTCCTGGTTAGTATTTACTGGATATTTTTCTGGAATTTAAGATATAATATGATTAAATATGTCTTTTCAGTTCATCCCGCAGGACCCTCCTCTCTATCACGTAAACGACGTTAGATTATACCGGAGATTTCCTCGGAGACGCAGCCAGTGGTATCTACTTATTGAGCATAAAAGCCATTTAAAATGTTGTCCTGAATTAATATAATTTTCTAAGATTTATCACTCTTACTTCGTAGTTGGAATTTAGGCAGCTTAATTGGTTAAACATCCAGGTATCCAAAGTCCTTTACACTTACCTATAGAGGGTGAATTTTTTAAGTGGGCCTAAAGAACCAAATCTATGCTAAATAGCGAAAAACAGTCAGAGGAGTCCCTAGACCGATTTGACTAAAATTAAAGTGGTATAAATTAGATTGTTTAAACATCAATTCCTTATCACGAATCGAATCGGTTGATTTTGAATAAATTATTACACCTGTATTATTATAACAAATCATAGTGTAGCTTGTAAGGATCAACTTTTTGAAAGAATGTAAAATGGCAAACCAAAGAAGGTTTTTTAACATCATTTTCTATTTTCCATACATCATATAGCATGTCTGTATAGCAGGATCACTTTATTCTGTTTTTAGGTATCGGGATCATACAAATATAAACAGCAACAACAACCGTTGTCTACAAAGCAAGCATTAACTGCCATTACATCCTTATAGTTATTACTAATACTGCAATACATTAAATTCTGATACAGTATAAAGTAAAAAAATATTTTAATTACCTAAAGTGTTGTAGGGAACTGATGTCCGTTTAGAGGAATATCATTCCAGATAATATCGATACTGTAATTTTAATTGGGCACAATATAAATGCTCACCAAAATATTTTTTTGTCCCTAAGACTAAGTACCAAGTAAAATATATTAACTTCATATAAATTTAATCCACTCTATACCGAGGTGCCTAAAAAACAACGTTTTGTATTTAAATTCTTTTTGCTTATCAAAATGGATAAATGCTCACCAAATATTGTTTTACTAAAATAGTAACATTCAAACCGAAAATTACAGTTCTAAATAGCTTTAGTGTAATCAAATTATCCAACCTGAATCCAAAACATATTATTGTTAAACTAAGATTACAATCGTTACCCTTTACTTATTTACCCGGCAACCCGCACAGCCGCCACCGGCACTTTTTCTTTTGTTAGTTTTTTAAAAATTTTATGTGATTGACTAATAATAAAACTACGTTTTAACGGTTTTAAGCACGGTAATTTATTTGATTTTGGTTATTCCGACGTTTTTGGCCACTTTTCAGTGGCCGTGACACGGAAGACAAAGATGTCAAGTGTCAACGAGTATTGTTAAAGTTTTATTTAGCCTACCGCCAACTTGTTCATTATTTTAATTATTTAGTTTAAATTTCTTTTATGGTTATTATTTACTCTATGAGAGCCTAATCTAATTTATCACCGCTTCGCAACATGTTATAGCTTGAAGAGAAGAAGCGGCGCAAGAAACTCTTCAGCGAACATGCCTAGCTCTAATAATTTTATATAATATTAAAATGGGTGGAAGGAAAATAAAAGAAATTATCAGTCAAGTTGGTTTGTGTTCCGGTGCACGACATCTTTGTCTTCCGTGATCACAGCCACTGAAAAGTGGCTGAAACGTCGGAATAACCAAAATCAAATAAATTACCGCGCTTAAAACCCTTAAAACGTAGTTTTATTATGTATACAAGTCGCGAAAACTTAAGAAAATATTATGATTGACTGATTATAACTATTGTGTTCCTTAAAGTGCATTGATATATCTTAATACTAATTAATCTTATAAGTACCTATAAATATAATAAAATATAATTTCGTTTTACTTTTGTTTTATTTTCCTACCAGTGATTCATTTTTACTTACCTTAATCATTTGTGTTGCAGTAATATTAAGAGTGAAGTATTTATTTGGCTATATTATGATATTTTAATCAAATTCATAAAACAATATACAAGCAACATGTGTTTGGAATACGCAATACTATATTTGGTATTAAAAATAATTGTACGCTCGACCGTTTGCTTTTTTGCCTCAGCAAAAATTACTAAATTGAAGGTGGTGAAACTAAATATTGGTAATATTATTTTAATATTTAGCGATAATATAAAATATTTGGTCTGAAATTAGCTTTAAAGGCGTTTATATATTTTTATGGCATAGCATAAAAAGAAAAATAGCTACATTTATACAGTACTTCATGAAACACAATTTGGTGAGCATTTATCCATTCTGGCAGGTATTTCGAATTTATTGGTAGTAAAATAGGTGCATTTCTGGTAGGCGTTTAAACACAAGCCATTTTAATTGTTGTAAGGAAATTAATCATCTATAATATTATTAAATTCTAAACATCCGTGTCTGTAGAATGAAGCTATTTAAAAAGAACAACTGGAATATACTATACAAAAGATGGAGAACACGATTCAATTTCTTATTTAGATTTCTTGTATGTTTGTTCGGGATTCATGTAAAAACTATTGGGATGATTTCGATGCAGTTTTCACTGAACGACGGGAAGTTCTTATGTTGAATAAAAATTAGCTTATTCCGACACTTTCACTAAAACTGTGTTAGATACTGTGGTTGTTTGTTTTCCGGGATTCCCACGGGAATTTTCCCGGGAATGGTATAAAATAGTTACATTTCATAAATGTTATCTAATTTCGATAAGATCGCGCTAGAACAATAGCTTAGTCCTTTTTCAACTGATGCCATACTTTATGTTCCGGGAACCCCGTGGATATTTTCTTGGAACTGTTTTAAAGTAGGTAGTACAATATAATCCGGAACATCGGTCTATCCTAACTTCGAAATCACGTGATACTAGGACTTGTTTAATATAACAGCTTCTGTATTTATTAGACATCTTTAGTAGAACAGATGTACTTATGTATTCCTGTACATTACTTATCCCGGGATTTTACGGGAATCTTCGGAATACATGTACAAAGCGTGGGCGAAGTCGCGGGAAAATCGTAGTTATTTATAACAATGTTTTGTTCTCATAATTCATTTTTTTTTCTCCACTCCAAACGAACTCCATTACAAACGAAAAAGTTACTACAGTTATAAGAAGAATACAAACTCTATTTTTTTTAATGTAGTTTGATCTTACAATAAATAAAATTAGAAGTATTCATAATTATAATTAATTAATTAAAGTATCGTCTATGTGTAAACGGATTTTGATGTTAATCCTAAACGAACATATAATTGACGCATTTTCCAAATTTTACAGTCCAGATTAGTTACAGATTTTTCCGACACTTCAAACTGGAATAGGTACCTATCTCATAGTTTACAGAATAGAGGTCAAAATGTAGCAATATATACGCGCGGCCTTTACTCTTAATACGCCCCATTTCCTTTCCATGTACAACTCCCTACCTACATTTACGAAAGTTCCCACTTTGGGATCGCTTAAAGGGTTTCAGTCATGTCACATTTGTAAATCTATTCCAATGATTGGTCCGTTCATAAGCATGATGTACTTTTTTAACATAGAAAATTGCAATTTGTGCTCTCTTTCATGGTCATTTTGTTTACATTGCATATGCGTTCTGTACTCGCATAAGTAATTAAGTATATTAAACATGTAAGATATGTACAACAAATATTATTTTAAATTTATTTAATTCCAACTACTTTTAATTAATTCAAAAATTTACTTTCAATGAAAATTACTTTGAACACAATCCGTTGAGTATTTTTTAAAGATATGGGATATTTTTGTTTAAATGCTTTTTTTAGAACGTACATTTGTCATCTCTACGGAAACCTTGTGAACAGTGCAATGCACTTAGCCGGTTATTTTTGATTCTTATAAAATTTAAAATGACCTTTTGATCTGAACTTCTTGTGTATGAAAATCAAATAATCCTTCGAGAGTTGGCGCCGGCCGTGAGGTAACCCTAGTATAATTAGAAAATTCATGTATCAAATTGCCTCTCTCAGTATATGTAAACAGACGTGTTTTGAATCTTAAAATTACTGTGTTATTTTTAGATAGCAATAAAAAGTACAATGTGTAATGAACGCGTGCGGCAGTAAACAACATGTAAAACCTCAATTATTTATGCGCGGAATGGCCAAACTCCGCAATTTATTTCCACATGCCTCACATTTGACGTTTGTGTTTAATTTTATATGTTTACTTTAGGTAGGCTTATGGTTAACTGCTAGGATTAGTAGATGTGAAAGTACTCGTGTTATTTGTGGTTAGCGACATAAAGTTTCTCTAAATGACAACAATTACATTACGGCACATTAGTTCTAATTTATTCCAGAACAATAATTGCGTTTTCTCATTTCTATAAAGTACTTTTTTGACGGCCGAGTGTGGTCTAGTGATCTAAGCGTTTGCCCACCTAATTAACTTTTATTCAGGTTAGTGTCCCTAAATTTCTTGAACGAATTTTCCGTTTTTTGCTCTGGTCTGTAAGTTGAGGATCATCAACAAACATAATTTAACATAATAATTTGTTTTGCTTAAGTATATAGTATATATATATGTTTGTCAATTGATGTATAACTAATATTAATTATAATTCGAGTTATGTTTTATGTGATGTCTTCAAGTTACATTTAGAAGATTTTATAATAATTATCTACCGCCTATCTTGCATCCATTTGTTGCCGAATATGAACGAACATATATTTGTATTCAGGGACTGTAGGCCTTTTTATTATAATAGCAATGAAATTTAGCGTCAAAACCACCATATTTGTTGCCTGATATGCGACCTCATGTAGAAAAACAGCGTCAGGAACATTTGCATCCACTGTGTTATAACAGATGGAATATAAAAGTGTCGTCGTTTCAAAAAAAACTGTGTGTGTGCAGTTGAAAGTCAGTATAATGCACCTATTGAATGGCTGGAAGGTCGAATGTTGCCTTGGATCATCGTGTCAATTGCAATAGAAAGAAACCGTTGACCTCGACAAGGTCATAAATAAACTAAAGGATGACTCGACTCGAACGATCAAGAACAAGACAGCCTTGTAAATGATTTGGAGATCAGGAACATTCCTGAAGGGGCTGAAAAATGTCCTAAACAGTTAGTTACACACGTGGGCGCGAGGCTGGGTGTAAATATAAAGGACGCGACATCGACATCGCAGAGTGAAAAGGGACTATTTTTGTAAATTCGTCGAAGTTAGATGAAGAGGTAAAACTTCAACAATCACGAGCCATTGTCGTCCGCGTAGTGAGATGCGATATACGGGATGAGATATTTCGCAGTGCACGTAGCAAACGTAATGCTACTACAAGTGATTTGGGACAATCAGGAAGGCCACAACGCTTTTACGTAAATGAAAGGCTGACAAGAACCTAGCCATTTATTCCACTTAGGTCGCGAGGTGGGCCGCCAAAACTAGTGACAGTTTATTTGGACTAGGTGCACATCGGAAACCGGGGGATTCTGTTCTCAGAGTACAGCATGGAAAATAAGTTTTTGATCATATTGGCCCTTTTGCTTATACTTTTTGACTTGATGTTTGACGAATCAAATAAGTTCTCAGTATAGATTATACCTACCCACCTAGTACCTACATGAAGATAAATAGTAAGTTATTTCGGTTGCTTCTGGTTTGATGGAGGCTGGAACCGAAAATCAGCGCTGTGTTAGCTCCTGACACAGCATAATGCTGAGTTTCCAGCCTCATTGCCGTGAATTTTATGTACGTACAATTCCTAAGCTGTATCTATTTATAAGTAAAAATCCTTGTATTTTAATTTTGTGCATTTATTTACGACAATAAATATTTTTCTTTCATAAAAACAAAAAGTCTATAAATTGTCTACTTTATATCATGGGCGACATGTTATAAACAGTTACCTAAAAATTGTTATAAATTAAACTGACTGTAATTAATAGTACATTTTAAAGTCTACCATAAAATATTGTGTACGGCTAAAAGTAGACAAACATAAAACTGCACAAAACAGAGGCTCTCTCGCAAATTAAAGTTACCAAATGAAGCTTTTTGTCTGTTTGGGATAATCCCAGTTTGATTAGATGTTGTAATTGTCGGGGGAAAGGAAAGCCGGGTGTGGCCAGCGAGGGCTCTTGAATATTTTATCGTTATATTTGTGAGTATAAACATTTATTCGTTTAAATTGTAAATAACGTGATTATCATAAATTTGTTGATATAAAATTAATCCCTAACGCATCTTTTTTCAACCAGGGGTCGCGACTCTTGAGGATGTCGCGTTTGTAGTAAAAGAGAGTCGCAGTCTGTTAAAAAAATAAGATCTATATACAAAAGATTCAATTCAGTTAAATTTATTAATAAAATATTATTAAAATCTTGTAGTGAAGAGGTCGCAAGACTTATTACTCAACTTTTTGATTTTTACTGGGTCGCCACATAAAAGTCGTTGAGAAACAATGCTCTAGGGTATCATAGGCATTCCGGCACAAACGAAATTCTTATGCGAACGTCATATTCGTCTACTGACCAGACACAGATAGACCCATAAAGATAAGACAAGTTGCTACATTTTATCCCTAGACATCATTTTATCCACACTAAATTTATGTAATTTAGCTTTTATATGCAGCTACAGGATTATGTAGTAAAATCACGAAAAATAAAGATTAGAGGTATCCGTTGTACTTACATGTCTGAGGGTTGAAACATTTTATTCAATGAACGTAATCGTATTTTTATTAGACCTTGAAAAACCGTAACGACTTTTTTATGTACGACGATTATTCTTGATTTTTTTTCGCGATTTAACTAATATCAACAGTGTATATGTAATAAAAGTGTAACGGCATATAAAATATATTTTTGTGCCTTTGTGACATCTATGTAGACCTAGTAAAAATGGTTGTAACATACCTACATAGACAGACATACGGATAAAGTTTGTCACATATCATAAATATACTTAAACTATTGAATATGTTGTAGTAGTTGTTGTACTTGCGTACATTGGACTCATGCTTTAACAGCTGATTCATTGAAAAATAGTAGTAAACCTTACGCGAGTAAAACTTATAGGTATGTATATAACAAGATGGGTTTAAAAATGTCTGGGCATTACAACGTCTATTGCTGGATTTTCATATATTCAGGCAGGCGTAGTATCAAACAGGTTGTATAATCTGAAGAAATACAAGTTACCTAAAATTTTTTTGAAGTTGCGTGTTTTTTTATGTAATAAGTGCGTGTAAATGGGAGCACGAAACTTACACGTAAGAAGTAACATTATCATATTATTTTATATAGGACGTCGCGCCATCACAGTAAAAATCCAATAGAGTCTAGATTACGTGTTTTTCGTGTTTTGCTCTATATATGGAATTTGGATTTTGGCACCTCTTTAACAACTTGCCCTGTTGTCTTCAATATTTGAAATCGATGCGATTTACTTGTTACATATCCGTTTTAAAAAGTTTTAGTGTATTTAAATTGTACATACGTAGTGTTATTATAATTATCCATCCTTATCGGGTATATACGTATTGTTCTTTTTATAATTCTCCCTCTTCGTTGCAAGAAGTTTACGCACGTTCATCCGTGCCGGAACGAAGAAAGAATACAATTTCCTGCGACCGGGCGGCCTATCGTAAGAGGCGACAAAACAAACCACAGCCAGGTGTTGGGTATTTGCCCGTCTGGATGGCTACTACCCCTAGCCTAGAGTATGCCGCCATAACAATCTTGAGTTGTGTTCCGTTACAAGTGATCAGGACCCAGTACCCCTTTAGAGAGCGACAGCACATTGCTCACATTGGTAACACCATTGGTGTTACAAATGTCTCTAGGCGATGGTAAACGCTCTCCATTAGGTGGGCCGTTTACCTGCTGCTGAACTCATACAATAAAAAAAAGTACATAACGAATTTGAAAGTAGCAAACCTAGGCTATTCTCCTTGCTCCATGCAAGTTAATTTCACAAATACACATGCAATTAAATGCTTAATATTGTGTATTTAGGCATTTATAAAGGACACGGTGGCGTGGGGTTGTTAACTTTATTATCTCGTATTTATTTTGTATAATATGCAAAACGGTGACATACGAGTTTCAATTATGAATAACATAGAGGTGATTTGACGTATGTATGTGCGAAAAAAAATACAGTATTGAATTTAACTTTTAAGAAAATTATTATCGATTAATATCAAAAATACACCAAATCTCAAAATAATTTTAGTTAAAAGTATTTTTCAAGTTCTACAATCTCTTTTTAACATATGGTTATTAGGTAGTCTTTATCGGTCTTATTCATATTGATTTAAAGTAAGTTGGTAAGCTTCTTTAAGAACCTTAAAGAACATAGAAACTTACTCTAACTTAATATGAATAAGGCCGAAAGTGTTTTGTAACCAAATGGCAAAATACTGGATATTCATCGCCTGTACGGAACTTGTCAGTGTTCTTGGTCCAAACTCACTGGGTCGATTATGTGTTAATGATCAAAGCTGGCTTTACTATAATACATAATAGTACCAGAGTGATGACTGTTACTAATATATAATTTATGTATGATATATATTTATATATGATATAATCAGTTCGTTTATCATAGTTGAATGATACCTACCTATTGCTTTTGAGCAAGAATTGTGAGTTTGGGTTGAAAATCTCAACAGTTTACTTTAACTACAAGTCTATCGTTTAGCAATAGTCAAATATCTGCAATTTGGGTGACACTTCTGTTATGTAGGTCTTTTTGTGTCTCTTTACTTGAAGCTTATTCTAAAACATTGAAGAAAACTTGACAGTGGATATAAATTTTCTGCAAATTCCAATTAATAGGAAAAGAAGTACTAATAAAGATGTAAGTTACATGGCTATATTCTTGTGCTAGTGCTTCTTCAATTAGTCACAAATATTCACATTTAGACGAACAGATTAACTGATTTTCATATTACACAACAACAACTCTGTGAATTCTGTTCTCAATTTCCTTTGATCAAAACCCAAAACCATTCGATTATCTACGTTGCCTAGAATACAAACCAATGCCTTGGTTTCTGTTCAACAATGCAAACAAGATTTATGCGGTTAATGTCCTGAGTCTGATGTATAAGGCTAATCCTGGATTATATATTCAAGCAAAAGTAAAACTCCTAACATTTATTCATTATGATAAAAATGCTAAAGTCAGGTAATAACATGGAATATAATAATATTTAAGAAAAAAATTGCGGCAACGTAAGGAGCTCGATGGAATAAGTTATAATGTAAATTCTTGTTAAGTAATTTTAAGTACTTTTTCCTTAATCTTGCCTTGTTTACTCTGAAGAAAGCGAAACACAAATTGTTTAAAATGAATTATTTGCTACTTGGCGATATTTAGACTCCGACTTAAAAGGAAGTTTTCAATGAGCATGTATAAGTATTGGGATGATAGTTTGTCGTGACAACGGTACGATAAAAAAAATTTAAATTACGAAACTCAATTAATATTATTGGTTGTATTATTAATATTCCATATTGCGTACCACACCGCTGCCAGTGTGGAACTATGGTGGATATGGATTATCATGTCTACATAGTGTTAGCCGAAGATCTCGCCATGCCAGCCTCAATGACATCATCCGCCGAGCTCTTGTCAGCGCTGGCGTACCAGTCATCCTAGAGCCAAATGGCTTGGTGCGCGACGATGGCAAGAGGCCGGATGGAATGTCACTTATTCCTTGGAAGATGGGAAGGCAGCTTGTGTGGGACGCGATATGCGTTGACACTCTGGCGGCATCACATCTTCCAGTGACTAAGTCAAGGGCTGGCAACGCTGCTTCAACAGCTGAAGATCTTAAACAGCGCAAATATGGAACCGTAGGAAGGGGTTACATATTTATGCCGTTTGGAGTTAAAACTTTAGGTCCGTGGGGTCCATCGGCAAAGGGTTTCTTCAAAGAAATTTGTAAGAAACGCTTTGATATTTTGCGCAATGAATCAGCATTGCCATACAGCGTGGCAATGCAGTCCGCCTTCTGGGCACGCTTCCCTCTGGCAGCGATTTTTTACATTCTTTATATTAATTTATTTATAATTTAGTTTATTTTTAAGTATTTAGTTAAGTGATTCTCATATTAAACTTTCTAAACAAAACATATATGTATTCCAAAGAGTTACTCATAATATATTTATTTGTACCCATAATAAAGAAAAAAATAATATTATTTGCATAAATATTTTGAATGTGTCTTGTATGAAGCTTGATATACGATATCATATAACAACATATATAAAAAAATCAATCACATACTGCTAACTTCGTACGGTCATGACATGAAACATGTTGTACAGGACGCAAGAGATTATTACTTATAATGCATATTCAGTAACAGCTGTTTGGGCTTATTTGTATTGTTAATACTTTACGAAGAGTAACGACATTTTGTACGATGAACATTTTTGTGTAGTTAATTTAAGTTTTTAATTTTTTTTTATTAAATTCAAATAATGCACGCACATTGGATGCCGCATGTACTTCAGCGCCCCTAGTAGTGAAGATTCTCATTTTTATTCCCTCGGGTATACTGTTGTTTAGGCTAAATATGGCTGAGAAATATCTATACATAGTGCTGGTATGTATACAATATATATATATATATATATATATATATATATAACTATACATTTGGAAATAATTAGACAGACAATACACTACTTACATCGTTTATCCCATTAAATGAGTTCAAATTCGAAGTCTTCTTTTCACCAAAATCTCCTTTACACAAAAGCCTACGCCAAAAGATACACAGTCTACGTAATTATTCTGGTATAATAACAGACGTTTATTCCCATAACATCAAAGAAGCAGTAAGTATAACATAAAAGATAAACAATGAAAGAAAACTTTGTTCATTCGTAAAAAAACCTTTTCAGGGAAGAAAATCTTATCCGTGGCTAACCTCTTAGTTTACTTTTAAGCCGCCTACTTTCATATACACAAATATTTCGCAATGATACAATAAAAATGGAAAATTTATATAATTCTGAAGATTTATGTACAGGAACTAAAAAAATAAAATCTTAGATGTCAAGAAATTTATGTAAGGCAGAGTCAATCCGTCGTCTTCTTGAGTGAAAGACGTTAAACTTGCAATTAACAAGTACATTCATCAGGAGACGACACATGTTAAGAAATCCTGCCCACACAACACCTTTATTAACCCACAGTAACTCAGCTACCATCCCACATGCGTCAGCCATTTTGTCGTACACTGAAACCAGTATCAATTTCAAGCGATTCATTAAAAACTTTTCTAAAAATAATGTATACAATAAACAATCTAAAAGAAATATTCCTACAGAATTGTGTAATTTCAATATGGGGAATATAGTTGTTTGTGTTCTCTTTGCCTTTGATACACTTGGACTAAGGGCCTCCGAAACCTTGAATCTCTAAAATGATCTTTTGAAATGCTCGACTGACTCTTCAGATGATCAAAGGGCCTAGTATCTCGAACAACGGATCGTAGTATAGCGATTAATGAAGTATCGTTACCAACCATCTGGATAGCTTACCTATAAAAGGTACAGTAATCTGCTCTGTATTGAAATTGTAGTTTTGAGAGTAAGTAGAAAATAGAAAATATTATTATTAGATTGTACTCCTTTCGGTCTTAGCCAGTCAAAAAATGGCTACACACCTTAAAACTTATATACGTCATCTATAATATTATAACATTCTAAATATGCCGTGTCTGGTATATTGAAGCTATTTAAATAAAAACAACTGGAATAGACTATATAAACGATGAAGAACTTTTTTAGATTTCTTGTCTGTTTGTTCCGGATTCACGTAAAAACTACTAGGTCGATTTCGATGCGATTTTCGCCGATTGACAGCAAATTCTTAGACTTAAAATCTGCGTAACTTTTTACTCTGGAAATCCCGCGGGAATTATTCTGGGAACGATTTAAAATGACCAGATTGAAAAAAAATTGGAATTCTAATGCGATTTTTACCGATCGATAGCAAATTTTTTGTAATAAAATGTGTGTTATTTTTTTCCGGGAATTTTCCTGGGAACGGTTTGAAGTTGTTGTGGAGCATACAAATTGGCTTTTTCAGATACAATTTTCACTAAAACCATAGATCACGTTCTCTTTTACACGCTGTGATACTCTGTGCTCCGGGAATCCCGCGGAAATTTCAAAGCAAGCGAGGACGAAGTCGCGGGCATAGCGAGTCTGTGCTGCGATACTGTCCTAGTTTTTGTACAGTCATCAACATACAATGGTTTTCCTGTCAGTATCTCCATATTTAACAAATATACCTTACTTACTCTTGGCTTATGTATATTCTCTTAGATTATGGGGACATAGCCGATAAATTATAAAGTCTAGTTTCATGATATTAAATATCGTGCCATGTGGCCTCCACTAGATTCCAGACAAAATGATAGGTACAAGAAAAAGTAGCTTAGGATTGTGAGGAATGATAAACGTGCCAATGATAGTCTAACAAATAACGATGAAAAAAGACATCGAGATGTGGAGAAGAAAAGTGGGAAACCGTAGGTTAGATAAATAAATAGATAACACTTATTGCTCACTAAAATAAACAAACACAAAAACAAAATGCATATTTACAATACTTCTTGGCAAAACAACAGGCGGCCGTATCGCTAAAAGCGATTTCTTCCAGGCAACCTAGCGTAAAGGAAAGTCTTAAATAATCTGGCGATGTAGGTGGAGCAGAAAAAATATAGGATTGTACAATTTAAATATTCATACGTGTATACGTGTACACGAAGTAATCTAAATAAATATATTTATTAACATTATATATAACAAGAATTTTATATTAACATATATTATAATAGATAATGGGTCAAAAATAAAGTCACGTATGGAGTGCGCCAGCTACAGGGCCATCAGTTTGATCAGCACAGCATCTAAAGTGTATGCGAAGATTATTGAAAAGAGAATGAGAGTTGTATCCGATGGATTACTGTGGGATGCACAAGGTGGCTTCAGAAATGGAAGGGGATGTATGGATCAAGTTTTCTCTCTCCGCAATATCGTAGAGAAGCAGCTGGCTATGGGCCGGAAGGTTTTCTGCGGTTTTGTGGATCTAGAGAAAGCATTTGACAGGGTTGTGCGGAAGGACCTCTGGGACATATTGACCGGGTATGGGATTAATGGCCAATTGATGCGTGCTGTGCAGTCCACTTAGGAGGACTGTATGGCATGCGTGCGAGTGGAAGGCAGCCTGTCGCCCTGGTTTGACGTCAATATTGGCGTCCGCCAGGGCTGCGTGGGCTTTGCTGTTCATCCTATACCTGGACGATTGTCTCCAGAGAATAAGATTGATGGATGTTGGGGTGCGGATGAGTGATCTAGTTGTAAGCACCCTGCTTTATGCGGATGATTTTTATTTTTATTTTTTTATTGTAGGAGTTCAGCAGACAGGCAGACGGCCCACTTGATGGAAAGCGGTTACCATCGCCTATGGACATTAGCAACACCAAAGGGGCTACAAATGCGCTGCTGCTCTCTTAAAGGAGACTGGAACCTGGTCACTAATGCCGGAACACAACACAAGGTTGTTATGGCGGCATACTAAATGCCGTAAATACTAGATGCTTTTAGCCGAATCGCCATCAGAACTGCAAACACTAGTCACAATAATGAAAGATGACTGTCAGGCGAGAGGCTTACATTTGAATGCGAAGAAAACAAAGGTTGTGGTGTTTGAAAGAGAAGAAACCAGAACGAATGCAAGGATAATGGTCGATGATGTTATGCTAGAGCAAGTGAATGAGTTTGTATATCTTGGATGTGCTTTTAGCAGGGATGGAAGGTACACCGCTGATATAGAAAGAAGAGTGAATTTGGGGAATAGTGTGAATGGAGCGTTAGGTAAACTTCTAGGCGCTAAGAACCTCAGCCAGAAGGCCCAGCTCGCCATACACAACGCGGTGCTGATACCTACGCTCACGTATGGATGCGAGAGTTGGGTATGGAAGAGAGAGCATGAAAGTAGAGTAAACGCGGTCGAGATGCGAGCACTGCGCAAAATCTGCGGAGTGACGCTCGCGGACTGCGTTCGTAATACCGAAGTAAGAAAGAGAGTTGGTCTGAAAGAGAGTGTCGAGGTGAAGGTAAGGAAAGGAATGCTCCGGTGGTTCAGGCATGTGGAAAGAATGCATGATGAAAGAATGACTAAACAGATATACAATGCAAAAGTGGATGGATGCAGAAGTCGTGGAAGTCCACGACTCACCTTCCATAATCAAATTGATCGTGTACTAGCAGAAGGTGATTTCAGGAGCCTTAAGAACAGACGAGCTTGCATGACAAGAGTTATGAATGTCAAAGTGGCAAGTGAGGTGTGTAAGAATAAGCCTAAATGGCACTCTGTTGTTCGTGCCTACCCCGCAAGGGAACTGGCGTGAAGTTATGTATGTATGTATGTATGTATAATAGATAAATAAGTAACTGTTTAATATATTACACATATTTATTTAAAGACAGATAGTATTTTCTAAGTGAGTTCCGAAGAGTAGGTATTGTTTTGGCCTGACAGTGAGAGGCAATGCATTCCAGAGTTTGACACCTTGCACTGTAAAAGAGTTATGGGTTATCTTTCTGAACGATAAAAATGAAACTATTTTTTTTTATAATAACGCTACTAAGATGTAATACTTCGATTATGAATCTTCATTATATTACATATACATTAATATTTAAAAGCAGCCACAGCCTACCGCTCTACAAGAATACAAAAATAATAGTATGTATGTAGTTTGATATGCTAATTTTTTGTTTACATTAAACCATCAATTTTTTTTATATCCTTGGTGACAGAAATAAATATAACTGACAAACAAGTTTTATTACGTATATAATATTCGGTCTTCCTCCTCGCGATATCACAAACTTGTCGTAGGTAGCTATAAAGTGAGGTAGTATTTGTACGAATTCACTTTGCGACGTTGCTAGATTGAAATTCGTAGTGGATTTTGTATTTCCATAACTATTCCCGTATTCAGTGCAAAGACGCAAGCATTTTTAGTTTTATTGCAAAGAATTTACCCTTACATGTTTTAGGATTTAGTTGGGAACAAAAACAGAACTTTTATAATTTCATTATGTTTGCCCGTGTAAGTAGGTAATACTAAAAAATGATTATAACTAGCTATCACAAATAATGTCATTATGAATATAAAAGCGTAAAGCATATACTATGAACTTATCTGTAAACACCTAAGTTAATGTAAAATATATAAAAAATACAGTACCAGCCTCGTTTTAATACACAATTGTAATAACATGTTTATTTCCCCATAAACAGTTTTACAGTTGAGCTACTCAAACGGCACAGTGCGATCAATAAAATTCAGTATTCTCAAAAGTCGTGTTTGTATCTAGTTTGGAAACTGGTTTCGTACACACTAGAAAAGGGTAATAAATAATTATGCAGGATCACTTCTGTTGAATTGATAAACAAGAGGAGTAGTTGTGGAACATAATTTAAATTATCCTCGTGGAATGTTTACGAGTAGACTGAAATTTTCTGTCAGTGAACTTTACGCTCAAACATTTATATATATCAGTAATAATGTGAAAAGATGTGATATTTTAAAGTACGACAAACAAGTGGTCGTTGGCGAGTGGGACACACATATAGAGTTTTATTTTTTTATTCATATTCTAGAGTTTACCCCGCGGCTGCGCTGCGGGTCAACCTCCAGTACGTGCCTTTTATTTAAAGAGGTTACACAACACAGGTTATATTGCATTAAAATTTTAAGTTACTGTTATTGCCCCGGAAGATTCACTTCATTTTATTTCGCAAACTATCCCATTTTCCGGATGAAAAGTATTTTTGTCAATTTTCGGTATTAAAACTACATATGTACACCAAAATTACCAAATCGACCACATCGACCACACCGACCACACCGACCACACCGATCACACCGACCACATCCACCACATCGACCAAATCGACCACAACGACTAAATCGACCACATCGACTAAATCGACAACATCGACCAAATTCACAACATCGACCACACCAACCACATTGATCACATCCACCATATTGACCAAATTGACCACATCGACCAAATCCACCACATCAATCACATCGACCAAATCGACCACATCGACCAAATCAACCAAAATGACCAAATTAACCAAAATGAATAATGACGAAAATGGCAAATCACAAAATATCCTATTCGACCGATTGTTATGAAATTTTTTATGCATATTCAGTAAGTCTGAGAATCGGCTACTATCTATTTTTCAAATCCTTAAGTGATAAGGGGTGTCCATCCCAAATTTATTTTTTTTATTTTTTGGATAATTTTTTATTTTTTTAGGATACAACATTAAAAAATACATACAACCCTAAATTTTCACCTCTCTACATTCAACCCCTATTTTTTATTTGTTAATTATAAACTTTAATTTTTTGGCAAGATTTTTAAACATAATTTGTCATGACTTAGAATAAAAAAAAAAATTACTCTTTTAGATTCACAATTAGAACCGGTAGGTGGCGTTGAGACCGGGTTCTGGAATCCTCCTAATCACCTGGAGCGATTTTGGTGATTTTGTTTTTGTGTGTTTGAGTGGGTACCCGGATGGTTTAGATTCGCAATTAGAACCGGTACGTGGCTCTGGGATCGGGTTCTAGAATTTTATTTTTTAAAGGCAGGACAACGTCTGCCGGGGCCGCTAGTATACTTATATATTATCCTGAGTTTCAGCTAAATCGATCCAGTAGTTTTCCGTGAAAACCGAACAGACAGACAGAGTTACTTTCGCATTTATAATATTAATAGGGATTATTATCATCATCATTATACACTCACATATTTGTATTAAAAAAAATAATAAAGTTTTTGTATGTTGTTGTACAACTCGAATACAAAATAAAATAATAAAACTAGTATCTATTTTCTCAATACTGATGATATTAACCAACTTTTAATTCTCAAGTTCAATTTTATGTTATTTATTGAAATAATGAATGAGTTTGTATATCTTGGATGTGCTTTTAGCAGGGATGGAAGGTACACCGCTGATATAGAAAGAAGAGTGAATTTGGGGAATAGTTTAAATGGAGCGTTAGGTAAACTTCTAGGCGCTAAGAACCTCAGCCAGAAGGCCCAGCTCGCCGTACACAACGCGGTGCTGGTACCTACGCTCACGTATGGAAGCGAGAGTTGGGTATGGAAGAAAGAGCATGAAAGTAGAGTAAACGCGGTCGAGATGCGAGCACTGCGCAAAATCTGCGGAGTGACGCTCGCGGACCGCGTTCGTAATACCGAAGTAAGAAAGAGAGTTGGTCTGAAAGAGAGTGTCGGGGTGAAGGTAAGGAAAGGAATGCTCCGGTGGTTCGGGCATGTGGAAAGAATGCATGATGAAAGAATGACTAAACAGATATACAATGCAAAAGTGGATGGATGCAGAAGTCGTGGAAGGCCACGACACACCTTCCATGATCAAATTGATCGTGTACTAGCAGAAGGTGATGTCAGGAGCCTTAAGAACAGACGAGCTTGCATGACAAGAGTTATGAATGTCAAAGAGGCAAGTGAGGTGTGTAAGAATAAGCCTAAATGGCACTCTGTTGTTCGTGCCTACCCCGCGAGGGAACTGGCGTGAAGTTATGTATGTATGTATGTATGTATTGAAATAATCAGCTGTGACATACAGCCAAATAAACACTGAAGTGTATCCATAAGGGTAATCTTTTTACCTACAGGTACGTTTGTACGTTTAAAACATGTATATGCCCAAATTCCACATTTATTTTTTAAATAAACACTGCAGCTATAAGTCGAAAGTTTTTATTGCTTTTTTATGTTAGAACATTTACTAATTATGTTCAGAACGCACTTATTAACAGCGAGACAACAGACAAAAAGTGTTTTTTAATCGATTTCTTAGCCGTTGTTACAGTAATTATACACACTTTATTGCGGTGAAAAAAATATATGTCAATCTTGATCATATTTCAGAGGTAACCCCTGTACCCAAAACGCATTTTCGATAAATTTTCTCGATAGAAAATAATTGCAAAGTAAGCTCTAAACGTGTTCTTCAATCTTGTGTATTGTTATTACTGATAATCGTACATCGCTAAAATAAATAACAGTAACATATCATATTATAAGAAATATAATCATTATAGTTCTTTTATTCGGTTACTTAGAGAATTTGGAAGTAATTAATTATTATTACTATTTTTTTTTTATTGCAGGAGTTCAGCAGACAGGCAGACGGCCCACTTGATGGAAAGCGGTTACCATCGCCTATGGACATTTGCAACATCAAAGGTGCTACAAATGCACTGCTGCTCTCTTAAAGAAGACTGGAACCTGGTCACTAATGCCGGAACACAACACAAGGTTGTTATAGCGGCATACTCTAGACCAGGGGTGGTCGCCATCCAGTCCAGCAAATACCCTACCACCTGGCTGTGGGTTGTTTAGTCGCCTCTTACGACAGGCCGCCAGGCCGCAGGAAATTGTATTCTTTCTCCGTTCCTGCACGGATTAAATTTATTATATTATATAATTAAATTTATTATAAATGACTTCAAAAATCACGCTTGCCGGTCCCAATGTATTAGCAAACACCGCAGCTTTATGAGGGCTCGCGAAATCTTTTTACCTTGCATTGTAATATCAAATTAATAAAAAAACGTCCGGCTATTTTGTGAATAAAATTTTTATTCATATCGATATTAAGTCTATATTTTTCTAACAGATTGCGTTACTATTAACATTTTAGTTGATAAATATTACACGCTACGGTATCTCTTTTAACATTTGTTTACAAAGTATATTTTATTGATAAATAACACATCTTGGTATTAAGTTTTATTACTATGTGATATTCCAAATTTCGAAGTCCCATAGTTTTTTCATAAAACGTACCCCAAACGTGTATAGGTTATGAGAAAGTGATAGATGTAGATAAAAGTATTTCGTTATTCACTTTAAAAAAACACATAATAGTCGTAAGACATTATAGCCAAAAAAGTGAATATCTCTGAAGAAAAGCGAATAAGTGTTTGATACCAGGTGTGAAGAAAAAAGGCTCGCCTACCCTTTGCCATCAAATCAAATCATTTATTTGCTTAAAAACATGGTTAGTAAAAACATTAGATGATAATTTGTTAACGATAACCTATTATTATGTATTGTAGAGATGTTTTGAGTTTTTCAAATTTTATTCGCATATTGTTCCCCAAAATAAGCTATATGTTAATGGTTTCTAAATTAAGACACCAATGCCCACAATAGACAGACGTAGCCATTACCGTTACTGCAATGGTTTACATTTAGGTATAACGGTTAATAAAATAAAAATATATTTCATAACAGACATTCGGTTTGAAGTGGTGTTCGTTTCTCAAATATAATTTGCATGAAAGGTAGGTTTGAAGAGGCCATATCGATATGAATGCTGTAAAGAAAAATCGGAGCGAACACATTAAAAACGTCCACTGAAAGATACTTAAAAAGGTCTGGAGGCCGACGAAACTGTGAACACGCAATTTCATTGAACCGCTTGCCATTCGGCTGAGAGCCATCTCCGGAGACGTGCTACAACTCTCTTAACCACCCAACAATCTTTAACAAATTGTTGACAGACATTCAAAGACGAAAAAGTTATAAAAATTATTAGGACGTAATAAGATAGCTAGCATTGAAATACTGAATGTCGAAGTATATCGTAAAAGTGTTTGTTTTAGAGAAATAAAAAAATGTGTGGGTACTGACAGAACAGAGTTATAGATAGTAAATTAAGCGGCTGGGTATGTAGTTTACTAATAGTGTTAGAAATTTATTTAAAATAATTGATAAATCTTTGGTTGTCTTATCAAGTAACATCAAATTTCTTAATATACCTAGGGCGTTCATTATAAAGTAGGAGGTACAAACTCTTCGGAACCGAAAAATGTTAATACTGCCTGGTACGAGTGTCTAAAGTATCTTTCAAAAACAATAGAAACATTAGCATAATATGATTTTCAATATATTTTGGTTTTTATTATTACGTAGTTTATATATAGTTAAAGTTAAATTTATCTATAATTAAGTTATCCAAATTTAAAGTTTATTTATTTTAATCCTTGTAACTTATTTTTAACCGGATTGGCTTTTTGGATTATAAAATATAGAACTTGTACCAAATGTTTCTTCAAAGTACAGTTTAGAGGATTAATTAATTTCTCTTTGTTGTTTGTTGTAATTATAGTAGTAGAAGATATTCTACGTAGAAATTTAAACCAACTTCAGTACCAAGTAGATAACGTTAATCATTCATGGATTAGAACCTAAATGAATTTTGTTACCCAATATCTATTACAAATTCTTAACATGCCGTGTATGTACATTAAAGCTAATTAAGAAAACAACTGGAATAGACTATATAAACGATGGAGAATACTTTTTATTTCTTGTCTGTTTGTCGGTTTGTCTGTATGTTTGTTCATGTAAAAACTACTGGGCCGATTTCGACGCAGTTTTTGTTGATCGACTCGACTCGTTCGCTACTTTTTATCCTCGCAATCGGGCGGAATTTTTTCTAGGAATGATTTGAAATGCCCAGATAAAAAAAGAATTCGAATTACAGTGTGTTTTTTTTTACTGATCAATAGCAAATTTAATGTAATAAAATAAATATTTTTATCCCGAGAATCCCAGGGGAATTTTCCCGGGAACGGTTTTTGGTCGTTCGGGTGCGTAAAATGAGTTTATTCCGGTTCTCACTAAAACGATAGATAGCTTACATTCTTTTTCAAATGTTACGGTATTTTTTGTCCCGGGAATCCCTCTGGAATTTCAAGTCAAGTGTAGATGAAGTCGCGGGCATATCCTAGTTACATATAAAACTGCTATAAATACTGAACGAAAAGACTGATAAACCAATGGACATTGGACAAAAATGGTAAATCTCACAATCTGAAACGCGCAATTTCTTTAAATAGTAAAACGGGAATTGTGCCAGTATTAAATTAATTTAATATTGAATATAAAGTCTTATACAATTATTGTGCAAATACTAACTTTACGTGGTCAACCATTTTCTACCCGAATAATTCGTTAGTAGGTAATTAACAGGCAATGAAGAGGGTTCCTTGTGACCCAAAATTAGCAATTCGATAGAGCAAATATCCACGTTGAGATTCTAAATGAACCATCGACAGGACTGATGGTCCGGTATCTACATTAATTAGGAAGGATCATTTCCGTTTTACCGTAGAACCAGGGTATGTATGAGAAGGACTTAGAGGCAAGACCAGACGACATTAGTACATTTTTAGTATTATAATATTAAAAATATGTTTAATTGTGACTAAAAATGTATATTTGTATTATTGTTTAATAGTACTACTTTTTTTAATTATAAAGTTATTTTTACTAACTGAAGAATTCATTTTAATATAATATTAGGGAAGTAATAAAATTTCAAATTTGAACATGAAGACCAAAAATAAAGATTACATTTAAATTTATATAATCATTTTTACTTATTTTAAATTTATTAATATTTTTAGTGAAAGTACGAGTGTTTAGGTTTACTATATATATAAGGTATATATGTATAGGTTCCCACATTAGTATATATATATATATATATATATATATATATAATAATGTAGGAAACAAATGTCTAGCCATGGTGACTCACCCAGGTTCCAGTAAAAACGGTAGGCCCTAAAATGCTGAATGACGTCGTAAGAAATGATAGGCGTGCAAATGATCTTGCAATAAGGAGATGCCTGGGACTTAACGATAAAATGATAATCGTCATGGTACTTATACCCTTTCCAAGCATTTATTTTACTTTTGACGTTTGCACGTCTATCAAGTTACATATTTCTTGACAGTAAAGCTCACATGAAACTAATTACATAATTGTCGTACTTTTTTGTTGTGGGTGACATAATAGTGATTGATGAAATACTATATCTTATATTTTTGTGAATAATACTCAAATATTGGACTGACTGAGTTGAAAGTCGGTTCCAAAAAATATCTTTCATAACAAATGATTTTTTGTAAAAAAGAAAAATGTTTTGGATGATAATACTATTGAATAAGTTGAAACAATGATAAGTACCTACTTGTACTTATATAAAATTCATGGCGACACTTTTAGCTTGGACACCAGTCAGATTCCGCAAGATATTTGGCCATAATATATGGCATGAAGCCGCGTGGGAAATTCCAGTTGACTATAAGGTGAACATAAGAAAAGACACAATAATAATCTTTAACAATCTGACACACGAGCAGACTCCTCTACAACTTTGCTATTTCCGCTACATACGAGTACTAAGAAAGCTCTCGCTATACGTGACTTTAAGAATACACTTTTAGTTTTTAAATCAGGTACGTACCCTGGCAGCTGTGTATTTTAAACTACAGTACGTCATCGCAACATTAACTCAATCATCTTAAAAGTGCCTGCGATGTGTGTATTGTGTGCTTAATTTATTTAAAAGCACAAATGTTTTTATAGGTTTCGCCACTACATACATAATATAAAATATTCATGGTTATTTTCGAATTTTATATTTTATTAAACTAACAGGATTAATATACCGTTTTAAGACTTAATGTTATAAACAAAATATATTTGACAATAATCTTAAAATAACA
The DNA here is from genome assembly GCA_019925095.2 of Dendrolimus kikuchii. Lineage (NCBI taxonomy): Eukaryota > Metazoa > Arthropoda > Insecta > Lepidoptera > Lasiocampidae > Dendrolimus > Dendrolimus kikuchii. Next base: position 16,338,204 of record CM034392.1, read on the forward strand.
AGACTTTCAAAAAGATAAGAATGCGTTGACCATAAAGATTTCTTAACATATCCAATAATATCCATACTTAATATTTAAAATAGAATTTTATTGATTATACTGAATAAGCTAAATAGTTTAATGGATTTTATTTCGATTTCTTACAGGGTGCAGGAAATAGAGTTCAAGTCTCGCGCAGACCGATTGGCGGACTCAACTAGTTTACAAATTGAACTTAAAATAAAATATAATTGCATAAATTAAATACTATTTTTGTACGATCATAGGTCAGACACGGTGATACTAGTTACATTGTATAGCAACTATTGTCGACATACTGCGCGCCTGAGCTTGCACCTGTATTGATTTACACGCCTGTTTCGTCTCTTTTTGAGCACTGGGAAAGTACCAAATTCCTGGAAGCTAGCAAATGTACAACTTGTACCGAAAAAAGGCTCTCGTGTCGATCCGAACAACAACAGGCCCATTCATTTTTGGTAAGAGTATGGAGTGTATACTAAACGTCAGGCTATTGGCGTACCTAGAAACAAATGCTGAGCAATCGACGATACGGATTCCGCCAAAACCGATCAACATTAAACCTTTTAGCGTAAATCTCTCATATCTGTAGTGAGGTGAGTGAGAGCGTGATTAAGAGATACATCACGCGAGATACTGGTTAAATGCGAACCTATACTGTAATAAAAAAAATAAGTGTATCTCAGCAAATAAAGACGCATTTATTCAGACTTCTCGACTTACTGGCTAACAGCCGATTTTTTTTATCACCAGATAAAAGATATTCATAGAATAAAATAGATACAACATGGAGAATTAAAAATGACAGTTGCATGACTAAAACATTTGAACTGTTTCATGTTTGAATTCAGTCAGATTATGATTTATTCCACTGATAACTATTATATGATGATTGAAAAATCGGCTTTGAGTTTAATAAGACTGTTGCTGTTGTAGCGCCTATAAATAAGTACACTCAACTTGCTAAGGGGTGTTTCATTTAGAGCGATCACTGCGCCCGCACGCCCAACAAAGGCTAATCTAGTGAAAATAGTCGGAATAATATAGATATTTCATCCACACTGCCGGCTAATGTTAGCACGGTGGATTTAGGCAGGTTTTCATTCCCTCGAGACTTGGGACTGAAGATTTATTACAGGAAATTTCGTAAACTGCGTGGTACATATTAAATGAAGTGTTTTGCGTTATGTTAAGTTTCTTAGTGAATAATAAAACTTTTTTCATAATTTGGTTGAAAATTATGTCTCTCAACGTAATTCATTAAATTTTCACTACAATTATTTAAAAGAAAATAAATTAGAAATCTACTAATAGTAGCCCTGAGTAAAGTCCTAGCATAATAATATGTGTATAAATGATGTCACGTTTATTATTTCATCGAGGTAAGTTTTACTAAGTATTTATTGCGAAATTTTTCCGCGTACAGAGGTTGTATGGAAGCGACAGGTGAAGTAATGGCGAATATTTTCTCTTTATTGCGCGAAATGAAATGTTTTTAGTGAATCGTTGATGTAGCTACTTACTAGAAAATTTATATATATAATTCAATAAATTTTTAGGAATTTGATAACAAAATGATCAAACATAATAATTAATCGTATAAGCATTATCAATAACATCCAATTATTATTGGTCATTGAATTTGTTTTTGAGCCGATATCAACCAAATTGGTTCATTCATTCAACATAAATTTAAAACATTCAATGTCATTGAATAATAACTGTCGCGTCCTCTCAGTAACTTTTACTTAGCGTCGGTAGCTCGGTCGTTCTAAGTGCACCACGGTCTACCAACACCATATAAATCTACTAAGTTAATATATATTTAATAGATAGTACCTACAGAATCTTATTTCCAATTAAATTTCATTATCTGGAAGCTATTTCGTGGCCAGATATTTTTAAACTTTGTTTACATTGACCAAAATCATTAGTATCGCAAACGCCGAAGATTTCTATCCCTTTCCACTATAAACATAGTTTGGATGATAAATTTTGCTCTTCTTACTCGAGCCTCTTTGCCGGCGGTACTTGTCTTAGACATTTAAAACTGACTAATTGTATCAACTCAAAGGAGTTTTTAACAGAGTTATTTTCGCGTCGGCTTGAATGGCAAGCTTTAGTAGAATATAAATTGTAAAGTGTCTAGAAGAAATTATCACTCGTTGACATCGTAATATTTATATGTACCTAATAAATATTACGAGTACATAATATTACGTTTTTTCATATGTTTCTTTGTTGTTTGCGACTTTGTATATGCCTATTTTCCTGAAGCTTTGTATAACAAGCCAACTACAAAGTTTATTTACGGTGAATTGGAGAATTTTACACATCGGTAATCTTGATTTGAACATTTCCTCATGAGGTTTTCCTTCACCGTATATGTCAACACGTCAGTATTAATATATATAGGTATAGTTTTCATCATTCGTTAGGTTAACAATAAATGCTCATTGAACTGAACATTATTACATGATGATTCTATAAATGCCTCACTACCTGGCTTAGACTTGAAAATACAAAATAAACTTAGAAACTCGAGTACAATTTTTGAATAATTTGATCTCAAAAATATAAGGCACGCTCTAATATTTTTTTTTTAACTACGTTAATCTTTTATAGTAACTTCTGGCACGACACACAACAACATACGTATCAGAAGTTAACGCAAACGAAGCAGCCTGGCGAACTCTTGTCAAGTGTAAAAGCTGTAAGAAAGTAAGGAATCCTTTCTAAATAATTTTGATTCAAAGAACTTCGTATAGTAAGGTCGATCATAATATTATGTCACTTATACAATTCTAGTAAAAAATTCGAGTTTAAACGATGGACTTGAAACTATTATCTGAGATACAAAAGAGGCATTACAAGTAATTTGCAACAAGTCTCCTTGTTAAAAACAAAATAGTGCAACCCTACAATAATTAATATCAACCTCTATTATATCCAGACTACATAATGAAATCAGTTAATCCCTCTACAAAGGGTCTGTTTTTCATTAATGGTATTTGTCAAAGCTTCACTTCTGAAATGCAAATTTTCTCAATTGAAACATCTTAAGAATTCAAACAAACTTAAAGTTTTGTTCTGACTCTATTCATTTTACAGAATACTAAATTATATATTCTAGAACAACACCCAGGCGAAAACTGACACTGGAAACTGTAACATGCCGAAATTTAAAAAGTATTCGAATCCACGTTATTAGAATAAGACGCGAGTGCTTTATCCACTACGCTACCACGATTTTTCGAGTAGATCCAATAAATAATCTTAGTTTCATTAAAAATTACTTTGAGCAATAAATTATTTTATAAATATCACATCACATTTCATTTATGTATATTGAATATGATTGACATTAATGTATGTATGTCTTGTATGTATATATATATATATATATATATATATATATATATATATATATATATATATATTTATATATATATATATATATTACGAAAATAGGTTCCCCTATAAGTAAAAATAAAAAACCAAAGACATTGAATCTAAAATACATTATGTAGCAGATCACTGCCAACGGGGAACGTGCCCAGAAGGCTGGCTGCATTGCCACGCTGTATGGCAATGCTTGTTTGTTGTGCAAAATATGAGCCAGCCTTCTGATCACGGGTAGTGTCAAAGAGTTTCTTACATATGTCTTTATAGAAACTCTTTGCCGACGGACCCCACGGGCCTAATGTTTCAACCCCAAACGGCACAAATATGTAACCCCTTCCTAAGGCTCCATATTTGCGCCGTTTGACGTCCTCAGCTGAACCGGCAGTGTTGCCAGCCCCTGACTCGGTCTTTGGAAGATGTGACGGGGCCAGTGTGTCAACACAGGTCGCATCCCACACTAGCGGCCGCCCTATCTTCCAAGGGACGAGTGACATTCCGTCCGGTCTCTTGCCATCGTCACGCACCAGGCCATTTGGTTCCAGAATGGCCGGGACGCCGACGCTGACAAGAGCTCGGCGAATGATGTCGTTGAGGCTGGCATGACGAGATCTTCTTCCTGCGCTTTTTAAACATGACAACCCATGGTGTCCAAATCGGTCTACCATAACTCCACATTGACAGTGATGTGGTACGCAACATGGTGCCCCCAGGCGCAAACTCGCGGCTAATCGGAATGTAAATTGTAATTGAATATTACTTAATTTGTTAAGGTGGGCTACATCTGCGTTAGTGTTAAAGATTTAAGCCGTTTCACGCAGATTTTCCGATGAGTTTAATCCGTTATTTAAGATGGACATTCTTAATGACGTTTAATATTGACAAATAACGTATGCATAAACACTAATGTGGCTATGCGTTATCGACATTATTTTTAACGCTTTAAATAACACGTATTCGGTTACAGCATAAATATTTAACACTAACGCAGATGAAGCTCCAACATAAAAGGTTTCTGTTGTTCATTACAGTAGTTAAAATCGTTGATGTCTGGATTAGTTGTACATTTTGGATTTTTTTGCATTAACATTTCTTTGGAGTAAGTACATCATAGAAGAAATCCATTAAACTTACTCTTATATTTTTGATTTTAGTTATAATTTTGAGCTTGAAAATATGTCACAACAGAAATATTTTTAATTACGCTTTTTAATACGCAACTGTAAGTAGCAAGCAATAAGTTAGATGCATTAAGTTGTGAACAAGTTTATAATGCTTCTTCGTAATCTTTCCTACTTTTTCTAGGTGTCTATTATTTTTACGGTAAGGTGTTGTTTTATTATTTTTAATGAACTTTCATACTTTGTTGGGAATGTTAGGTATTATAAAATTATCCGTTTATTTATGCACGGCCAACAATTGTAAAGGTTGGTTTACTTATTCACGATTTTGCATCTGGACTACATTTTTTTATCAAGAACTAGAGTTTTCTTCGCCGCTGCTCCGTGTGTCAAGCCCTAGGCACTAGCTTTATTTTAATACACAAAAACTTAATTCGGTCTTTGACGAATAATAAATAAGACAAAAGAAATTAAGTCCATAAAGTCTAGACAACTACCCATAGAATATAGAGATGTGTCGAAGCCAACCTGATTTGAAGTAATACAACAAAGGATATTTTGTTCATGACAACGTAGATATTTTTTAGTAAATTGAAGAATCATTTAGCTAATCCATTTATTCAATGCAAACGACATCATTTATCGAGATAACAAGTATTCTAATCCTATATGTCGAATTTCGTTTAAATCCGTTTCACATGATGCTCTATCAGACAGACAGACGAACAAAAAATCTAAAAAATGCATTTTTGTAATCTCCTGGTCTGAATTGTCCCCGCTGATTTTTTTCAAATTTTTAAACGCATACTACAAACTCGAACCATTTACAGATTTATTACAATATAAATAAATAGAAGACATATGATTTCTGCGAGATATGGACCCAAAGTGTACTTTGACAAATATCTCCGGTTGAGCCTCAACAAAGTGCAAATAATTGATTACTCAAAACTCGATTGGCCTATATAACTTCATAGTATACTTGCATATTCCTTCAGTGATTTATGCAAGTTGTCCCATAAATCGTGTTGTCCATGACCAACCACGTATTAACCTTCGGAAGTACTATTTTAGTTGTCCGACCCGTATCTTCCTTGTTGAGTAGACCATAGGTTAATTAAAGGGTTTAGAACCAAAAACGCCTCTTCATTTGTATAAAGATTTTTGAACAAAAATCGTAAATCAATTATGTTTAATACCTAACTTTACTTTTTATAATCTTCTTCATTAAGAAACGGTTTGTACAAAAACTTTTGAATTTAAATTAGAAATACTAAGAAATAACCAAATAATAATAATACATTTATTTGTCCAAAAATAGTAGGTATAGTATATATAGTAATAGGGTATAGGTAAATTAGCTTAGAGAAGTTTTTGCGTATGTACCTAGTAGTACTTGTAGGTATATTTACAGGAATTCTAAACTTGAAATTTAAAATTCCTTGTACAATCAACAAAAGAGGTTCGTTACATTTTGAAAAAGAAAAAATCTTTATAATGAAAAGTCAATGATGAAAGTCAAATAAATAATTATTATTTTACATCGCTAGTTGTTTGAGTATTAATTACTTTTTATGTTTTTCATCTTGTTGTTTATTGTTCCATTTTATTTTTGTTACTAATTGTTGTCATTTGATATTAAAATTGTTGCAAGGGCCCAGCCGCAGCCGCCCGAAAGTAAAACTATTTACCCTAAACCTAAAATGATATAACATGTCTTATATGATCTAAGTCTGTAACTGAATCTGTTGTTTTATTTGAATATTATGTGTCGTTTAGTCAATATGAAACCGAGTAAAAGCTGCTTCGCACAGCGAATCAGTTTATATGATTACTTATACGTGGCTATAAATTTAGACACGCTCTCCAATGACAGAATCTTGTACACACGTTCTAATTATTTTTTTATGTTTGCTTGTAGGCAAACTGCCAAACGGGTCCACTTCATGGCAAGTGGCTACATTGCCAATGGATATCTGCAACACTAACAGAGTCGATGCGTTGCCTACCTCGTTAAGACTATAAACATCTTTTTACGCCCTTTTTGAACAGCCCATATATATAGCGCTCTCACATATGGCATAAAGGAGCGTGCGCCACGTACAGTGCATGACTTCCAGGTATCAAGTAAGTGTGGATAAACTCAGACTCGCCCCCGAGCGGTGCGGTGGTAAAATGGTGACGTAGGCACAAAATCAAATAGGTCATCAGAACACTCCCCATGCACAGGAGGTAGAAAAAGTTTAGAGCCCAACGTCTCTTCTGAGAGTTAAAAGTTCCAAACCGTCTGTAAGGTCGGGATCGTCGACAATGCAGACCGCTCGGCGCTGCAAGGAGTTAAGTGGGAGCGGCTGGTACTGAAGTGCCCCAACCCAGAGATGGGAGCAGTACTCTACATGAAGACGGTCTTGGGCTTTATATAATAAAAGCCTATGTTCTAGTGTGAAGTACCGCTTAGCCCTATTGAGCACCCCAAGCTTCGCTTTGCTCTCCAAAAAACCCCAAAATTATACCTCATTCGAAAAGTTGACGCGGATCCCGATAGAGTCGGAGATCTTGAGGGGAATGACCTGGAACTGGGGCGCTATCCAAAATGGGACATTCTTAGTACTGAACGGGCAGTTTTCTGTCTTTTTGGGATTGAAAAAGACGAGATTTCGTCTACCCTAACGTGAGATCTGATCCAGGGAGGTCTCCATTTCAGATACAAGCCGAATTCTGCTTTTCTTGACTTCGTGAGGGATATTTCCGCGGCCAATGTAGAAAGCATCACCCGTGCTATCATATCAATGTATATTACTGATCTGCAACATTTCATCGATATGCAGAGTGAACAATGTGGGCGACAACATGGAGCCTTAGGATACGCCAGCATTAATGGGGTTCGTCTCCGAGCCCATCTCATATCGTCAATTATGACCTTTAATGCTCCGCTCATATAAAAAGCTGAGCACCCATACGCACAACCTCTCGGGGGTTCGTAGCTGACAAGCTTCGAAAGAAGTTCCATATGTCAGACCCGATGATATAATGCTAGTAATAATGTGATAAATAAAATTCACAAATCTAAGCAGACCTTAGTTAGGGTTCACAGAGAACTAGCTAGTGTTTGATTTCTACGATATTTTCGACGAGTACATTTTTGTATTTTAATGAAAATACATCAATTTAGATCGCAATGCAGCCAGCCTTCTGGGCAGGCTCCGCGCTAACAGTGTACTGCTACATAATGTACTTTAGTTTTTAAACTATTTAGTTTATATTTCAATGTTTAAAGTACACATATAAAGCGGTTTACTGCACTATATTTTATTGAATTTGTTGTGACTAAATTGCGAACACTAATTTATGTAAAATATAATTATTATACAAATTAACTTTCACGATTTTATTACTTGGGATTATTGGGGAAAGGCTAAAACGAAGTTCTAATTACTTTAAAGCATCTGAAATATGAAAGTTCGAAACTCAAATTCAAAATTAGGTGATATATTGCAACTTTTGCCTCTTAAGTGTGCAAGAGCCGTACCCTACTTAAATTATAATGGTCCAATAACAGTCCAAAAGTTTAAATTAGTATATTTTTTTTAACTCATAAAATAAAACGGAATTTTCTGAATTAATTATCAAAAACTATAAAAATGAGTATGCATCAAAGTTTGATAATGAATATCTTTGAAACATTCAATTTAATCGACTAAGCAATACAGATCATTTTTATAGAGCGTTCAGTTTACTACAAAAATATACATGGCCCATTTTATAAACTTTGTTTGTTCATAAGTTACAAAATTCATAATCAAAAAAGAAATTTGTCTGAAATTAATCAAAGTTGAATCTTCAATATTTGATAAACGGTGACATTTACGATAGAAATGTGACAGACCTTTTTTGTAGAGTGTTCGATTTCCTACAAAAAAGTACATTGAGTTTTGCTGCTAACTCAATTACTAACGGAGATATGATTATTTTTCAAATCGACTAAGTAAAATATCGAAAACTGTAATGCGGAGGACCTTCCTATTGAAATTAAGAGCTCATTTTGGTGAGAATTCTCTAAAGGTGTCTAGCAACCCATTTTTCAGAATGACTGAAAAAAAATCGAAATTTTTTGGCCTATCCTAATATATATATATATATATATATATATATATATATATATATATATATATATATATATATATATATATATATATATACCTATTTTAATAATAAAGTATAGGTATTAATCCTTTAAACAGTAGTTTGACGTAAGTAGTATCTGTATATTATTAATACGTGCAGCAAAAACTTTGTACCCCTTTAAACGAAAATATAGAAGTATAGTCTTTGACAACAGAAACTTATAATGTTCAAACTTATAATTTAAATTAATTATTATAGTCGAATTTCGACTACGGGCGACCACTAGTATTCTATAAAAGATCGCCATCAGAACTGCAAACACTAGTCACTATGATGAAAGATGACTGTCAGGCGAGAGGCTTAAATTTGAATGCGAAGAAAACAAAGGTTATGGTGTTTGAAAGAGAAGAAACCAGAACGAATGCAAGGATAATGGTCGATGATGTTATGCTGGAGCAAGTGAGTGAGTTTGTATATCTTGGATGTGCTTTTAGCAGGGATGGAAGGTACACCGCTGATATAGAAAGAAGAGTGAATTTGGGGAATAGTGTGAATGGAGCGTTAGGTAAACTTCTTGGCGCTAAGAACCTCAGCCAGAAGGCCCAGCTTGCCATACACAACGCAGTGCTGGTACCTACGCTCACGTATGGAAGCGAGAGTTGGGTATGGAAGAGAGAGCATAAAAGTAGAGTAAACACGGTCGAGATGCGAGCACTGTGCAAAATCTGCGGAGTGACGCTCGCGGACCGCGTTCGTAATACCGAAGTAAGAAAGAGAGTTGGTCTGAATGAGAGTGTCGGGGTGAAGGTAAGGAAAGGAATGCTCCGGTGGTTCGAGAATGTAGAAAGAATGCATGATGAAAGAATGACTAAACAGATATACAATGCAAAAGTGGATGGATGCAGAAGTCGTGGAAAGCCACGACACACCTTCCATGATCAAATTGATCGTGTACTAGCAGAAGGTGATTTCAGGAGCCTTAAGAACAGACGAGCTTGCATGACAAGAGTTATGAATGTCAAAGAGGCAAGTGAGGTGTGTAAGAATAAGCCTAAATGGCGCTCTGTTGTTCGTGCCTACCCCGCAAGGGAACTGGCGTGAAGTTATGTATGTATGTATGTAAAAACTGGGAAAGCGAAGTGTTCGAAAACCTCAGGATGCTTTAATAAATCCCAAATTAATGTGGAAAACGTGAACGAAACGTAAAAGATAAAACAAGTATAATGGTTATTTAAACTCCTTACATTTGCGTCTACTTTGCCAAACTAGCGTAGCTGATATAGGTACTCGACAATAAAAAAATTGCATGCCTACTGGACGTATTATATAATGGTATCCTTGTTTTTTTTTTGAAGTAAATTAATAAATGGTTAAAACCTAGTCCAGCACTGTCAGGATTCGAGTTTTGACAGGCGGCAAGAATATTGTTACGAGTTGCAGGACTCGAATTAAAATGCCGTTAGAATTACTATAGAATTTATTAGAACTATACAAACGCGTATAACACAGGTCCAAATATAACTGAATACAATCAGTTCAAACGTAATTCGCGATACAATAACACGCGCAAAGTCCGCCACTATATAGATTATCGAATGTACACACGTCTTGTCTCTCTAGTGGTCATCGCTTGACTGCCTCACCCCTCCGTTGGGGCATTGCTTTATACTGTACAAATACAATATGTCTGTAGAGTGAATTTCTAAGAATCACACCTGGCTAATGACTACCATAAAGATTACAATACACAATGGGCTATTTTTCCAATCACAAATGTTAAACACAAAGTAAACAAAAGAAGACGGTCATAAAAGCGCTTCAATGTTATTAGCTTAAACACCGACGGCTAATAAATGTGCTTTGTTAACAAATATGCAGGTGGCCCGAATTGTAACAATATCTTAAGTAGTAATTTTAATAACCTCGACCTTTTTATCTGTGTATTCTCGTATCTTGCGGAAAGTACTAAATAGATGTAATGAAAGTACAATTTCAATAATCATCAAAAAGTAGGTAGAAGCCAGTTGCAATCATTTATTTCTAAAATATAGGTTAAGGATTAAACAACGTACTTTATCATTTTGCACTGATATGAGGCTACTTCTCATCCTTGCAATATCGAAATAGTAATTAAGACAATGTACGTTTCTATCCGTTTTTAAATGTACACGAGGCAAAAGTCCAAAACAACAGCAGTGTCGTATGTAAAGCAGGTTCAGGTACGTCGTTCTGTCCATTTCGGGCATTTTTCGGGCATTCCCCTTTAACGTATAAGTGACTTCTATCCCAGGTCTATAAATACTAAGTAAAGATTTCTTATAAGGCCTTTAATTAATTTTACGTGATTCCAAATCTAATTTCTTTATAAGATATAAAACTTTATAATTGTTATGTAATGAAAGCCCGTTTTAAAAGGGACTTTTTCTTTGTGTAGTCTGAAAACGCTGAAACACATTGGAAGTAGCAGATAATTAATAACCAATTCAATAACGGGTACTTTCAAAGTTCTTGGCATCTTTTCAGCAACACAAAGTTCCCTTTTTGTCAGATGCCATCTAGAAATATTTCTTCGAAAACTTTGGATGCTTACTGTGCCAGCAAATTACTAATTATAAGATTGTGTTAAATTATGTTTAATACTTATTCCTGCTTACTTTATTATTTCTACATATGACACAACCTTTATTGAAAATAAGAACGAAGTTGTAATGGAGATCTAACACCAAGGACTCGTTTGTATTCAAATTGTCTAGAAGACTGCTTACTTTTGAATCGAACCCTGAGATTTTACCCGGCTAAAATAAAAACCCATTATGAAATCATAAGGTTTTTTTGTTATTGTATAGTCAAGACTTTTTACGCATCTTACAGTTACACCTAAGACTTAATTTAGTTCTATACGCAGCTTATTGAAAAAACATACATTATACGTTTTGCAGATGATAAAGCCGCTTTAGTAGATTTAAAATCTGCATTAATAAGTTTAATACAATACATGTATCCAACATTTAAAGAAATAGGCCTAAAAATAAACATGAATAAAACAAAAATAATGACAATAGCCAATAATCTATACACACCAAGCCCTATAAAGTTAAGAGATCATAAATTCCAACAAGTAGAAAAATTAAGATATCTAGGCATGTGTGACTTCTCTAGAATCGTTGTGATTTGAAACTCGATGAAATAAAAAAGCGACACTAAAAATACATAAACAGATAAATGTATAGGACTAAGCCTGCAAGAGAATAAGATAGAATACATTATAATTAATCATTTAATCACTGCACATACAGGTAGAATTGGAAATGTTTTGAAGTTTTTCGTTAACACTTCTAATTTCGTGTTTTCAAGCTTAAATATATTATAACGATATAATATATGAAATGTGATGTTACGAAATTTAGAATCCCTCACACCCCTAGTCACACTTTGTTTCACTTCTACTGCGTGTTAACTGCATACACACACACACACCTTTTTTTATGAATAATGTCGATTCTCAGAGTGCTTTAAGAACAATAAAATAAGCGTACCACAATTTTACTCCAAAAAGAATAAGATTCCTGCTAAATTGTAGCTTATTATCCTTATCATACATAACGCTAATGTTGGTACACAAAAGACTTCAAAAATAAAAATAAAATTTTACTCTGTTTATTTCACCCCGTACAAGTTACTATAATGGGGTTGTACAATATCTCATTGCGTAGGGTAGAACGACGGAGGGCCTTTGGGGACGCAAAAGGAAAACAAGGGCTCTTCACAAACGATGCTTTAGGGCTCGCCAAAGAACAATAACGAACCTCAGGCGAAAGCTGAACTCATTTGGTTTCAAAATGTATATTACTCGTCAAGCGAGTACATTTTACTTATTAATTTCATAAAACGAAGTAAATGTGTTCATAGCGTCAGGTACCTAACCTTCAGGGTACGTTACGTCCATCCATTAGTCCGTCAGTCCGTCTATCTTTGAATCTGCCAGTGATTTCTCTCAGAAACTATTGGGTCTCTGTAGATGAAATTTAACAGGAAAGTGTAGTTTCATAGCTCGTGGGCTCTACTGGCGCAATTTTTGTGCTTTGGAAATAAGTATTTACATCTATATGTGTCACAATCAGCGTAAAAGAAATTTTGTTTGGATGTCTGTTTGTTCCTTCTATCTGTATGGTCCTTAGAATGAACCAATTCTTATTCCAGTAAATAACTAAAAATCCGATTACAAAATTTAATATATATACTGAGTTAGAACATAGAATGGTTAAATAGCGTGTTTATATTATATTATGCTAAAAAGAGCCAAGTCACCTATTTATCTAAACTACTAGAGTTTACCCCGCGGCTACGCCGCGGGTTATAACCTCTAGTTCCTGCTTCTTGTTTAAAGAGCAGGCGTTAATACAGGTTACATTGTACAACATCTTTATGTTAGTGCCATTTGCACCCAGAAAAATCACTTAATTTTATATCGCAAACTATCCGATTTCCTGGCATGAGTATATATGTCCATTTTCGGCATTAAAACTACATTTAAACAAAATTACAATAAAAACGATCCAGTATCCCCAGTGTTTTCCGTGAAAACTTAACAGAAAGACATATCGAGTTACTATCGCATTTTTATAGACGATGAATTTTTATATCTATACACTTGAGAAATGATTGGTCTCATCCAAACTTTCATCCTCTATTTCAAACTGTCCTAGTTTTATTTATCTATTCCCCGTCAATGAAAACTACAAAAAGGACAAACACAGCAAAAAAGGACAAAAAATCCAAAAGGACAAAACGAGCTAAAAGGACAAAAAGGGACAAAAAGAGCAAAAAGGACAGAAAGAGCAAAAAGGTCAAAAAGAGCAAAAAGGATAAAAAAGCGAAAAGGAGGAAAAGAGCAAAAAGGATAAAAAGAGCAAAACGGACAAAAAGGACAAAATAACCAAAATGACGAAAATGGCAAATCACAAAACCAACCAAAACCTATCCCACTTTCGGGACAAACTTTACATAAATCTTTCCCAAATCTATCCCATTATCCGAGATGAAAAATATCCCTTGTTCACCCTCGGTATGAAAATTACATGTATACCGATTTTCAGCCAAATCCGTCCAGTAGTTTTTCCGTGAAAACGGAACAGACAAACAGACAGAGTTACTTTCGCATTTATAACAAATTTTTAATAAACATGTTTCTCTGGGCGGATTTTTATGAAAATCTTAATTATCTTAAAACTTAATCTTGTGCGTTGATTCCGCTTTGCATAACAACTTCTAAATATCTGAAAAATCACCTTTTTCCCAAAATAAGTGCCGGATGTTCGTTTGTCCTTATCCGTTGGGTTTTTGTTTCCGCTTACTGAGTCTTCAGATACATCACCGTGTGGCGGAAGCATTAAATGTGAACAGGCGGTAGTAGTACAGAAAACACTTAATCGAACAGCTTTGACTGACTTTGTTATTGATTTCTCTCACAATTTGTCGCAATTTCGCTACAAAACTTTGTAGCGTGTATAAACTACATCTCTATGTATCTCTTCTGTTCGTTGTATGTCCTTGAACTCCTAAACAGTTGGATCAATTTTAAAACGTTTTATGTGTATGTACGTATGGGTCCCGGTATGGTTTAGATTCATAATTGGACCCGGAAACGGCTTTCAGGAGTTCGATTAAATGATTTCTGAAGATTTTGTATGTATTAGAGAGAGTCCCAGGATGATTTAGATTCTCAATTGCATCGGGTAGATGGCGCACTAATCGGGGTGTAGATTTCTATTTTTTCAGGGCAGGATAACATCTACCAGGCTTCTTTTAAAATTTCTTCCCTAGATCTCTACCATTAATTTCCGAAAAAAATACTGCGATATACACAGACTGACGAGCATGACTATTTCATAAGGATTCCGTTTTTCCCAAATGAGAACGAGACTACAAAATCAGTTAATCAGTTTTTTATAATAAAAGTTCACCTTAACACACAACGAAAATGACTCGGATTGTTATACAACATAGAACAGGCAAGATTCAATTTATAAGTTGGTCTTGTTCCCCAATTTACTCAGTGTTAGTTTAGTGACTTGCCATTTTATAAAAGAGTGCTATATAAACTCGACCCCAATTCAGGACGTTCTTCGGGGCGGTTTCTCTTTACGCTTGATTAAATCAATTCCGCCTTCTTCTTATAAAGTTATTAGGGTCGAGACTAAAACTGACAGAATGAATTAAAAAATGCTGGTCAAGTTCGTCTCGGTTCACGCTCAGTGACGGGTTCTCAAGAAGCAACGAACCTTCATCGATCTTACTATTTAAATGCGGAACCCTAAGAAAGAGTAAATCTCACATTTTATCCGTGCAGGAACGGAGAAAGAATACAATTTCCTGCGGCTGGGCGGCTTGTCGTAAGAGGCGACAAAACAACCCACAGTCAGGTGGTAGGGCATTTGCCCGACTGGATGGCTACCACCCCTGGTCTAAAGTCTGTCGCCATAACAACCTTGAGTTGTGTTCCGGCATTAGTGACCAGGTTCCAGTCTCCCTTAAGAGAGCAACAGCGCATTTGTAGCAAATGCCCATAGGCGATGGTAACCGCTTTCCATCAAGTGGGCCGTCTGCCTGTCTGCTGAACTCCTGCAATAAAAAAATAAAGTAAAAAAAAACACACGAAACATTAAACAACATAAAAATCTTGATCAAACCAATTCTAAAACATTTTTAAATTCTACCTCTTTTACAGTTTCTTCAAAATTTTCCATCGTATAAGCCGCACACAGAAGGTTTGCCGATGACTACTTACTATTATTACTGTATTGTATTACTTACTATTATTGTATATACTTATGTAAAGTATATACAATAATACATTTCGACAAATATTTATGTAACCGTTTTTGTAAACCCTACTGACTATCGACGCGTGACATCATGAGGCTATCGGCAAACCTTCTGCGCACGGGTAGTAGTTCAAAATGTGCGCATATCAAAGCGCATTATTATGTTAAAACTATATATTAACTTACTTAAATAAAAAAGTAATTATGAAACATCATTATCATTATTCAAGTTCTTCGTCTATATTATATATGCTTTAATTTTTTTCATCCGTCAATTATATGTAACAGAAATAAAAAAGTTACCTAGTGTCACCCCTGATTTTAAGTTTTTTGCACTTTCACTAAACTGTGGCACAGAAGAATATAGAAGACACCTTCCATCACAAAATTCATTTAAAGAAAGCCAATAAAGTTAGTCAATAAAATGTTACAGAATTCTAAAGAGATATACAAACCAACTTTATTTAACTTCCGCAAAGCTTAATTCTTGGACCACTTTTATTTATTCTAGACAGGTCTGATATGAAAAAATAGACCGGAGACAAAATAGGACGCAAGAATACAGTGCACGTGCAGTTTACTAAGCCTTTAGTGACGTCTAAGCATAGGACAGCTGCGTTTAGGGGTTGTTTCAAATTTACAACAACTAGTTGCTGAAATGATCTCCCACCACCTTTCAGGAATATAAAATCGGCTATTTCATTTAAAGTTCATTACAGACAGTATTTGATGGAGGAACAAAAAAATGGCTTTTATGACACTTATTCAAGTGTTGAACTGTAGATTTTTTCTGAAAATAATTTAACGCCTTTTTCCACAATACATATGTGTTTTCTTTTCTTTTCACACCACTATCTTTTCGATATATGTTATGAAGTCTTTTTTATCAATTTTTTTTTAAATATTAAAGTATTTCTTTTTCTAATATAATTACAGTATATATATTATATATGTATTTATGTTTATGTTGTATGTGTTTATGTATACACGTACTTATATATATAAAATATGTATAAAGATGTTGTGAGTTATTGGATCAAGTGTATGGAGGTTCGGGCTGTAACGGACGAAGCCGTCCAAGCGAAGGATACTGTTCTGGCGGTGTCGCTTGATATAGCGAACGCCTTTAACAGCCTCCCTCACGAGACGATCACGAACTCCGTGCACACGGAGTTCCCCCGTACCTCACGAGGCTGTTGGGCGCGTACCTCCAGGACAGGTACATCTTTGGGAGGGCGGTGAGTCCGAGAATCGCGCGTTAGGTCGGCGACGCGTCGCGTGCGGCGTTCCACAGGGGTCGGTCCTCGGGCCGATTCATTGGAACGTCGGTTATGACTGGATCCTTCGGGTTCCGGTCCAGCCCGGAATAGGGCTAATCTGCTTTGCGGATGACACCCTACTCACGACACGCGCTGCGTCTTACGCGGAATCCGTAGACTTCGCCAATGACAGATTGGCGATCGTGGTCCAAAGAATAGGTAGATTGGGCTTGAAGGTCTCCCCCGCGAAAACGGAGGCCGTCATGTTCCATAGGCAGTTTCGTAATCCTCCCGCGGACTTGACCGTTATAGTTCAAGGGGTAGACATTCGCGTAGGCCCCCAGATGAAATATCTGGGGCTAATACTCGATGGGAAATGGCTGTTTAAAGCGCACTTTGAGCAGCTAGTTCCCAAACTCGTGAGGTCCGCAGGTGCCCTTTCTCGGCTTCTTCCCAACGTGGGGGGACCGGTGGGGACGACCAGGAAACTCTACTCGGGCATCCTTAGGAGTATGGCCCTGTACGGTGCACCCGTTTGGTCCACTGCACTTCACCGCCACAATAGGACTCTGTTGTGCTGCGCACAGCGGGTCCTGGCAGTGAGGACCATTCGTGGATACCGTACAGTGTCGTGGACGGCGTCGACACTCTTGGCAGGCGATCCGCCCTGGCCTCTCCAGGCAGACGTACTTGCCAAAGTTCGGCGCTCCCGGCAGGATGCCCTCGCACGTGGCCTGGTTTACTGCCAGGCCGAGCTTCAGGCGATCAGGACGCGGGAAACCGCGACCATGATCCAATCTTGGTCAGTAGAGTTGAAAAACCCTGTGGCTGGCATTGATACGGTGGAAGCGGTGCGCCCACACCTGTTGCGATGGCTCTCGCGGAAACGCGGGACCCTGACCTTCAGGATGACGCAGATACTTACCGGGCATGGGGGCTTAGATAAGTATCTGAATCATATCGTGGGCTGCCTGCCTTCACCCCAATGTCGCTAGTGTGGCGCACAAGACACGGCGTTTCATACGCTAGTCAAGTACGCAGCATGGGCACAACAGAGGTTTGAACTCGAGACAATAGTAGGTCCGATCGATTCGCTCGGCAGTCTGGTGCAAGCCATGCTGCAAAGCGATGACCATTAGGTGGGTGCGTCCAATTTCTGCGAGGCTGTAATGTCTCAAAAGGAGGCCGCAGAACGAGATAGGGAGAGAGGTACAAGTGCGCATGCGTCCCACGGGTACCGACGTCAGTCGGGGTCCTGGAGGCGCAGATATGCGCATGACTTCCTTGAAAATACCGCTGCAGGGGCCCTCTAGCATCTAAGGAGCAGAGGAGTCTTTACCCCTGTTGACGAAGTGAGTTTGCACTGCTTCCCGGGGCATTCTCAAGCACTGATGCGCTAGGATCGGCGTATTTTTGTTATTGCAGGAAATCAGCAGACAGGCAGACGGCCCACTTGATGGAAAGCGGTTACCATCGCCTATGGACATTTGCAACAGCAAAGTTGCTACAAATGCGCTGCTGCTCTCTTAAGGGAGACTGGAACCTGGTCACTAATGCCGGAACACAACTCAAGTTGTTATGGCGACATACTTTAGACCAGGGGTGGTATCCATCCAGTCGGGCAAATGCCCTACCACCTGGCGGAAATTTTACTTATTGATTTTTAGTTACTCATGAAATCGGTTTCTTTCTTGTTTTTTATTTTAAACTTTTAAGTTACATATATGGTATCCCTAATAAAGTAGTTTCTCGAACGCGGAAATGAAAGCTATATGAAATAGAAACGTATTTAAAAAACGTCGTTAAATGCAACTTGAAGCTAAATTATCTGTACTTATGAACCTGAAATAATTGTCATTACTTTTCACTAACAAACACATCGTTATCATGGTAACGCAAACAGTTTTGCTACCACATATTGGTCAATAAATAAATGTATACTAGTCAGTCCTGATACTCGTCGGCCTCAGCCGCAGCGCCGCTCGTGCATTTTGGTTTACAGAAAGCCAACTCGACGCAACCTCCGGCCGCGTCTTCATTTTCATCCGTTGTTTTTGATAAATATCCAGGCACTAGCTTGCTATTTACTAATATTAAATAAGGATTCACTGATACAAGAAATAAACTGACCATTCGTAGACGTATTTATTGCCGGACTAAATTATCCGTAACTACCCTATATTACATTATATAAAAAGTAACACATACATTACACCCTCACCCTTAATTAACAACACTTTGTTTTTAAATAACAATCGAGAAATAGCAACAATGTATATATATAAGTTCTTAAAATCTACAATTAATCAATCTCTATTCCGAAACGTGTAACAGGCTTTCGAATGCGCTTGGGAGGTTGTGGCGGTGAAACAGGCAAGCTTTGCCCGCTGTCTATAGCCACAGAAACCGGTATGTTGTCATCAGGCAAATCTGGTTCTACTGATACCCCAGCCTCCGGCAGTTGCCTCGTTGGGGGAGTGGTATTATTACCTGGTGCCATGTCTGACTGTAGATCTAAGTATAGCCATCTTTTCTTAATTTGATCGACATGCCTTTTAATCGGTGGACCGTCTTCCTGACCTACTAAATAGTTACGTGAACCTATCTTTTCTCTTATGCTTCCCCTAATCCATTTATTGCCTCCACTATAATTACGTATCCATACCTCTTCTCCTTCTTTAAAACCTCTAGTTTTACCCCCCGCATAACCAGACTGTTTATTTTGTGCTACTTGCACTTTATCCTCAATAGTCCTATTTCCTCGCAATAAATCTAGTCGCGATCTTAAATTTCTACGCTGCAATAACATTGCTGGGGATACACCTGTTGTGCTGTGTTCAACATTTCTATACGCCATCAAGTATGTTTGTAAAGCCGTGTCTAAATCACACCCATCTCGCAGTGATTTTTTTAAAGCACGCTTACAAAGTTTAACTGCCCCTTCGGCCGCACCGTTTGACGAAGGATGATAGACAGGAGAAAATGATAGCTTAATACCATTGTTTGTCATAAAATCTGCATATTCCCTACTAGAAAATGGAGGCCCATTATCCGAAACTACCTCCCTGGGTAATCCAAAACGTGCAAATGTTTCTCTCAATACTTTTATTACAGCATTTGCCGTGGTGCCATGCATTTGAAATACTTCTAACCATTTCGAAGTTGCATCTACTAAAACCAAAAAGGTTTTTCCGTGAAAAGGGCCTAAAAAATCGACGTGTAGTCTAGACCATGGTTCTGGGATATAAGGCCAGGGTTGGGGTGTCGCGCGTGCTGGCCCTGAATTCTCCACTGCACAAGTAGTACACGTGACGCATGCACGTTCGATTGCAGTGTCAATGCCTGGCCACCAAACTAAACTACGAGCCATACTTTTCATTTTTACCATCCCCAAATGACTAGCATGAAGTTCCTTTAATATGTATTCTACTAAAGTAACTGGTATCACTATCCTATAACCCCACATAATACACCCGAAATCTAAAAATAATTCATTGCGGCGGATAAAATAAGGTTTTAAAGTTTCGCTATCACATTTTCTTGGCCAACCATTTTGTATATACCAGATCACTTTTTGTAATAACTCGTCTTTTTGTTGATGCTTAACTACTGTTTCTCTCGTTATAGGCAAAAATTTTTGAATAAAATTGATATAAGTGACTTCTTTTATCTGCCTTTTTTTAACCTCTACTGGTAAGCGTGATAAAGCATCTGCTGCATTTTTATTGCTACAAACATATTCTATGTTATAATCATATCCTGCTAATAATACCGCCCAGCGTTGTATTCTACTCGCTGCCATCACTGGTATACCCGATTTGTCCCCAAAAATAGTCACAAGTGGTTTGTGATCTGTACGTAAAGTAAATTTTCTGCCGTAAAGATATTGGTGAAATTTCTTAACACCATATATTATGGCTAAAGCTTCTTTCTCTATTTGTGAATACGACTTTTCTGCCGAGTTAAGGACCCGTGACGCATATGCTATGGGTCGCTCACCCTCCGACGTAACGTGCGATATTACGGCTCCTACCCCCACGCTACTAGCGTCTGTTGTTAAAATTAGTGGCAATTCAGGCGAATAGTGTGCCAACACCTCACTAGAAATTAACACGTCCTTTATACGGTTAAATGCAACATCGCATAGGTGATCCCATTCATATTTCACGTCCTTCTGTAGTAATCTATATAACGGTGCTAAAATGGTACTTAAGTTTGGCACAAATTTTGCATAATACATTACTAAACCTAAAAATGATCGTAATTCAGAAACATTAGATGGCACTGTGACTTTTTTAATTGCAAGAATTTTATTCGGACATGTATGAACCCCCTGTTTATCAATTACGAAACCAAGATATGTCACAGAGTCCGCAAAAAAGCAACACTTATTTTTTTTAATTTTTAATCCGTATTTTTGTAGTCTATTAAATACTTCATAAAGAGTCTCCAAATGAGACTGGTCATTCTCCCCTGTTATGATGACATCATCAAGAAAAACACCCACCCTTGGTAAATCTGAGAAAATTTGTTCCAATTTTCTCTGGAAAATGCCGGGGCTAGACGCTAAACCATAAATTAACCTGTTGTACATGAATAGACCTTTATGCGTGTTAATTACTGTGTATTTCTTAGATTCGTCCAGTTCAAATTGAGCATATGCCTGTGACAAGTCTAACTTTGTGTATTTTTCCCCACCGTATAATTTGGCAAGCAAATCTTCCACCCTAGGTAAAGGAAAACGATCCACTTCGAGGCATTTATTTAAAGTCACCTTAAAATCACCACATATGCGTATAGTTCCGTCCTTTTTCATGACGGGGACGATAGGCGTGGCCCAGTCAGACGTGGCCACCGGTGAGATCACTCCATCGCTCATGAGCTGGTCGAGCGCGCGCTCAACCGGCTCCCGCAGCGCATACGCCAGCGGCCTCGCACGCATGAACACCGGCCTCGCGTCAGCCTTCAGCCGAAACCCTACTTTGCCGCCTGTGAACCTCCCAAGCCCGTCCGAGAACACCTCACAATATCTGGAACTAAAATCGTTCAAGTTAAATTTTGTATTATTAATATTAGTATAATTTAATGTGGGTATATCGATTTTCAGTTCATTTATCCATTGTCTTCCTAACAAACTAGTTTTACCACACTTAATCACGTATAAGTCTAAAAATTTACTCGTGTCTTTATATTTTACCAAAGGTTTAATTTTTCCCATCGGTTTAACTATTTCTCCAGTATAGTATCTTAAAATTAATTGACAATCCATTATTTCATGATTACTAAAATATTTTTGATAACACACATAACTAATGCACGAAATTGCACTACCCGTATCTATCTCCATTGATAACATTGTATTATCGACACTGATGTTTATGGTGTATGGTCCAAGCTTATTTACTTTTTTTACACATAAAGAATAGTTGTTTACCTCGTCACTACTAATATCTTCCTCTATAGTACCTTCCATTTCTTCATCTTGGACATTATACATTGATGAAGAAGATCGAATTCGCGGGCACATTTTCTTCAAATGTCCCTCTCGGTTGCACACTCGACAAACGTACCTTTTAAATTTACATATACTAGGGTTATGTTTTCCCCCGCAAACTTTGCAATTGAATAACTCAGCCGGCGTTAATTTTCCTTGCCTTGATGTAAGTGTCCGCCCGCTCCGCTCCGTCACAATCGCTCCGCTTGTGAACTTTGCGCCACCGGTTCGCACTGGCTCATTATGCGCGGACTGCGCTCGCGTACCGCTGCTCCCGCCAGCGGTTGCGTAGCTTCGGTCCCGGTTGCTGCCAGGCTGGCGATTTCGCCATTTAACTTCTGTCATCTGGTTCACAAAGTTATCTTCACTTAGTTTTTTGGTCCGGTTTTCCATTAAAGCGGCATCTGTCTCAGCTGTCTCCATGGTTATAGCCATTTTAAATGCTGAATCAAATGATAACTCCTCTTCCGCAAACATCCTTTGTCTAATGTTATCATTCAGTAATCCACATACGAACTGGTCTCTTAAATTTTCCTTTAAACTTTTTGAACAAAACCCACAGTGTTTTGTTAATCGTTTCAAGTCTGCCACATACTCGGCTATACTTTCCCCCTGTTTTTGTATACGTTGTCTAAATTTAAACCTTTCTGCTAAATAACTTGGTTTAGGCTGTAAATGTTTTCTCATAATTTCTACAAGTTCATTAAAGCCTTTTGTGGCGGGTT
Organism: Dendrolimus kikuchii; assembly: GCA_019925095.2. Taxonomy (NCBI): domain Eukaryota; kingdom Metazoa; phylum Arthropoda; class Insecta; order Lepidoptera; family Lasiocampidae; genus Dendrolimus; species Dendrolimus kikuchii. Next base: position 16,361,172 of record CM034392.1, read on the forward strand.
TGTCAGGTGTACACAAATTAACCATCAATTCATATGCTTCACTCCCAATTACAGTGATTAAAGTAGCCGTTTGTAATGTTGATTTTACCTCATTAACAATGAAATACTGTTCTAACCTGTCTACATATAGGTTCCAACTATCCTTCTCGAGATCAAATGGTTCGAGTTTTCCTACTGCCATTATAGTGTTCTAGCTTACTCGAACTTCACAATAACGCGCAACGCGAGTGGTTCTTCTAATCCTCGTCGCCAGTTGATAAATATCCAGGCACTAGCTTGCTATTTACTAATATTAAATAAGGATTCACTGATACAAGAAATAAACTGACCATTCGTAGACGTATTTATTGCCGGACTAAATTATCCGTAACTACCCTATATTACATTATATAAAAAGTAACACATACATTACAGTTTTAAAAGTCCCATTGGTGGAAATGCTCGACGAAAATTGTTAGACATTATTATGATTACCCGTGGTCTGGTTTCACCAGGCAACATTTTCGTTTGAATCTCAACTTCAAACGTTGGTGTTTTCTAAATACGACGGATCTCATAATTCTATTTACGCGGCCTTACTGTATATCGTTATGGATTTCCATTATATGCCTTCGTGAACTAATAGTCGAGTGTTTTACAGCACTTTATTGATTTTAATTAGATACCTACTCGTTTTAGGATAAACCTAACAATACTTTTAATACGTTTTCTATTTAATTTTGAGTAATTTTCAGCTATATCTTCGGAACCTAGAGCCTAATAGCAATGAAATTTAAAATATGGAATCATTATGAAACTATTTTGAATCCAATACATAAAGAATGATCAAATCGGTTAAAAAACAAAAGTTATGAATGAAATACCTAAAAACCTAAACATGTTTACATGATTTTAACGAGTTTTTTGCTATATCTTCGGAACACAAAGTCCAATAGCAATAAAAAAATGTGGGACGGGACCATTTCAGGGAATACTGTTAAAATTAAAACGAAACAAAATATTACATTTGAATTTGGAATCTGTAATTTTTATCTGATTGTTCGGCGTCTATACACTGTACAACATTTTGCGATATTAAAATGGAGTGTGACGATAAAGAGAACCGAATTGCTGTGATTGCATTACACAAAGTAGGTATGGAGCCAAATGCAATTTTTAAAACTCTCCATGCGCTTGGTATTAGTCAAATGTTTGTGTACCGGGCTATTAATAGGTACAATGAGACCTCCTCTATTTGTGACAGAAAAAGATCTGGCCGTCCACGTAGTGGTGGTACGAAAAAGGTGGTCAAAGCAGTAATGGAAAGAATTCGAAGAAATCCTTTCCGAAAGCAAAAGATTTTATCTCGGGAGATGAAGATATCACCTAGAACCATGTCGCGTATTTTAAAAGCAGACTTAGGACTTGCAGCCTATAAGAGACTGGTCATTTCTTAACTCATAATTTAAAAAATAATAGGGTGGTAAAATCGAAACAACTACTGAAGCGGTACACAAAGGGAGGTCACAGAAAAATTTTGTTTACGGATGAGAATTTTTTTACAATTGAGCAACATTTTAACAAAAACACCGTACAACAAAATGACCGTATTTATGCTCAAAGCTCTAAGGAAGCCTTTCAATTAGTCGACAGAGTGCAACGTGGGCATTATCCGTCTTCAGTGATGGTTTGGTGGGGAGCTATGAAGGAATGACTGAGCCATATTTTTGTGAAAAAGGTATCAAAACATCGGCACAAGTGTATCAATATACCATTCTTGAGAAGGTAGTTAAGCCCCTTAACAACACCATGTTCAATAACCAAGAATGGTCCTTCCAGCAAGACTCGGCGCCGGGTCATAAAGCTCGGTCCACGCAGTCTTGGTTAGAAACGAACGTTTCGGACTTCATCAGAGCTGAAGACTGGCCGTCGTCTAGTCCCGATCTTAACCCGCTGGATTATAATTTATGGTCAGTTTTAGAGAGTACGACTTGCTTTAAACGCCATAATAATTTGGAGTCCCTAAAACAATCCATACGATTGGCAGTGAAGAATTTTCCCATGGAAAGAGTGCGTGCTTCTGTTGATAACTAGCCTCAACGTTTAAAGGACTGTATTGCAGCCAATGGAGACCACTTCGAATAAGCTTTTTTATTTTAAATTGTTTTATATTTATGTATTAAACTAACACACTGTAAACCTTTCAAATGTTATTTGCAATAGAAAAAAAAATTCTTTGTTACAATATTTATGGCAAGACTAGGTATATATACCAATTGAGAACCTCCTCCTTTTTTGACGTCGGCTTATAATAGTAGTCTTGAGTAGTGGTTGTAGTTTCAAACGTTTACTTTAAAAGAAATCACGTCTTTATTTTTCACTTGATAGGTTCTGTAATAAATACTCCGTTACAAGACTACGGGCGACGGCGGACGGGCGCTTACTCGCTCCCCGCGTGTAACCCCGGGCGCAGAGAGCGGTACACAGGGTCCTCCCAAACTTTCAAGGTCGTTGGCATTATTACAAGCCTTAACCATATTGCGCGCGAGAGTACAAAATCAACCTGCGCGATTTAGTAAGAAGTTATAGTAAGTAAATTTCAACAAGCGATTCATTATGTTTTCAGTGTTCGAGTTGAGATGATATTAGATAATTTACAAAAGTAGAGGATTAAGTATGGCGTGTAGGTAGAGGGAGAGATATAATGAGGTAATAATAAGGTGATCGGCTTGCGCCTCCTAGGTCTTTACGCCCGGTTTTCCCCCACCCCTTGAATCCCCGGATAAAGACGGTCCCAACAACTAACGCGTTTTTTCAACACGGAACATGGCTATAGGATAACTTTACCTCAGAAACTGTAAAGTAAGCCGCGGTAAAAGCCTCAGTACGCATAATACAGTAGCCTATAAATCGTATGAGCCCAGTATTATATTTCTTGACAGGTTCTACGTAAAAAATATGAGACCAAAAAGCATGTAGGTCACTTACATATCAAACGTGAGATACGTGCTGAGAATAACACCTAGGTAACGTGGAAAAATATTTATTTTGCTTATCTTTGTACATTCAAAGTACATATAGTAAGCACCAGCACAGTACATTCGCAGAAGTCTAAATTGGTAGTGGTAACTAACTATACAATGCCCTGGGTCGACCGAATAATACAAAAGTATTCGTTTAGAGATCGGAAAGTCAACAATTCTGGAAATGCTATCGTATCCCATGCATGCCTATACATAGGACTAGTTGTTACTCGCGACTTCATCCATATTCATGTCTTACTTTTAGTTGAAGTAGAAACGCAACTGTGACCCGTATTTCTTTAATTATTATCAACAACCTAAATATGACTTTTCATATCTCAAACTTAAGGAATTATGTTATGTATTCATGTATATGTGCAGGAAGAGAGAAAGAATACAATTTCCTGCGGCCGGGCGGCCTGTCGTAAGAGGCGACTTAACAACCCACAGCCAGGTGGTAGGGCATTTGCCCGACTGGATGGCTACCACCCCTGATCTAAAGTATGTCGCCATAACAACCTTGAGTTGTGTTCCGGCATTAGTGACCAGGTTCCAGTCTCCCTTAAGAGAGCAGCAGCGCATTTGTAGCAACTTTGGTGTTGCAAATGTCCATAGGCGATGGTAACCGCTTTCCATCAAGTGGGCCGTCTGCCTGTCTGCTGATCTCCTGCAATAAAAAAAAATTTAAAAAAATATGTTAGGCTAGACGTAAGCGGACCGCCGGTCGCTAGCAACAAACAGTTTATAATAAGTACTCCTTTTTTCATACATATTGTAGGGACTCGCCACATACGTGTGGACGCCACCGGTGGCTGTAGTCGGTGGCCCGTTTATCCAATTCAAAAGTGCTTATGTAAAAAAAGATAACTTACGTAGCTTTATTTATATAAATAGCAAACTATTTGCAAAATATTTGAAACAATACACCCACATTGTTTTAAATATTTTATCTTTCTTAACAAATAGCTATGCTAATTTTATTTGAAAGCGTTTAAATACAATGTTTCAGTTTTTTACTACTAACAGCTATTATTAACTTAAAAAAAAAATAAAATATATCGCTAAGTATATATAGTGTCGCTCTTAAAAGTGACATGACTAAAATTTAAAATATTTCAAAATTACTAAAGGTATAGAAAATTATCAATGTTGCTGAATTGGTTTCGAATATTAGAATTTGTTCAGGTGAGAGAACCTATGGCGATGGGTGTAATGCGTTCTTTGTGATTCGATATTGTTTTTAATTATAAATGACATTACATGTTGATAGATAACTTATGTACATACCTACACTAATGTGGTTGTTCGTTAACGGCGTTACTTTTAACAGTAGGTAAATAGGATGCATTCGGCACTGACAATAACTTTAACATTAACGCAAGTGTGGCCCCAGTATTATAGTGACGCAAAAAGCCCATGATCCACTATTAGTAGATAGGTATGTATGACAAATGCAAACAATTGAAAATTGCGCACCTCTGCAAGCATTTTTAGCAAGCATTAATCTTATCGCTCATAGGTAAATGTTATTATTTCTTCAATAATCTGAGCCCTATTTGCAAACGCTTACTATAAACATCATGATACACAAATAATGTTATACTTTGGCAACACGTCAAGTGTCTACACCTTTCAGCTTATGTAACATGACAAAATACCAATGTTATTATCTGGCTCCACGCCTCGTCGAAATAGGTTACTGTATCGTTTTTTTATTAGATAAAGACGACAGGATATGCGTTAAATCAACTTACCCGTATGTGGCGCGGGAACAACAGCGTTCTTAATGTTTATGTAAATTCTCACAGATGGAGGCTAACGAACTTACCGACATGTTTACAAAGTGACGCTAGCATTGCTAATTTGAAAGATTTATCTAGTTCTAAATTCTAAATTACTGACGAAGAACGCAGGTAAGCCGATTTATAATCGAAGAATTCATTCAATGATATTTAAACTGATTATGCATCTATTTTTTTTTTATTCCAGGAGATCAACAGACAGATCAACGACCCACTTGATGGAAAGCGGTTACCATTGCCTATAGACATTGGCAACATCAAAGTTGTTACAAATGCGCTGCTGCTCTCTTAAGGGAGACTGGAACCTGGTCACTAATGCCGGAACACAACTCAAGGTTGTTATGGGGACATACTTTAGACCATGGGTGGTGGCCGTCCAGTCGGGCAAATGCCCTATCACCTGGCTGTGGGTTGTTAAGTCGCTTCTTACGACAGGCCGCCCGGCCGCAGGAAATTGTATTCTTTCTCCGTTCCTGCACGGATAAAAACATCTACAGAAACACACAACATCTATACAAGACAATGCCATCTTATGTTATTAAATATACCTAATTTAAATATTTTTTTTAAAAACCAACGATGATATAGAATATATTGGTTCATATTTGTTTTCAAGACGTTTAAAAATTGTTAATCGCTGCGCGCCGTACTAAAGTATAGCTCGAAAAAGCGCCTGATTTCCCTAGAGGATATTGACTACGTGACAAAAACCTAAGTCCCCTGAAAAGCATATATAGTTATATCGGCATTAGATTAGGTTCCAACTAAAGAGCCATTTACATGGAGAGAGTTTATCGCACGTTTTGGGGCAGAAATCTATGGGGTATACTATTTTCGTAGGCGATACTCTTTAGATAATAATCGCATGTGTAAACATGTTCAACCAAAAAATAAAAACTCGCTTACGAGTGTGTCATACGATAATCGTAAGATAATTATCACCAAGAGTTTTGTTTACACTACGACACAAATCGCATTGAGATATTTGCCTACGATTTCTCGACTTGTCTAAACTGGAACTCGTATGATATTTTTTCAAGTTCATGCGAGTATCATACAAATTAGTTTCAACCGATTTGAATGCGAGACTTACCTTTCGAGCTCGGTGATGACACGGTATTTTGTGTTTTGTTCACACAGAGAGGTCAATATTCAATGACCAGGCGATTATTGCCCTTCCATGTACGATATCGTATGTTTAGTTTACATGATAATATTTTTTTCTTGCTTTCGACAATGGTATCTTGGGGGCAAGAAACTATCGCCATGTAAATGGCCCTTTAGGGATATAGTAGTTGGGGTTTCCATTTATCACATGTATTAAATATATATTAATAGTATCTAAATAATATTTTCTTAAGTTTTCGCGACTTGTATACATAATAAAACTACGTTTTAACGGTTTACCGCGCTTAAACCCGTTAAAACGTAGTTTTCTTAAGTATCTAAATAGGTTGAAAGTCCACCTGATTCTTCACTTTGTTTTTCGAACTTGTGGGACAACCTTTTTATACGTTTATTTTTCTATACATTTTTACATTTTATTGACATTGTCATTCTTATGTTAGCCATCGAAAATTATTCTCTGTATTTTATTGTAAAACTGGTAATTAAATAATTCGTCTTTAAACAAAGCATATCTTCTTCTTTGCACCAATCCGCCACATATTGGTGACCCCGACGTGATTTGAACACGCAACCTTCTGTCTGAGTATATTAACCTCCTCCGAGAATTTCCAGAGATCACTCGACCAGCGGGCACCGAACGGGTCATTAGCCATAGCACAGTTCACTTCATCAGGACTACACCTGGACCACCTGTTCACTGCACGCCAAGAAGATTATCGCCAGAAATGCTGAAGATTGCCAAGCAGGAGTTTAGTGAGATGATCAAAAACGGAACTGCCAGGCCATCGGAGAGCCCGTGGTCGTCACCATTGCATCTCGTTCCTAAAAAAGATCATGGTTGGCGTCCATGCGGAGACTATCGTATGTTGAACGCTCGCACAATACCCGACCGCTATCCAGTCAGGCATATTCAAGATTTTACGCATTATATATCTGGTTGTACTATCTTTTCCAAGATTGATCTCGTTAAGGCTTACAACCAGATTCCAGTAAACCCGGAAGATATTCCAAAAACAGCGATTACCACACCTTTTGGAATGTATGAATTTCCATATATGTCATTTGGCTTACGTAACGCAGGTCAGACATTTCAGAGGTTTGTGGATGAAATGACCAGAGATTTCGATTTTTGCTACTGTTATCTTGATGACTTTTTAATATTTTCACCAGATTCCACCACTCACTTTGAACATCTACGTCAAATTTTCGCTAGATTGAAAGAATATGGCATGGTCATTAACACGAGCAAATGCGTTTTTGGAGCCTCAGAAGTAACTTTTCTTGGCTGTAATGTTTCAGTAGCTGGCATCAAACCTACCGGCGAAAGCATCGAAGCCATTAAGAATTTCCCTCCTCCAAAGACTGTCAAGGAGTTGAGATATTTCTTGGGAATGCTCAACTTTTATCGTCGGTTTCTCAAAGATGCCGCTAAATTACAAGCTCCACTTCACGATCTGCTTACCGGCTCTGTGAAAGGCTCACATTCTGTGACTTTGTCCGGAGTTACACTACAGGCATTTGAAGCATGCAAACAAAGTCTATGCAACGCAACACTTTTAGCACACCCGGATATCGACGCTAAACTAGCCTTAGTGACAGACGCTTCGGACGTTGCCATTGGTGGCGTATTAGAGCAGCATCGTAATGGCGAAACGCAGCCACTAGCTTTCTTCAGTCGTAAACTTAGCATGACGCAGAAGAATTACTCACCTTACGATCGAGAACTGCTGGCCATTTATGAAGCCATTCGTCACTTTCGACATTTCGTTGAAGCTCGTCATTTCACTGTGTTTACTGATCATAAACCTCTCTGCTTTGCATTTCAACAACGCAAAGACAAATGCTCTCCACGCCAATTCCGACATCTGGATTTTATTTCGCAATTTACGACGGATATCCAGCATATATCGGGAAAAAACAATATCGTCGCTGATCTTCTCTCCAGAATTGAGGAGATAGCTCAGCCTGTCGATCTTAACATCTTGGCGGAATCTCAGCAAACCGACACTGAGCTTCAAACAATTTTACAAGGCAATACAGCCCTAGATCTCATCAAGGTTAATATACCAGCCACACGGACGGGGTTATACTGCGATCAGAAGATGCAGCCACCTCGCCCGTATGTTCCAGCTGACTTAAGGAGACAAGTTTTTAATAGCTTACATTCCCTCAGCCACCCAGCCGCCAACACCACCTTGAAATTAGTGGCACAGCGTTATGTTTGGCCAGGAATGAACAAAGACTGTCGTGAGTGGGCCAGAGCCTGTCCTTCATGTCAACGGACCAAAGTCTCAAGACACGTTTCATCACCGCTGGGAAATTTTAAACTACCTCGCGGAAGATTTCAGGTCATTCATATTGACTTAATCGGACCGTTGCCGATATCAGATGGTTTCCGCTACTGCCTCACCGCCGTCGATAGATTCACGCGCTGGCCTGAGGCGATAGCTTTACAAGATATTAGAGCTGAAACTGTAGCGAAAGCGTTCGTCACTCACTGGATCGCTCGTTATGGATGCCCACAGCAGATAGTGACGGATCGTGGCAAACAGTTCGAGTCTGCGCTTATGAAGCAGTTATCAGAACTTGCAGGTTTTCAACGTTGCAGGACTACGGCATATCATCCCGCCAGTAATGGTTTAGTTGAAAGAATGCACCGCCAGTTGAAAACGGCAATTGTGTGTCATAATAACCAGAGATGGGCTGAGAGCTTACCACTCGTCTTATTGGGCATGAGAACCGCCTTTAAAGATGATATTCAAGCGTCGCCTGCCGAGCTTGTTTATGGCGAGACACTTCGCTTGCCTGGTGAGTTCCTACAACCAGACAACACTCTTCATTCCACCTCAGATGTGACTGATTTCACAGCGCGCCTTCGCGCCATTATGAGTAACATTCGTCCTACACCAACTTCAAGGCATTGCAACAGGAACATCTTCATTTTCAGAGACTTGCCTACTGCATCGCATGTCTACGTCAGAGATGACACTGTGCGCGGAGCTCTTCAGCCAGCCTACTCAGGTCCTTACAAAGTTCTAGACAGGACCGACAAGATTTACAAGCTGGTTATGAAAGGTAAAGAGCAAACAGTGACTATAGAAAGGTTGAAGCCAGCTTATATGGTTGCTGATGGACACCGCACCTCTGACGTCACACTATCACAGCAAAAAGAGGAACCTGGGATAAGAACGCGATCGGGAAGGAGAATTTTGTTCCCTAACTATTATCGCCCATCCTAGGATGGTCTCTGGGGGGGAGCCCTGTGGGACAACCTTTTTATACGTTTATTTTTCTATACATTTTTACATTTTATTGACATTGTCATTCTTATGTTAGCCATCGAAAATTATTCTCTGTATTTTATTGTAAAACTGGTAATTAAATAATTCGTCTTTAAACAAAGCCTATCTTCTTCTTTGCACCAATCCGCCACAAACTATTTAGCCTTGTAGACACCTATTCAGATAGGTATCTCTAATTTATTTTTATACCGCCTTGTGTATTTCTAAATTGGACCCCTCAAAGACGATATAAAGCATTTTAATATTCAATATAGTTCCGAAATTGGTTAGATAATCTACCCGGTAGTTCTCAGGTTACTTAAAGGTTGCCCTGTGTATACAATTTCAACATAAATAAAGCAGTATTATGCCCGTTCAAACCGCATTAATCTTGAAGTTTCAAAGTTTGTTAATACCAAAAATATAATTTATATAACGCAAATGAATAAATAAGTTATAGTTTGGAAGTCATAAATGTTCTCTTAAGCATTAATGCTTTGTAAACTTACAAACTCCAACTACCTCACTTTGTATGAAACATCGACCAAGCGCATGTTAGGTTGTTTCGTCACACCTACTGAAAGTAAGACATAGTTTGCAGAAACTTCGCCTAGCGGTTGGTTCCGTGAGAACGTATTCAATGTATTTTGAATAGCAATCACATCATGCGACACGTTACGCGACTGAAAGTTCGGCGAACGGAAGTACTGCATTTTATTTATGTACCACATGCTTCAAGTTTTACGGATCTAAAAGTACATTTCACCACATCATATTGCGAAGACTGCTAAAATTAATACTTTAACGGATTATGTAACACAATAGGGAAGATGTTTGGGAAATGTTTTGTACCGTCCCGTACAATTCTCCATCGCTGAACTACGCACCGCGTAGTTAATTCCGACTGGTTGTCGGAATTTCATTCATAAATTAAATTCATAGTCTAAGAGACGCTGAAGATCGACCTTCACCCATCTGATAACCAGATGAGACATATTTTTTTATGAAAATATAGGTATGGATTTGTAAACTTTTACACACTTATGATAGCTCGCCAATCAAAAAGTGTTCATGGCTATTTTTGAAGTCTTCAAAGCATGGCAATAATATTCCATGAACTTTTTTTTGCATATTGCCTATAGGGTTATTTTTGTAATTAAATTGTCTTTCTTATGAGACCAATTTTTATTGGTGAACAGAAGGGTGTAGTTATCTATATTAACTTACCTGTTCAATGTTCATACCTGCTTGCCAGGTATGAACATTGAACAGAAATAAATAGGCAACCCTATTAAGGCATATTTTCCGTGTTAAAAACATAGATACCGATGTCATTCCCATACATTTTCCATTCTATTCGTTAGCACTAATGCCGTCTAGGGGAGTAGGACTTTAAATTGATGATTGAGTTAAGTTTAAAAAATAAGCCCTTGATAGTAAGTTTAAGTTATGATTCTTTATAAAACACAAACGGACGCTGGAAGGACTGGTGGTAATAACTGTGCCGCAAGATGTGTCACAGGTTTAATTTTTCACTAGGCGATTGTCATTCAAGCAGAAGCCAAAATATATAAAAATACTATAATTCCGTTTCCTGAAATAAAAAGTTATGGTCCAGCCATGACTGGGCTTAGCAACGGACGATGCGAAAAAGGTTAACGCCAAGCGCGACGTCTCATGGCATGCTTCATACATCTTGGTCACTAGATTATTGACCTAATCTAGTGCTTAGCTATCGCTTACAGCCTAAAGGTCGTGGCCGGACCGTTAGTTCCAGTTAAATATAATTAAAATAAACAAAAATTATTTATTTTCCATTGTTTGTCTTTATTTCACCATGGGGTATAATCCCTTGATGACAAACTATTAAACAGCTATGCATACAAATGCTACTCCGATAAATTAATAATAACTGTTAGGTGTATAGTCAGTCCAGTTTCTTCTGATGTATGTTTTACCACTTTTCACATAAACCCAGGTAACTTCACGTATTTACAAGTAAGCACATAAGTGGGTTATACTATTACCGAGATCCTTTACTACTGGCATAGAAAATAATATTGTTTTTCCATGCTACTGGCGAGAATATAAAACAAGGTTTTCTCGTATCATATTCCAAGGCAGAGCCAAGGTAGGCAAGAAAGAATACTAAAAATGAATATTTCACTATAATTCAAGAATACAATACAAGTACAATAAAATTTATAAAACAACACACAAAAACAGCTTACAATTAAGTACAAATGGCGGCCTTATCGCTAGCAGCCATCTCTTCCAGACAACCTTGGGATGGAGAGAGAAAGTGGCATAAAAGCTAGGGCAGGGTTTAGTTGTACAATATTCTAAATAAATATACTTAGTCTGGCCATAAATACTGTTACAATTAAATAGAAACAAAATATTACATTTGAATTTGGAATTTCATTTTTATATGATTATTTATTGTTTTCTCATTTTGGCGTCAATACATTGTACAATATTTCATATGTTGCGATATTAAAATGCAGTGGGGCGATAAAGAAAACCGAATCGGTGAGATTGCATTACACAAAGTAGGTATGGAGCCAAATGCAATTTTTAAAACTCTCCATACGCTTGGTATTAGCCAAATGTTTGTGTACCGGGCTATTAATAGGTACAATGAGACCTCCTCTCTTTGTGACAGAAAAAGATCCGGTTTTGGCCGTCCACGTAGTGTTCGTACGACAAAGGTGGCCAAAGCTGCAAGGGAAAGAATTCGAAGAAATCCTGTCCGAAAGCAAAAGATTTTATCTCGGGAGATGAAGATATAACCTAGAACCATGTCCAGTATTTTAAAAGATGACTTAGGACTTGCAGCCTATAAGAGACGCACTGGTCATTTCTTAACTCATAACTTAAAAAAGAATAGGGTGGTAAAATCGAAATAACTACTGAAGCGGTACGCAAAGGAAGGTCACAGAAAAATTTTGTTTACGGATGAGATTTTTTTTACAATTGAGCAACATCTTAACAAACAAAATGACCGTATTTATGCTCAAAGCTCTAAGGTTCAGGATTACTTTGAAATGATTTTTTTAAATAAGTATGCAAACTTTTTAGATTAAATTATATAAATATGGAGAGACTGGCTCTTAATCTCAAAAAAAAGGAAAATTTAAAAATAGAACTGCAGTAAAACAAATGAATATAGCCGGGAAAAGAAAATTTACTCGTAGTATCAGATTTGCGTGTTATTTATAGCAAAGTTTTAAATTGATTCTCATTGATTTTTTATTCTTTTGTCAATTGAATTATTGTTACCAGCAGAATTGTTGGGTTAGTTTTTTAACTCATCGAGAGTTTTTGAACCATAATATGGATACTTCGTCCGAACAAGCGGCTCAAATTGTAGCATTGGTGCGGGAGGGCTTGGATCAACGAACGATTGGTAGAAATTTAAATTTAAACCAGTCTACGGTTTCTAGAATATACAGAAGGTTTGTGGAGACAGGTTCTTACAGAAGGAGACGTGGTACAGGCAGGACTCGAGCAACCACCGGTCGTGATGACCGATTTATTGTTACAACTTCCCTGCGAAATCGTTTCCTCACGTCTGTTAACATCAAAACAGAGCTTAATGAAGTGCGTGGAGTAAACGTGAGTGCACGAACAATAAGAAGAAGGTTAAAGGAAGCGGATATCACCCCTTTTAGACCAGCAAATGGTCCAAAGTTGTCTGTAGCTCACAGACAAGCTCGCTTAAGATTTGCGCGTGATCACCTGAATTGGACAGAAGAGCAATGGACCTCCGTATTGTTCACGGACGAGTGTAGGACATGTTTATATGGTGCAGATGGTCGCAGAAGAGTCTATCGTCGACGTGGGGAGCGATATGCTCAAAGTTGCATTGAGGAGCGTGTTCCTTTTGGAGGCGGTTCGTGTATGGTCTGGGGTGGCATATCGATGAACGGGCGAACAGAACTTGTGTTCATAGACATGGTCCGTCAAAACGGTAATAGAGGGGGTTTGACTGCACATCGCTACATAACAGAGATCTTAGAAGATCACGTGGTGCCTTACATGGGATTCATAGGCGAAAATTTTACTTTAATGCAGGATAATGCCCGGCCGCACGCTGCTGCACAAGTTCGACAATATTGCGAAGAGGTTGGGATACGTACAATGAATTGGCCAGCACGCAGCCCGGATCTTAATCCCATTGAGCATGTTTGGGACAATTTAAAAAGAGCTGTATATGCGAGAAACCCTTTGCCCACGACAGTGGCAGCACTAAGAACAGCACTTTCAGAAGAATGGGACAATATTCCGCAAGATCTTTTAATAACCCTAATAAAATCTATGCGGAACCGATTAGAATCCGTAATAAGGGCACGTGGAGGTAATACACCTTATTAAAACATAAATAAACCCTTGCATAAAGTTTGTGTCTATTGTTAAAACCAATATTTTAACGTCTATGTAAATTTATATAATGATTTTTTGCATATTTTTATTAGTACCTACATAGAACATGTAAATTTATAGAAAAAGTAATAAGAAGTAGATGAATAAAACATTTTGAAGACTAGCAGTGTCAGAGCAAATTGGTAGGCGATGGTAAACGCTCAAGTGCGCCGTCTGCCTGTCTACTGAACAACTGCAATTTAAAAAAAAACTTAGTTTTCGTGACCATGACGACGAAGTAAGTTACTAAATTGCAATTCCGGCACCAAAGAAAAACGCGAGTAGTGTAATTTTGTTTGCTATTCCACTCAAACATTATTTATCGGGATAAAAGTATCCCAAGGGTTAACCGGGGATATAAACTTGCTCTGTGTCGAATATCATTTAAATCCGTTCGGTAATTAATATTTAGTCATTTTCACGTGATGCTGTAACAGTTTGTATACAAATTATATTTTCGAAGTTGCTGGTCTGAACAATCCCCGACTTTTCTCTTTTTTAAAGTCATTGTGCAAACTCGAACCATTTATAGATTTATTATAATATAGGTAGATATATTATATGCAAAAGGATTTTTAAACTTAGATTGGAGAAATAAAAAACTGCCATGGATTAATGCCTGAGTATAATATTATAAAATACTTTTCATCCTATCGCAACAATCTTATGGACTCTAATTCCATATATTTACATAGAATAAGTAAAAGGCGGAAGGACATTACACATAAACCTAGAAATGACAAAATGCACTACTACACTTGGTACGAATCGCCATTTATAACATGATCAACCGTTACATATACTCCTTTACAATATACAAACACAATTTAACTTTAAGTTTGTGGGCCAAAGCACGATTCTAGTCTCGGGGCTCACAATAAAAGACAACTCACACCACTCGGGATCTTCTACCATAATTACAATAACAATAAAAATATAAAACAAACTTAAAAAGGCACCGTTTCATTTCTAGGTTCTGAGCATGGAAGAAGAAATTATTCTTCTAAATTACTAAGAAATAACAATCGCTCCATAACAAATATAACTCGTGACACAGTGTTGGGACACAAGTGGCATCACCAGTCCATCTAGCGTCCATGCTTGTTTTATAAATAGAAGCAATTAAAACTTCCAAATAATTATGTTATTATTTAAAAAATATTTTTAAACTTAATCAGTCTTTAATTTAAAAACCTAAAGCTTATTTTCTATTTCACAGTTAAAAAGAAGGCATAGAAATCTGAATTTATGAAACTGACAAATTATAACTGGTATTTGAAATTTTCTATACAAATAGGACCAGACGTCAGTAAGATTGGAGGCACCACCTGTGTCGCGGGAATGTGTTTTTTATCGGGCGTTTGCTAATCTTCGGTATTCTTCTTCCATGATTCTGAGGGACACGGGGACAGCGTAGACAGGGTTTCTTCACTCATTGTTGACATGCGACTTGGGTAAGCCCCTAGTAGATATAGTCTCACTCGTCGCGAGGGCGTGACTTGGGCAAGCCCTAATTAGAGACGTAGTTTCACTCGTCGTGGGGGCGCGGCTCGGGGAAGCCCCTGGCGGAGAGCGGGTCTGGCGCGGGAGAGGCGTGCGGCGCAGGCGACGCGGCCGGCGAGGGTGCGGGCGAGGCGCTGCCCAGCGGGGAGGGCAGCGTGGCGTACACCGTCGGCCTCGGCGGCTGGTAAGAGGGCGCATACGAGTCGCTGCGCGGGTTGTAAAAGGGTGAATCATCGGCGCAGCAGTCCAAGTTTGGGGAGTAGGGTGTGGCGGCGCCGCATGATGGCGCGTCGTCGCTAGGCCGGTACGCGGGCCCCGCTGGCGCCGGCGCGTACACTGCCCGCCGCGGTGGTGACGCCTCCGGCCTGTGGTGCGAGGAGGGCGCGTGCGCGTCCGACCAGCACGCCTTGCTCGGCGTGAAGTCGCCCTTGATGTACAGCTGGATCGGACGCCTGAAGCCTTTGCTGGCGTGCTGCGGCACCCCCAAGATGCAGCTCTTGCTGAAGCCGACCTCGGGTGACAGCAGATATTCGCGAAACTTGTTCGGGAAAAACTCGATTGAGTTGAAATTCTCATAAATGGTTGGCTGGAAAAAATAAATTAAAATATTTTTAATTACAATAATGATACTATTAATGAAAATGGTAATTCAATCTAGGATTAAATTTTTGTATCAGTTTACTAATAAAAAAAAAATGTCTATGATTGTCTATCTGCAATGCTAAGAATCAGTAAATAGGCCAACAGTCTAAAATAGTGAAAGCTTCTACTAGGGTAAATTATATTGTTGTTGACAAGGTGCATTTATTCAAGATAATAAGAAATCCTAATATTTTTTATTTTACTCATACAATAATATTATTATCACTACAAAGTAAAAAATAATGATTCTTCAGGTGGCCATAGAAACTCCAGTGTTTTGCATCAGGCAATGATCTACATTTAGCTAGAGTAGGGTATAAATAGTTTGGAGCTTTCGCCTGGTGACTATTTGCTTGAACATAGCAATACTGTATGATGGAAGAAATAAGCAGAACGTTGGTACCTACGCAGCCCCAGACATTAGGGCCGGTTGCCTACTAATAAACATAAAAAAGTATGTTAAAGATAAAACAATATTACCGTGAGCCGCTTTTTCTTCTTATAGCTGGCCCAGTTTTGCGCTTCGAGCACTAGCTTCCCGCCGGGGCGCAAGTCGGCGAACATGCGTCGGAAGGCGCGCTTCAGGCCCGCGTCGCCCCAGTTCAGGTGCAGCCACTTGGTCGTCGACAGGCACAGGATCAGGTCGAACTGCGGGCACTCCGCGCCCGAGCCCACGCCCACGTCTTCGCGAGGGACATAGTTACCCTGAAAAATAAATAAACTTTTTTTATAATATAACAAACAAATAAATCAAAACATTAATGGCCTTACATATAATCGTTTGTTAAATTTTAAGAAACTGCTTAACAACTGATTTGTGAAAATCCTTACCCATAAACGCCTTTTTAGTCGAATATTTTGGGTACCACCTACGTTAATCATTCAAATTTCGTTTATCTGTGCTCTTCTTAGCTAAACAACAGGTAATACACGTTTATAAGTGAAAAACAAAGATATTAATTGATTAGAGTCTGATTCTGATTCGCTTACTTAAGAGATGCCTAATCGTTTCTTAACAATATTATTATAAGCAAGGCCGTAAACTTTTGGATAAAACTTAAATAAATTTAAATAAAGTTTATAGGTGGTTCATTTCAAACTAAACAGCGCCACAAGTCATGTTTTTTTCGCCTAACGACATTTTACTATTAACACTAGAGGTTCCGCGAATAGCGGTTTGGCCGAATACTGAATATCGAATATTCGGAGTAAGATATATGCAATTGACGCGTAGGAGATCAGTATTAATATTGAAGCAATATTTTGAGAAGTATTTTCATACGTTCTCGCGAATGACAGGTACAATTAAATTAAATTATGTTTTAACGGTTTTAAGCGCAATTTTAAATATTATTTATTTGATTCCGAGATTTTTAAAACTAGCCGATACCTAAGACTGAAATATAAAAACGAATTTCATACTGGTAAAACGTTATTTAACTATCAATTTATGATGGAAATGTATAAATTTTAAGCAATATGTGCGTTTTTATTTCACAATTTGGTATTCGGTACTCGGCCGAATAGTACAATACAGTATTTGGCCGAATACCGAATACTTAAAAATTGGCCGAATGTAGAATAGCAGCCGAATATTCGTGGCATTTCTAATATTTAAAATATACTTTTAGATTAAACCTGCACAAAATTTTAAAAAACTTATTATGCTTTTTCATTTTTGACTGATTTGATATTTTTGGTCTAAAATATATTTTTTTTATAATAAATAGTTTTTTAGTGGGTGACAGTTACTCCTGCTATATGCTATTTCCATGATTGTACCCACATTTCCCAGGCACTGGCTGTGCCCTCTTGAATCATACAGACATGACGCTACCTGCCTTCAGATGACATCATAGAGTTTACTACATATTGACACCTTAAATTGTCAGTGTTGGTAGCTCCTACTGAAGTCCAATGTGCCGCAAAAATAAATGGACGGCAACGACGTAACATTCGCCCTAAATCCCTATACAACTTAAATATCTCATATAGATTTGGACTGTAATATTTTGATCAAAATTCATTTTTTCTTTAAAGTCACAGCACTAATAAGTAACATTTCGTAAACTCCCTGGCATAGAAACTAAAAAGATCATAAAGATGAAAACACTGTATAAACACATCGCTTTTAGTATTTTGCGCAAACAATTAGATGACCTCATCACGCTAGCAGTCTCTTTATGATATTTTATTTATATTGTTTGAACATAAAACATTTGCATTTTAGCTAAAGAAAAGTTTTGAATAGAATTTAACCATAATGGCCAAAACTAAGTTGTAGTGTATGTCTGTGATTACAATATGACAGAATTTTAATGAACTGATATTTATATAAGGGGTTAATAATAAATGATTTCAATGAAAACTTTTGAGATTAAAACATAGTTTTATTCTAAATTTTCGTGTATTCTACGTTTCGATATCTTGTAGGATTCAGGTGTGAATATAAGGCCCAGTTTTGCTCTTATGAAAAAGTGGGCACAGCTATAATCCCTATTAATATTATAGATGCGAAAGTAACTCTGTCTGTCTGTCTGTCTGTCTGTTCCGTTTTCACGTAAAAACTACTGGACCGATTTGGCTGAAACTCAGTATATTTTCGATGCCGAGAATAAACATAGGATACTTTTTATCCCGGAAAATGGGATAGTTTACGGGATAAAAGTATATTTGTCTCTCTGTTTGTTATCCTTTTATGGAAAGACTATTGGACTGATTTGGCTGATACTCGGTACATATGTAATTTGAATACCGAGGGTGGCCAAGGGATACTTTTCATCCCGGATACTGGGATAGATTTATGTAAAGTTTATCCCGGAAACTGGGATAGGTTTTTTATTTGTGGTTTGCCATTTTCGTCATTTTATTTATTTTGGTCGTTTAGGTAGTTTTGGTAGTTTTGTTTGGCAGTTTTGGTAGTTGTGGTAGTTTTGGTTGGTAGTTTTGCTATTTTCGGTAGTTTATGTTGGTAGTTTCGGTTGTTTCGGTAGTTGTGGTAGTTATGGTAGTTGTGGTAGTTTTGGTAGTTTTGTTTTGTATATTTGGTAGTTTCGGTAGATTTGGTAATTGTGGTAGTTTTTGTTTGTAGATTTAGTAGTTTCGGTAGTTTTTGTTTGTAGATTTAGTAGTTTCGGTAGTTGTGGTAGTTTTGGTAGTAGTGGTAGTATTGGTAGTTGTGGTAGTTTTGGTAGTTGTGGTAGTTTTGATTGATAGATTCGGTTATTTTGGTAGTTGTGGTAGTTTTGGTAGTTGTGGTAGTTTTGATTGGTAGATTTGGTAATTGTGGTAGTTTTAATTGGTAGATTTGGTAATTGTGGTAGTTTAGGTAGTTGTGGTAGTTTTGGTTTGTAGATTTGGTAGTTATGATAGTTTTGGTTGGTAGATTTGGTAGATTCGGTTATTTTGGTAGTTGTGGTAGTTTTGATAGTTGTGGTAGTTTTGGTTTGTAGATTTGGTAGTTTTGGTTGGTCGATTTGGTATATTCGGTTGTTTTGGTAGTTGCGGTAGTTTTGATAGTTGTGGTAGTTGTGGTAGTTTTGGTAGTTGTGGTAGGTTTGGTAGTTGTGGTAGTTTTGGTAGTTGTGGTAGTTTTGTTAGTTGTGGTGGTTTTGGTAGTTGTGGTAGTTTTGATTGGTAGATTTGGTAATTGTGGTAGTTTACGTAGTTATGGTAGTATTGGTTGGTGGATTTGGTAGTTTTGGTAGTTTCGGCAGTTTTAGTACGTTTGATAGTTTTGGTCGTTTGTGTAGTTTACACAATATAGTTGTATAAATAAAACTAGAACGGGTTGAAATAGGGTATTAAAGTTTGTATGGGGGACCAATCATTTATCAAATTTATAGATATAAAAAGTCATAATCTTTAAAAAAATGCGACTCACTCGATCTGTCTGTCTGAATATCGAAAATGGACATAGATACTATTCATCCCGGTAGAAGGGATAGTTTGCGACATAAAATGAAGTAAATCTTCCGAGGGCAAATAGCACCAACATAAGAATACAATACAATATATCCTGTATTAACGCCTGCTCTTAAAACAAGAAGTACGCACTAGAGTTTGACGCGCGGCGGGGCCGCGGGGTAAACTCTAGTAGATTATAAATAAAAGCAAAAAGTTAGAGAGCAGTTTTAAAAAGCTTTTATGTTATCAATATATTGTTATAATATATATTGTTACTTAGCTTTTATTTTAGCATGATTCCTATATAGCCTAAGTTATTGTTCTGAGGTGTCTTACCTGTATGAAAGTAACATTGTACGGAAATGTCAGTGGCACCGCCTCCACTGAGCTATCTCCCAGGGGCCCGTACAGCATCGGCATTGACATTGGGAAGAAGCATTGCCCGTGATCTTGTTTATGTGATGCTTTTCTGTTCTTCCTTGGCTTCCTTAACTTTCTTCCTGGTAGTGGTTTTTTAGAGTCTTCACTTTTGTCCCTGTCTTCGGTCTTACGCGGTGTTGCAACACAATTATCACACTTCTTCTCATTACATTTTGTGCATTCCGGCTTTTTGTCCTCTTCTACTTCAGGTTTTTTGTCTTCTTCGATCTTAGCTTGCTCTGATGGAATGGGTACGAATGAGCGCAAATTTTTACTAGCTCTTCCTGAAATTGATAGATACAGCAATAAGTAAAAATTATTTTTGTAACATTAATGTAATTCATTTTCTCCTCCTCCGGGACTTGAAAATGGAGTTAGTGACAGAGGTAGGTCAAAAACATACAGAACCCACGAAAAGAGGCTTCATCCCGAGTGCGAAAACTCAAAAGAACTATGCCATTTGAGTTAGTATAGTGTAATGCAGTATATAGTGAAAAATAGAAAGAGTTTATTTACCATTATCATTTATTCATTAATAATATATGTATACTACATGACCCGGAAAATTGATTATAAATTAAAATCAAACCTCTCCTATTTCCTAATTTGGAACAAACAAAATGAACCAGTAAAATGAAAATAAAACATCAAAAACAGTTGAGTGGTTTTGGGAGTTCATCACGGTCAAACACTGGCACGGAATTTATATATATATAGGTAAGTAGTCCCCTCTCTCCTCCTCTCTCATTAGTCATTACTTATAGTAAAACTAACACATATCTATACCACACCCCAATAATAAGTATAAATTATCTCACCACCATAGTGGTGGAACAGGCAAATTCATACATTCTCAAATATTTTAACCCCATATGTTTGATTACTTTCTTTCAATTATGTAATTAAACACTTGATTTAAAATATAACGTTATTTAAATGTTAATAAAATGTGAAATGCATTTGCCAAAATAAAAAGTATAAAAATTCTTTTACATCACAACATTCAAATGTATAGAGATAAAGCACACATTACATAACCTCGCCACTTTCACAATGCATTTGTGAACATGAACAAAATAAATTACAATAAAATACAATTCGATACTTTAACAATAGAGGAGATTGCATTACTACTCGGTATTTAAACCACTTTGATTGTATTGACAGTAGAAAATTGTTGATAGGACTCCAAATGTCTTTTATATATAAATCGTGGGCAGGTTTGCCCATGACAACCACTCCCGCCTCGCACAACCGCGACCCGCGGTCGCATATTTCTTACTACTACTTAGACAAGCCCCAATACCAGTTGTAGGAAGCGGGAGGGGCGACCATCGTCAAACCTTCTGCGCACGACTTACACACGACCGCGGGCCGCGGTTGTAGGATGCAGGAGGGGTTATCATCGGCAAACCTTCTGCGGATGACTTATAAGAGACTGTATCCCTCTGTGTATTTTACCGCCTGTATAACGGTGAGTGTTCCGTGTTCCGATGAATTGTTTGATCTGATGCCAACTCCTCACTTCTACAACCGCTCGCCAGCGACGGGATATTAACCCCCCGATTCCTTGTGCTCCACGCTCAACTATGTAACGGTTTGCTAGAACATTTATTCCGCGTACAACAATGATAAGGGAGGTAACTTCCCGTCGCGGTTTTCCCTTTGCATATGAAGTTTTTTAAGGGCGTTATAAAATTTCTTAGAGGTCGGCAACACATTGACGACACCCCTGGAGTTGCAAACATCCATAGGCGACGGTAACTACTTTTCATCAGGTGGGCCGCCTGCCAGTTTGCCTGCTTCAGGCAATAAAAAAATTATATGTAAAACAATTAACATTAGATGTAATAACAAACAGCCCATAAACGACCCACTGCTGGGCTCGGATCTCTCATTTATAGGGTAACGGACAGTATATCCGCCAGGCTTATCCAAGGCGAATTGGCAGGTTTTAATTCATCGATTATCCTGATATGCAGGTTTCATCACAATCATTTTCTTCACCGTGCAACGATATACACATTTAGTCAGGAAACTGACTAAGTGGTGTTTGCTTTCCGACCAGTTCGAACCCGCGCCCTTTGAGTTTGGGACGCGAGTGCACTAACCGCTGGCTGGTAGTTTAATAGGGGTTAGCAAACTTAGATGACTACGGAGAATGATTACTATGCCCATGTCAGTAAATCAAATTAGTTGTTTTGTTATTTAATATGCCACTTATAAATCATATGGGCAACCTACGCAACCAACGCAGATGCGACGCGTGGAGCGGCCCCCCACGCGGTCATTTGCTTACAGTGCATTTTGATAAACGACTTTATCGCGATGTATTTAAAGCTTCTTATATTTTAAATATAGCTTTACACGTATATAGCCAATGTTACATATTAATGAATATTCAGTCAAGTTTTCGAATAATGTACAGGCCAACAGGCCAAGCAGGACAGCACGAGACGAAAGCCCGACGCATAAAACCTGCCACTTCAGTCGCAACCAAATTGAAGCTCTATAAATGACGCTAAACAGCGTAGTGCTTGTGACGTATCGAAATTTCATTGTTATTGGACTCGGGGTTCCGAAGATATAGCAGAAAAAATTTCAAAATCAAATAAACGGTATATTAAAATATCGTTATGTTTATGAGAATTCTAAAACCAGTATGTACCTAATTAAGATCAGTAACATGCTTTACTAGACTCGATTAGGGCTAGGAAGGCGGACAATGGAAATACATAACGATAACCAGCACGACCACGTAAATTCAGTTATGACATCCGTCTTATTTAGAAAATATTGACGATCGGAGTTAAGATTCAAACGATAATGCTGCGTGGTGAAACAGACGACGGGTGTAATCATAATAATACGTAACAATTTTCATCGAGCATTTACACCAATAGTATTTCTAAAACAAGGGTCAAAAGTTGGTCGTAAGACGCGGTCGAAGGTCCTGTCAAGCAATTGCTGTTCTATAAACCAAAATCGCGGCAGCGGGCGGCGAGTGCTAGAACCGACTGAAAGATATATTAGGTCCTTACATATGAAGTTGACGTTTTGTCGTACTGGCCACTTTGATCTCAAATATCTCCTCTTTGGTTAGGAATTCCAATTTCAAATTTATACAGCTATTTACTTATGCTTTTGTGTTTTGAAAACCGTAATTCATTTGTTTTTTCCTCTTTTGGTTTTTTTCTTTGCGTCACTCAATTTACAAAATGGAAAACTTGAAATATCGCATTATTTACGAGTACGAGTTCCATCGTGGCACCAGTGCTGCTGAAACGGGTCGAAGGATTATTGATGTGTATGGCGGCGGTGTCGCAAAGGAAAACACAGTGCGTTTTTGGTTCCAACGTTTTCGTTCTGGAAATTTCGATCTGCAGAACATTTTGATTGATTGATTGATTGATTTTATCGATTCCCGTCCGAATGGTTTTTTTAGTAAGGGGAACAATGAACTACCTATGAGATGGTAGAAGTACATAATTTATGTATATATATAGCAATGGTATACATACTTTGATTAAATAAATAAATTATATTGAAAAAAAATCGACTTTATGTTCCTGCCTTACAAAACACCAATTTCATATGTAAAGACCTAATATATTCACTGACCAGCATTTGTTAGCGAAACTTCTTTTGCTTTACCGTGATAAGGAGTGTCTGTTAGTGAAATTTGACGCACTTATTTGAGGGGTCATAAGCACATGTCAATTATTTTTGAGCTGCACTCAATAACGTTTTTTAAATACACTTCTGTTATATAAGGCTATCTCGTTTCCTCATTTTAGAAGCTACCTTAATAGGGATACCGTATATGTAACTTAAAAGTGTAAAGTAAAAACAAGCAAAACATAAAAATTACCAAATAGTAATTTTTATGTTTTACTTGTCACCGATTTGAAGATGTAGAAAATTTGACTTTTTACATTTTTGTTACTCTTTAAGTTTCTTTTTTATTAGATTTTTCTTTTCAATTCTTGTTATTACATCTTCTTTCAATCCACAACATTCCCTTATTACACTGTCCTTATCATATCATTTATCCTTACTTCACATATACTTCTCAATGATGTCATTTCAGCTACGTTTATCCTACTTTCATGCTTCTTCTGCCATACCTAACTTTCGATTGCGAATTTTAGCACCAACACCCTGTGATGAAAAAGTATAGTCATTGAAAACTGATAATTTAGTATTAAAAGTTTGTACAATAATTTTATTCCAGAAAATATGAATTGTCATTGGGTAAAGCCAGCATTGGAGCTTTAATTCAAAAGTTTTATTCAAACTAAGTTATGATAAAGAACATATTTAAAGATCACACTTAACTTTTTGTAAACTTGATGCCTTAACAATAATCCTTCCACTATTTAAGCATATGTATAAGTCAAAATTTTAAATGATATAGTAATTCCAACCCAAAAATGTTGAGTGCTGGCTTGGGCCTTACAATAGACAATGTACACTAATTGTTGGCTATGGTGGATACATAGATTTTAATTTATCACCAGCAAGTTTTAAATGTGTATTCAGATTAGGCCAAAAAGTTCCTAAAATATGCATGCCCTCTGCTAAGAATCAATTGCATGTTATGGAATAAGACACAGGTATAACAAAAAGGATCAGGGAGAAAGTCATACAGACCTATAAGTACTGGATCAATGTCAATGCCCATTACAGACCGAGCACCAAGTGTTCGGGCTACTGCAATGGATATGTGTCCAACATTACACCCAATATCCAACACATCTTTATTCTGGAACAGATGTCGATGCATCTCAAACACTTGAAGGCGGATATCCATTGTTGCATTCAAATTACGGTATCCATAATACCTGAAAATATGTAAAAATAATATAAATTATAAAACAAGTAAATTACATAAACTAGTTCTTTTTCATTTAGAATTTCAATTCAACTAGTGTCCTACAACCTGCCTCGATTTATGTTTTAGCCAATGTAATCTGATTTATCGCCAACTGATAATATTATTGTTTTGGTCCTTTACTCTAAGACATACGTGATACTTTGTAAAGAACTGAAATTTCATCGTGCTTAGCCAAGGTATGTAACTCAAGAACTGCACCAGCTAAGATAACATTGTGCGTAAAAAACATTGTGCAATTTAACTAGTTTTATATTGAATTCCACTTGGAGCCTATTCATATTGAAGTTCAATAGACAAGCTGACAGCCCACCTGACAATAAGTGGTTACCATCTCTGTTGTAGATTAAAGACTATATTTGTTTATATATTAATAATATTGGCCTCTCGGTTTTCACATTATTATAATTTAAAGAAAATTGAATTGGTTATGATTCAAACACATAATGAAAATGCTGTTTTATTTTATTTAGTACCATTTTAATATATATAACTTTGACTAGTTCAGGACCATATCAATTGCCTATGGATGTTTGCAACACCAGA
Source organism: Dendrolimus kikuchii (assembly GCA_019925095.2). Classification (NCBI taxonomy): domain Eukaryota; kingdom Metazoa; phylum Arthropoda; class Insecta; order Lepidoptera; family Lasiocampidae; genus Dendrolimus; species Dendrolimus kikuchii. Next base: position 16,386,721 of record CM034392.1, read on the forward strand.
GCCTTTTGTGTAAACTTATTACACTTTTATGTCAGCTTCACATATTTTTCATGAATTGATAGTATTACAAAACTAAGTTATTGTTACTACTACATTTAGTTGTTATTCTTAAGCATTTTACAAATGTAATAAATACATCAGCTGAGTGTGTGTCAGACAGTACACATTGAAGAGTTTTGTAGAGGACTTGACCATCCCATAAGATTATGTCATTTCGCTATAACACCCTAAAAACGAATTAAAAATACCATATCTATTTAAGAACTACTTCACTGGATCTCTTTTCAACCAATTTTCAGTGAAAGTAAAAAACTCTACTACCTTCATTTTTTTTACACCTTTGGAAACCAATATGAGGGATATTGACTTACAATATTTAACTTGCCCGACCTGAGCGAGTACACACTACAGGACTATGTACACTAAAAAAATGTTGTAACTCTCAGTATTTGATAACTATGCTAACTATGCCCATGATAACTATGCTAGATCTTTATTTTTCAATGATTTCACCATGCACTGCCCTCTTTACCTGTATATAAAATAGACATTACTACTAATGGCTAGTTCCTATATCTTACTATTTGTTCTTTTGTGTTACCATAATTTGTGTTTTGACATTATTTGTATGGAGCTTGTAAAATTTTAACCAACAGTAAGGCAAATGAAATGTTGGTAAGACATAAAAAGTCTTAGAGAAAAATTACTGTGCCATACAAAGACTGAGACAGAGACTGTCAAACATAATTATGTCATAAAAGATCAATTAGTGCCAAATTTACTGCAAACCCTTAAAGTCCATTAACAATCATCCCAGTGAAAGCAGCACAAGATCGAAAAGGGTGTTTGCTGAATAAAAATTACTAGTAATAAATAAAACTTTAAAAGTACATTACCTATCATAGTTTCCATATTGATATCTTGAATTTTTGGCATGAAATGTTGGCAACTTTTGTTCTCCTTCAGACTGGCTCTTAAGCTTAGTACGGTGTGGTGATATGGGGCGCTCTGGTGGTGCAATACGCTGCTGTGGTCGTGCCCGCATCCAAGCTCCTGGCTGAGGTACCACTGGACTAACTATTTTATCCAATGAATCCATACGTCTTAATTTCTTTACATCTTTACCTTTCTGAGAGGCATTATCACTGTCACTGCATGATCTCTTACGACATTTAGCTGCAACAGTAGATGTTGATGGCTCTGCTGGCAAAGGCTCTTTCATTCCATCCGGGTTCTCTGTGCCATCTTCTTTAGGTGACGAGTGTAATGTATCTGTTGTGCGTCGCCTTATCCTGGCCTTTTTTCGTGGCTTGCGCTGTTGCATTTCTAAACGTTTTTCATACTCATCATTATCCAAAGGTTCCATTAAGTTAAGAGGATCTCTAATATTTGGTGGAATAATAACATCAATTTTAGCCTTATGCCGAGGCGGAGTCGGCAATGGTGATGATTCTGGAGTGACTGCATTCATAGCTCTGTTAACATCTTCATCTTGAAGGCTGTTTAAATTTAGCGGGTCAGATATGTTGCCTCCCAAAAGAAACTTTGTTGGTGGAATGAAAACTTCTTTGCGTGGCCTTTTATGTGGAAGAAAAAACTTAGAAATAGAAGGGAAACTTTGGGCTCGTTTTCTACCTTGTTTAAATTTCGTACCAGTGTAATGTACACGCCGTATTAAATTTCTATCGGTGTTGTCCTTAGAAGGAGTATGGCCTTTTTTTCCATAACGAAACTTCTTTTTAGTTTTCTTTGAATTACCAGCTCCCCCTGACTCACCTTCTCTGGAAATATTTGCATCCACCAAATGACCAACGGATTCGCAAAAATTTAGAGACGATTCTGCAGATTCAGCGACTTCATTTTCGGATATTTCACCAGTTAATTCACTTGTAGTATCTTTATTCCGTCGAGTAAACACACTTTCTTCAGGACTTCCCATTACGTGGAAGAGAAATCTACATTTTAGAAACACAATACATTTAAAATATTAAATTTACCGCCACTCCGGTACTTGCATTTGGCCATCCGTCAATGCTGGTAAACAGGTTAACAATGCAGTAGGTTTCTAAGATTATTTATTATTATCGTAATCTAAATATTACTATTATTTAATCACCAAACAGTCTACTTCTAACAACTTTTTGCTTTCCACTTAGTCATAAGAAAATAGTCGTAGCTCTAAATAAACAATTCTATATATTTCACTTCACATCACGAAAGCAAGCAAAATATGGCATTGGCAAGGCACGGTGTTGCCAGATGACCATGTCAATGAACCCCAAACTTTTTTCAAAAAGTCCCATATACTTTTTGAAAAAACCCTTTTATACTTTTTTAAAGGCGAAATAAAATAATAAAATAATGAGTAAAAACGTCACTAATTATGTCACCATTTTCGCTCACGGTACACTCACAACGTCCCATGTCAATGGTTATTAATTCCTATTAATTAAATAACCGGTCCACTTGCGATTGTGACGCCAGCAAATAAGTGGAACTGGAAAAACTGTAGTCATGAACGTGGGCGTTGTGAGTTTCTAACGGAAAGTAGCCTATAGGATACGACGTATACGGCATAATTCCTATTAATATTATAAATGCGAAAGTAACTCTGTCAGTCTGTATGTTCCGTTTTCACGGAAAAACTACGGGACCGATTTGACTGAAACTCTGTATATATATATATTCGATACCGAGAATGAACATAGGATATTTTTTATCCTGAAAAATGGGATAGTTTCCGGGATAAAAATATATTTGTCTTTTTGTTTGTTATCTTTTTATGGAAAGACTATTAGACCGATTTGGCTGAAACTCGGTACATATATAATTTGAATACCAAGAGTGACCAAGGGATACTTTTTATCTCGGATAATGGGATATATTTTGGGATAGATTTATGTAAAGTTTACCCCGGAAACTACGACTGGTTTTGTGATTGTGTCCATTTCGTCCACTGGGTCTACTGGGTCCACTGGGTCCACTTGGTCCACTGGGTCCACTTGGACCACTGTGTCCACTTGGTCCCCTTGGTCAACTGGGCCCACTTGGAACACTTGAACCACTGGCTCTACCGGGTCCACTGAACTCACTGGGTCCACTGGACCCACTAGGTCCACTTGGTCCACTAGGTCCGTTGGGTCCACTGGGTCCACTTTGTCCACTGGATCCACTGGGTCCACTTAGACTACTGGGCCCACTGGGCCCACTGGGTCCACTTAAACCGCTGATTCCACTGGGTCTACTTGATCCACTGGAGTCACTGGGTCCGCTAGGTCTACTTGGTCCACTGGACTCATTGGGTCCACTGGACCCACTGGGTCCACTTGGTCTACTTGGTCCATGTTATCTATTTTGTCATTTTTGTCAACTTTTGTCATTTATGTAGTTTACATATATGTGGTAAAGTGGTATAGTTTGCGATATAAAATGAAGTGAATCTTTTGGGGGCAAATACATAAAAATTTAATACAATGTAAACTGTACTACTTGCTCTTTAAACAAGAAACACGCACTAGAGGTTGACCCGCGGCGCAGCCGCGGGCTAAACTCTAGTACATAAATAATGTAAATCAACGAATGAATGAATTGAATTATTAAAAGGAACGATTGAATTAAAGTATGATTCACTATTAGAATGATAAAGTAATATTACATACAAACATAACTTCACACCAGGTCCCTTGCGGGGTAGGCACAAACAACATAGCGTCATTCAGGCTTATAAAGTAATAATACTGTATTATATCTTAGATATTATAATTGTAGTGATGAGAATTCTGTTTGTGGTTGAAGCCAGCGTCAAAAAAATTCCGAATTTGCAGGTTTCCCATCTAGCAGCTGTTCCCATTTACGTAAGAAAGAGATGAGACAATTAATTCTGTACCCTATTCAATGATTGGCTAAACGTGACCAAGTTTTTAGTTGTCGGAAATGTCCAATGAAAATATTTCTTTGGTAAATGAAAATTAAAAAGTAGTTTTGTTCAATAAAAACAAATCTAACAAAATATCTATTGTCAACGCATTTCACTGGTTAGTGACGACATCGAGAATATCAGAATTACTTGCTAATCAAGTGGAAGGTATATAAAGGAACTTGAACCATACACATATAGAACATTATTATATATACATAGCTCAGGAAAGGAAACGTTATGCTGTACGGTTTTATTTTCTAAAAATGTGTAAGATTACTCTAAAATTAACAATAGCCGTAGGATATTGTTAGTTTTCTGACAAGTCGAAAAGCCATAAATATGTTAGACTACACAACTCATATTTTTTAAATAATGTTCATCATCATCATTATTTTTAAAGTAATGTTTACAGTTTTAAAAACTAAAACTGCACAGCCAGCGTTAACCTTTATCTCCCTTAAATAAATTGTTCAATAGCAACATAGATACGCCGCATACACATTGAGTCTAAAGCATATTTATTCTAACAAACGAACAAAACGAAGCGAAGACAAGCAATCCCCCAGAGTTTTTGGCGGGAACTGAAAGGGGACGTTGTGCTGTGCAGTTTTATTTTCTAAAAATGTGTAAAATCTCTCTAAAATTAACAATAGTTGTAGGATATTGATAGTTTTCAAGTAGTAATTATGTGTTTTTGTGAGAAATGTGAACTGTATAGTCAAATGTGGCCTTTCGAGTTTTCACAAGAACTCCGTTATACGGCGTCGATTGTAGCCTACAATACAATTGCGCCTGGCTTAAAGGCCGAGTTGCCAAGCCATAAACACAAAAAAGCAATCCCCTTTCGCTTACATTGGTCAATCGCAAGAGATGTAAGCTTCTTGGTCAATCGGCACGCGGCATGAATGGACATTTTTTTTTTTGAGGCAAGGGAAAATACTTAACCGATGTACGCACAATCTGGGCCGTTGCTAGGGGAACGACACGCGTCGGTCGGGGGCGATAACACTGCAGCAATAGTATGCTCTTGGCAGTGCTCTGTCCGCGATCGACGTCACAGAATAGTGTGGAAGACTCCGAGCGTTGCTACACGAGCGAGCAACCCCAATACCCACTAAAACCCCCTCCTCCCTGTCAACCCTGCGCTTTTGTTTGTGTTGGAAAGGTTGAGATTTAGAATAGTTACACCCAATCGATCCAGCGCAATAAAGTGCCTGGAGTGTGTCCTGGGAGAACACGCCCCACTTCGTTGTGCGGAGGTAGAAGGTCCTTTGCTCTCCTAGCAAGCTAAAGGCCCCCCGCGGTAAACGGAACCTAACTCAGGGAGGGAAGTAATGCGCGTACCTGCCTCTCCGGGTGCCAGCTGAAGGCCGGCGACCTCGAGAAGACGCATTAGCACGCGCTGCAGGACTCCTCTCCCTATCGCGTTCTGCGGCCTCCTTGAGAGACATTACTGTCTCACAAAAAGTAACCGCAGCCCCCAATTGTCGCTGCTCTGCAGCATGGCCTTGACCAAGTCGCAGAGCGAATCGACCGGACCTACATGCGTCTCAAGTTCGAAACGCTGCGGCGCCCATGCGGCACACTCGACTAGCGTGTGTAACGCCGTTTCGGGCGCGCCGCACTGGCGGCAGTCCGGGGAAGACAAGCAGTCCACAATGCGATACAGATACTTATCGAAACATCCGTGTCCGGTAAGTATCTGCGTCGTCCTGAAGGTCAGGGTGCCGCTGGTGCGGTTGACCCATTCCGTCAGCTGTGGCCTGATTGCATCCACCGTGTAGCCGCCATAGGCCGCAGAGTTGTCGAGCTCTTGAGACTAGACGGCGATCATGGAGGCGGTTTCCTGTTTCCTGATCACCTCGATTTCGACCTGACAGAAGGTCAGGCCTCTAGCTAGGGCATCCTGCCGGGTGCGACGCACCTCTGTCAGGACGTTCGCCCGGAGATGCCAGGGCGGATCGCCTGCCAGGAGGGTGGCCGCCGTCCGTGACACTGTGCGATATCCCCGTATGTTCCTCACGACCAGAACCTGCTGCGCCCGGTGCAGCAGGGTTCGGTGAAGTGCAGTGGACCAGACGGGTGAACAGTACAGCGCCATACTCCTCAGGATGCCAGAGAAAAGTTTCTGCGTCGCACTCCCCGGGCCCTCCACGTTGGGAAGCAGCCTCGAGAGTGCGCCCGCGGACTTGACGAATTTGGGAACTAGCTGCTCAAAGTGCGCTTTGAACAGCCATTTCCCATCTAATGGCCACCCCTTGGACCGAAACGGTCAAGTTCGCGGGGGGATTGCGAAATTTCCTATGGAACATGATGATGATGATGATTTCGAATGGACATGTACCAACATTAAGCAAGTAAAATTAGAGATATTTATACACTATGCACGTTGACCAAATAGATATAAAAAAGGTGAATCAATCTATTTCTACCAGACCATTAGGTTTTCAGTAGACTTTCTATGGTGTTGTGGGTCTAGATTGGTTATATACCTTTTAAGTTTATGTGTTATATTTAGTATAACATATTCCCAACCCACAAATATCCCACAGTTGAATTTAACACTCGCCATTACAAAGAATTGAATGGTACACATACTAAAGTGTCCATGATGGGTTGGCTGGATTCATATGTCGCTAATGTCGTTGTATAGGTTTCCTCATCGTATTTTCGATCACCATCAGCAAATGATAATGTTAATATAGTTAGTCAGTCAAGCTAAGAAAAAGTACTACACGATGCATGCCCCATATTCAAAATTTAAAGTCACCGTATCTAATAACTTTTAAACAAATATCACTATGAAATGATGCGTCCGCACAATATGCACACCAGAACCGTAACACACTCTCCAGATTGCTTTAGGATGTCCATACGCTCAAAGTCACGTTCGCAACTTACGACTTATAATGTGCCCACTTCAATGGACTTTTCTTATCCAGATCCGTTGCAAGCCACACCCATCAGTCGCGTCCGTCAATCGCGACTTATAATAAGCACACACCTTTATCCATCGACTTTGCTAACCTGGATTCGGTATTCTACTTTAAAGACTCGAGGCATTAATGATAAAATACAATATAAGTTGTGTTTATTTCATTGTACTAGTTTATATTTTATGCTTTGATTTGAGTGGAAATGTAGTATATTATATCGTTAAGTTGTAAATTTCTATTAAAACTTATGTAGGAGAAGGAATATTCATTTTGCCACATATTTTTTTTATTCAAGGAGACATTGAATATGACAATATTTGTATTCAATAATTTCAAGATTAAACTTGATTATTTTTGAATTGACTCGATTTTAAAGCCACCTGAAGCTACATATTATTTAAAAAAATAATAAGACCGTGAAGGATTTAGTGTGCACAAATCTTTATATATTTTGTTAAATTGGCTGCACTGTCAAAGCGTCGTTTTCGAATTTTGAATCAAAAATAACTGTATGTACTGTCTACTAATTTGTAGTTGTAGTTTGCAAAGAGTACATTGAATATTTGTACAAGAAATCTGAAACGTACTAACGTACCTAACTCCAATATCGCTTGGATAATTTGTTATATTGTTCTTTAATTTAAGGTATCGCCAGTATGTCGTTATTATATCATATATTCTGATAATTCTGTTATAGTTATTTTCTAATGCATGAATGTCAGTACTATTTCCTAATAATTGGTGTTTGCTAATCAATTACAGAATAATAGCCTATAAGGGTACAAAATAATTTACAATAAAGAATCGAGGTAAGTGTATATTACATTTTCAAACTGTTATTTATTTCTTTCTAAAATGTTTATAAAGGCTACATAGGTGATCATATAATTAAATCATAAATGTGTCAATGTATAATATAATGTGCATATTTTGTTTCTTTGGTTATAGTCAAAATTTTCCATATTCTGCAGAAATGTATCTAAAATAAAAACACTCATCCATCACCCTAATCAATATACGATTAGTAACTAGTAACCATAATATATCAAGACATTTTTTATTTATTACATTCTATTTTACCAAATTACACTAATTTTAATCATTATACATTTAAAAAGCTACTAAAACGAAATGCCACTATTTTAGTCACTAAAAAAGGTAAATTTTATGTTCTGTATTGACTCTGGGCAATAAACATCAGTCACCCCTGTTAGGTTACACAGGACAGTCTTCTAATTTGGGTTCCATGCATGGACTGTATAGTAATGCCAACTCAGCATTATATATATGCAACTTTTGCTTAAACTGTATACCTATATTTTTACAAAGTAAATAAATATGTTTATTTTATTTTATTTATGAAATTTTCAGATGAATCGTAAGACAAGACTCCCAATTATAAACTCGAAAGAAAACAGAGCTGGTCTTTGTAATAGGCAACCTACAACAAGAAATGCTGTCAACATTCTGAGTGATGATGAGAAAAGAAGTTTAATACTAAACCACACTAAACCAATACGTCCTGGAGCTAATTCAAATGTAGCAGCATCAAGTATTGCACCTGCGCCACGGCTCAAAAGATCAGCAACAGCTCCGACAACTATTAATGTTCCTACAAAAGTATGCAAGGTAGACAAAAAAGTTGCTCCAAAAATTCCACCATATGACTACAAAGCTAGATTTAATGATTTGCTAGAGAAACATAAGGTAATGAAGTCTGAATTAATTGATCTGAAAGACAAGCATGTAGAGGTGTCAGATGACTATGAAAAAATTAAAGGAACAATACAAAGTTGCACCTCTGAAAAAGATATTTTAAAAGAAAAGCTATTGAACACTCTTAATGATTTAAAAGAAAAAGTATCAGAGTTTAACAGAATTAAAACTGACTATGATATACAAAAACATGAGAACGAAGAACTCCAAAGAAAAGCAAAGTTATTGGAAGACATTACAATCAATCTGAAACAAAAATCTTTAGAATTAGATAAAGTTAAATCTGATTATGATGAATTATATAGACACCATAACAGTCTCAAAGAAGAGACCGAAGCTTTGAGAGCTCTAACACATAATTTAAAAAAAATATCAATTGAGTATGATAAATTAAAACTTGACTATAAAGAAGCTCAAGATTTCATTCTGAAGTACAAAACTGAAGCAGAGGCTTTACAAAATATTTTGGCAAATATGTATAAAGAACAAAGAGACTTAAGAAATACCATTCAAGATTTGAAAGGTAATATTAGAGTCTATTGCAGGGTACGTCCACCACTGGAGAGTGAAGCATCTAAACCACTATTCAACTTGAATGTCCTTGATGCATGTTCAATTGAAGTTGAAAAGTTTGAATTGAATTTAAATTCAGCTAGGAAAGGCAAGTCTCTTCATTCTTTCTCATTTGATGGTATATTCACTCCTCATGCATCACAGGAAGATGTCTTTGCTGAAGTGTCATCTATGGTCCAGTCAGCTTTGGATGGCTACAATGTGTGCATATTTGCCTATGGTCAGACAGGCTCTGGCAAGACCTACACTATGGAAGGAGGTTGTGGCACAGAACAGTATGGTATTATACCCCGTGCTTTTAACATGATATTCACATGTATGGAAGATTTAAAAAGGATGGGGTGGGAGCTTAGTATCAAAGCATCTTTTCTGGAAATATACAATGAAGTAATTTATGACTTACTTAATTCTTGTAAAGATCAAGAAAATCATGAAATTAAAATGGTTAATTCTAAAGGTAATGATGTGTACGTATCAAATTTGAAGGAGGAAGAGGTAAAGAGCTCACATGATTTTATCAGGCTGATGATATTTGCCCAACGTAACAGACAAACTGCAGCCACAATTAATAACGAACGCAGTTCCAGGTCTCACTCTGTTGCACAAATAAAAATATCCGCTGTTAATGAAAAACGTAAGGAAAGATATACAAGCAATCTGAATTTGGTGGACTTGGCTGGTTCAGAGAGTGGCAAAACTACACAGAGAATGGATGAAACCAAACATATAAATAGATCACTGTCAGAATTGTCCAAAGTGATACTGTCTTTGCAAACCAACCAATCTCACATCCCATACAGGAACTCCAAACTCACCCATTTATTGATGCCCAGTTTGGGTGGAAATTCAAAAACTCTTATGTTGGTCAATATAAATCAATTTGATGAATGTTTCAGTGAGACTCTAAATTCTTTAAGATTTGCCACTAAAGTAAATAATTGTCGCATAGTCAAGGCAAAGAAAAACTTATCAATGTATGACATATAATATAACTTTGTATATTAGTTATTTAGTATCTTTTCTTTCTATTACCCTTTGACTGCATCTGGGGTGTTGTTATAGCTATTGAATAATGCCGTTAATGAATAGATACATTAATAGTAATAATGTGATTCACAATTAATAACAATATAGCATCACAAAATTCTAATGTTTGCAACATCTGGGATAATGTTAGTGTTAGTGACTATGTCATAGATGTGGCTACGTGCTTGATGTGTTATTTGTGATGTGACTTTGTTATTAATAGATACTGACGTGAAACATTTACAGATAGCATATGTATGCTCATACATCAGTGTAGCTACATACTATGCTAATAAAAGTAGAATAAAGTAACATAAAGTATTTTGTACGAGCGTACTAACTTAAGACGTCATAAATAGGCACAGTAAAAATAGTCAACTAGCATATTATGCTTTGAAATTATATTTATTTCGATATATTCGATCTATGATTTTATTTTCATTTAATAATTGAGGCTAACATGTTATTTTAAAGCCTGTTCTTTTATATGTAAAAATGTTAGAATTTATTATAACGTGTATCCCTAGTATATAAAACACTGGAAATGTATTTCACTTCTTTTGAAACTTGGGTTATAAAATTGTTACATTTATTATGATTGCACTTTAATTAACGGTTTTTAAATGTGAATTGACTTTTATTCTGAAGTTACGGTCACTTTCAAATGTTTATGTTTATTGACTTTGTGGAGTGACAAGCAAAATCTATTTTTTTTTTATTTGAAACAAGCAGATGGCACCCAGCTTATGGAAAATGGTTACCGTCGCCTGTAGACGTTTGAGACGTTGTAGCTAATCATTAACAGGATGTTGTTTTTTAACGCTATAAACAAAACTTATTTGACCACAGTGGATGTAGCAAGAACATAACGAAAATGTATTGATAAAATGCTATTTGTATTATGTTGCCTTGTATAAAGTTTGCGATTGAAGTGTCTACTTTCGTTACCCAAACTACACATTGACATTGTCTATTTTGTTATTTAGATACAGCACCCTAAAAGGCATTTAAATTTAAGTACCTTATATTACTAAAACCTATTCAATGAATCTTGTTTGATTTTTATGGTACGAAAATCCCTACCTCATAGTCCAAAGGTTAGAGTGGAGGGAGATGACACACTTCTTAAGACTGGAAGCGAATAGAAATGCCCCGACCTATTATTGGTTTAAGTATAAAAATGTTACATTTTATGTATGGCGGATAACACATTTTCCCGATTTCATTGCACCATTGTGTAGTTTAAAAACATCTCAAATTTCATTTATATAGACCTAGATGTTTTTGATAAAAATGACATTGGCAAAATCGACGCCTAAGGCGTTGGCGCCGCTAACAACAAGAATAGAACAAACTAACTTGCACAGAGAAATGAATGGACGGCCGGAGTTATACTATATATTTTAATTAGTATATTTAGGTATTTAGATCAACACAAAAAAACTAATTCGATTTTATAGCTAGTAGTTGTTTAATACATATGATTTTGTTATTATCGTTATTGTCTTACTACCACACTCGGAGTCATAATGGTCCTTTTTAATAAAACTTAATTAGCTTTAAAAGTCGACGATTCTAATTTTTTTGTCTTAAGTTTGTATGTAACTCATGGCTATAAAACCGGTTGTTAATATATTGTTCTTTCAAGTTATTCTTTAATCAATAGATTTTTTAGATTTTTATAAATAATTTACTAAAATAATATTGTATATAAGAGTCGTTTCCGTTCCGTTCCGTCGTTACCTTTTATTATTGGGTATGAAATATCAATAAAAAAATAATGATTCTTTAAGCTCTTCGAGTGTTGTAGTGATTAAAATTAAGTATCTATATATTTTATATTGAATTAAAACTTGCATTTTATTTGCTTTTCTTGACTTCTTATTTCGTGGGAACCTTGAATTTTTTTAGTAACCATGTTATGTAAAATATAATTTTGTATAATTAATATTAAATTAATTATAAATATGCACAACATTTGTTTGATTTGGATATTGTATGTATTTATTAAGAATAAGATACAGTTAGTTCATAATTTCCTGTAGTAAGCCATATAGAATTTAAAACATTTGGTATACCTTGTGAAATAAAACAAGTGTTAAGAAAATCTAAATTCATTTATTTTAATAATTACGAATAAGGACTAGAAAATATTAAGCGAAATGTCGCATTTCTCATTCACATGCACAAGACGCAGTCTGTTGTGTACATCTCCGTTTGTCGCGGCGCACGCGACAAGTGGCACAAGGGCACGGGGGCCAAGCGAACGGTAGCAGCGGCCGTGGTGGCGAGTCCAGGGTCCTCTCGCCGCTCACGTTCAACGCGACACGTCTGGCTCCGTCGCGGCTTCCTCGCTCTGCGCGGGTAGCTTCGCTGTCTCAATGGTATGTATCAGTCTGTCTAACCCGTACAGGAAACCTTCCTCGTGATTACCCTGTTGCCAAGGCGCACGGTGATTCACTTGGGAGCCCTCTGGAAGGCGTCTCGTTTTTGCGAAATCTATAAGCCAAGCTCCAACACGTTCATCGTCGTAAATAATAAATATACTGCTGCCGACGATTTCATGGCTCTTGAAGAATTCGGAGCGCTCGAAGAGATCTCTGATTTCACGCAAGCGGGTTGCAATAGCGCGGCGGGCACGTTCATCCTTGCCAAGGAAGCGCGCTACAGTGGCAGCTAATTGTTTCGGCTCACGCACTTTCTGCAGATCGGTGAGCGGTGGCTGACCTGGAAGTTTAACAGCTTCGATGCGAAAGCCCTGTTCAGCTGAAGAGGACTGTTGTTCACGGAACTGCATGTAACGTAATTTAGTAACGGCGCGTGCGGCGTGTTCACATTCCGTGGGTGCATTAGGGTCGAGACGCACCATCTTCTCATACAGATCTGATCGAGCATGAGCGTTACTGACTTCATCTTCTAAGAAGGTGCGGGTTCCCATCTTCACGTCCATTACATGGGGATTCCGGAATCCATGCAGCAAATCTTGTAGTTCAATGAAACGTTCGCCACTGTATTCCAGTTCACGATAATAACGAGGAATGACTCCGCGCATATGGGGACATGCGGCGAGGGCTTCGTAGGTATCGCGTTCGGGATTGTGCGCAGGGTGATCGCCGGCGGCGCGGCGTTTCCAGACGGTGCCCGGACCGGCGGGTGCCAGGGAGCCCGGATGTCCCGCTAATTGGAACCATTCTGACGAGCGCGATTTCAATAGAGCATCTGAAGCAGGTGCTGATAATTCCAACGCATTCTGCAACAAAGAGAAATAACCTCATAAATCAAACATGTAAAAAATTTACAACAAACTTCGTAGATATAGAACTAGGTGTTGCTCGTAGCTTCGCTCGCGTAGATTAAATAAGGTCGTAGTTTTAGCAAATTTTCTACACCTTTTTAACCCCCTAGACGCACAGACGCCCTTAAGCTAACCAGAAGCAAGTTTATATAAATTTCATGCTTATTTTGAAAATGAAAGGACCCGCATGCTAATTTTCATGGTCCTAGCTCCAGTAGTTTGGCCTGTGCAGTAATATGTCAGTGAGATCAAGTAATTATACAGATCAACATGTAATTAACTCTCAACTCAAATGCCAAAAATGTTAGAAACATAATTGTAATCATATAATTATAGGAGCTATCAACTTACAATTGCTAGGAACTTTAGTAGTTCGGAGGGCTGTGCAGATGATGGCGCAGAGGTCGGTGGAGTGGATTCCGCGGGCACTGCATTGCGTCGCCAACGCTTGAAGAGCACTCCTTCATCTTTGCTACGCCAGCGTTCTTCCTCCTTGCCAGGCACAGCGACCTATGAACAGCAAAAAAACACCAAATAAGTCACGATTTTACACTTAATTGGAAACACAGTTTCACTTTCACACTAATGCAGAAATCGGGCATTACAATTTGATGACGTACCGCTAAAATCTTATTAGCCGCGTAGAGAAGCCCACCGGGGCCGAGGCGGCTGAACACCGATTGACGGGAGACACTATTCATCTTACTGGTGACAGTCATAACGTACGAGTATGTATGTAGAATGCGCGAGCGCAAATGACGATTGTGATAGTAACGCGGACAACGAGCGTGAGCGTGCAATTGATGTTAGTGGGAGGGACACGACGGTTTTATAGAGACCTCGGCTTTCGCGTGACGTCGGCACCGTAGCCCCCCGCTCCGCCTCATGCCTCATGCTCCGCATCTGCACCCGCGCACCAGCCCTAACCGCATGCCTACGACCACGACTATTGTTAACGTCTCGGTTTTTCTTAAAAATTTAGTTATTTTTTTGTGTTAGTCATCACTAGACGCGTCCATACGGCTTGCCGGAAAAGTAATGAATTATCTATATTCCTACCCAAAGATCTGTATAAGTCCTAATACTCAATTGGAATAATGTCTAGCAACTTAAACATTACTTATTATTATTTTGCTGGCTCCAAATCTTCAGTGGTACTAACTTAAATTTACAAGTAGGTGGTGGTAATTTTATTTTATTACGCTGTTGACAAAAGCAGACTATTGTTCATAATTTAATTATTCTGATAATGAGGACAGCTTTTATCTAGAGAATAACGTTATATTAGTCTAATGTGGTCATTAGAAGAACTAAATTTTATTTTTTAAGTTTTATATATTTTAAATCCAGTATCACGAAACCAAATACCTACAGTAGTCTAATAGACCCAGGCATAATTGTCCTGCTTGTAAGTATTTAGTCTCGAGGGACTGCAGGTGGAATACAGAACTTATACATCAGCTTAATTAGATGGAAAATATTGAAGGTACAATTATAACAAATAATTGAATATTTATATATTTAAAAACTATTTAGTCATTATTTTTTAATCACAAATAATATGTTAATACTACGTTATTATAACCTACTGAGAATATTGTATTAAACCCACGTATAATCCTTTTAAGACCAGAAATAGAATACACTTAGCCTACGTCACTTTGTGTTATGAGTTAAGCGCCCATAAGGCTGTCATCGTCCACGATAGTCAAAGTTACATTAAATATTCTTTATTATAAAACGTCAATAAATTTTTGTTATTACCGGATTCCCATATTCTACTACCTACTATCGATTTATTTGCCTTACTATACTGGTTAGAATTTGATGTAAATTCTATATGACAAGTAATACTGATCAATTTTCTACCACTGGATAACAAGATATTAAAATCCAATTTATATAATGTTCTCCTGTATCCATAATAATGACGCAGCGAGATACCTTAGTTTGTGACGCAATGGGGAGGCACGCATAGTAGGTACCCAAACATTTTGTAAAAACATGACGCGCTGTTCCAGGCGGGCGCTTCTTTGCGACGCATACTAGGTACTTGTCACACCAAGCAACTTAACCGGAATAATGACGTATATTTAATATTATTGTTCCGAATTAACTACGCGCATTGTTTTAACTATAGCTCATTTAGTACAAATTAAATTGTCTTCTCACTAATCTTAATTACATAGTTAATTTGTTATTACCGGAAATCATCAACGATCTAGACGTGATTATATAGTGTCATTTAACTGTTTTATTATGGAAAACGGATTCCATGGTTAATAATTTTAGTGAAACTTTTGTTATAGGCACTTACCATTAACATTAAAAAATCATAAACTTAGGAATGTGAATACATGTTGTCATAGGAAGGTATATCCACTCCCTTTTGGTAATAACTAATAACATATCGAAAGTATAAGGGTTTCTAGTAAAAGTGAGCCAACACAAAATATGAATTTATGTAGCTACTAGCATATATTTAATTAAGTCATTGTATCCGTGCAGAAACGGAGAAAAAGTACAATTTCCTGCGACCGGGCGGCCTGTCGTAAGTGGCGACCAAACAACCCACAGCCAGGTGCTAGGGTATTTGCCCATCCGGGTGGCTACCACCCCTTGTCTAGGGTATGCTGCCATAACAACCGTGGGTTTGTTCCAACATTAGTAGCCAGGTTCCAGTCTCCCTTTAGACAGCGGCAGCACCCATAGTGTTACAAATATCCATAAGCGATGGTAACCGCTTTCCATTAGGTGGACCGTCTGCCTATCGGCTGAACTCGTGCAATAAAATAAACCAATTTCCATCTTGTTTTTCTGCAAAACTAATTACTTTATATAGATCGGAAATTTTTTTTACATGCAGTAAAGAGTACCAAATGCTTCGTCACGAATAAGGCAATTAAGATGATTTTACACATTTATAAAAAATCTTTGGATACCAATTTACTATGCTAATACCTATCATAAGAAATAACGGAATAAGCTCAATTTTAAAATACCTACTTGCTTGTATATTAAAACAAAAATAAGATGTATACCTACCAATATTATTTTCTTATTTAAGATTGGTATTACCCGTATCTCATTATCAATTTTTGTTTGCGAAATATTTTAACAAGCTTGTCTACACGACTGGCGCCTATTCCTATTTGTCTAAGATGTAAAGTACAATGTATGAATAAAACATGATACTTTATATACCTAGCTTCATTTCACATGCCGCAGCATTACAAATACAGACTGAAAAAAGGTTCTTGTAACAATGACAGCGGGTTCAATATCTCCGAAGGCCATTCCTGTTACAGCATGCTACTATTCGTTTGTCTTTCAGGGTGACTTATATTTTATGCCACTACTCCATCTGCGTTAGTGTTAATGACTGTGGCAAAATACGTCTTGTTTATAGAGTTAAAAATAATGCCGTTAATAAGCTACATTAGTGTAAATATGTTATCTGTCACTGTTTAATGCCATGAACAATGTCGGATCTACAATAACGCATTAAATCCTTGGCTACATCTGCGCTATATAGTCTCTAACACTAACGATATCCCAGGTGTAGCAGGGACATTAGGAATACGAGAAATTAAAATTCTAATATTATAAGTGAATAGTACATACAAAAAACATATATAATATACGCATTGGTAATATGACAAATTGGAAATGCATTTAACTAAGTGAACTCTCTTGTTTAAATAAACGTTACATATTCCCGATCTGTATCATGTTCCAAAGGGACAATGATATATTATACTAGCTGCACCTACGACATCGTTCCTACAGGATCTCCCTGGGGTTGACTAATAACGAATACCTTCAATACCGTAAAATGTGGTACGAAACCGAGGCATACGTAGATGACAATAGTTCGTAGGTACGTCATAAGTGTGATTTAAACAACAAAGGAATTTATGCACATTAAATCTCAATATGAATTTAATTATGTTTGAATGTATATTACCCGTAAAAAAATAAATAGGACGATTTTAACCGACTTCAAAAAAAAGAAGTTCTCAATTCGCCTGTATGTTCTCGTATTTGTGTTACGCGTTTACTTTGTCAATTGTGTACCGATTTTAATTTTAATTTTATTTTATTCGTAAATGTATACTCTCGAGGTGATCCCATGATAACCAAGTCAGAATCTGATGAACAGATCCCAGGGAAATCGAGAGCAACCCTTGTTGACGAGCGTCTACATCGAAGAGTGAGACAGCAACCTTGTATACGCGTTTAGTAGTAAAATTTCTAAAGGCGCTTAATATATTATTTATAAAGCTATTCAAGTATATTCGCAAATAAAAAGTAAAAATTATTTTTAAAAAAACCAGAACTAAACCGACTTCTTTCTACAACATTTTGAAATCGGTGCTAAGTAAAACATAAAAAGCAACAACAAATGTACATAATATAGTAATTTCTTTGTTTTACTTCGCTTCTATTTCAAGATATTGTAGAAAGAAGTCGGTTAAATATTTATTTTTTGCTTTTTAGTTATAAATCGGTTTTGTTTTCGTTAAAAATAAATTGATACAGATAGTTACGTTAATTGTATATCGTTTTTGTTTGGACCCCCTGTAGACAAAGCTAAGGTTAGGTCACGGTTACTCTATGGGAGTTGAAATGCAATAGCCGTATGCGCACCTCAAGCCGTGCAATCCAATTCATATTGGTGCATTATACATGAACAGCACGTGGATTTAATGTACTATATAATTCATGCATTATATAAATATTATATCTCAATTATTCGAAACAGTATTTTTATTAATTTAAATTCAATTACGATTTTTACGACACTTTCTAGAACATTGTTCGAGTAACATCGTAAATGTATTGCGTCAAAATAAAAAGTATCATAATATTAAACTCAAAGATGTTTCTATTCACTGTGTTTATAACGATGTTGGTTTGGAATTCCCTGGATAATCTACCCGCATAATTTTGAATGGACAAGATGAATGACGTTTCAAACATGGAGAAACCTACAGTGTTATGACAATATCGTCTGGTCCTATCGTGGTTTTGAGCCCTAGGAACGGGCTTGTATCTACCGCTTATTCAGATATGCTGGTCTAAGTGCATGCTATACCAATAACCATTTCCACATAATTATACGTCCGTACATGCAATTATAATAATATCTACATGATTACGTGCTGTAACTAGAATATAAATGAACATTTTATATTATCTAGCAATTTTCAATCTACCGTGTCAAAATTGATTTTTAAATACACTCAAGTATTTGTCTGTAATATATACTTACTTACACTTCTTTTGGGCACTTAGATATATTAATGTAATCAATAAAATATTAACTACGGGATATTTTCATTTGACATTTCTATAACAAATATATGTTGGACGTGACAACACTGAGGTAGGCCGCCGTCATATATTTAATTTGATGAGAATTTTTGCGGGAACTGTAATGGAGCGTTGTACTATACAGTTTTATTTTCTAAAAATGTGTAAAATTACTCTAAAATGAACAATAGTTGTTGAATATTGATAGTGTTTGAGTAATAATTATGTGTTTTTGGGAGAAATGTGAACTGTATAGTCAAATGTGGCCTTTTGAGTTTTCACAATAACTTTGTATTGCGTCAGTTGTAGCCTACAATACAACTGCGCTTTTATACGAAGACTTTTATACATACATACATCAGAATTGGCTGTATGGACTAAATATTTCTTTACCTGCCTTTATGGCGAATTCTATTACTACTTTAATTTAATGACGTTATCTATGTATCTATACGATAAAATTGGACACTTGTATAAATTACTTAATATCTGCCAAGTGCGTGCGTAAATTAGATAACAAAATTAACGTGCCTGTCTCTTGTTATCCGATGTAAAATGCACCTTAACACCTACTTACTCTAAACAACATTTGTTATCCTACGATACAGTACAGTGACAATAGAAGATAAGAATCCAAAAAAAAAAACAAGTACGTAACAAAAGGAAAGGCAACGGGGTTGTTGCATTTTATGCTTGTTTGACAGGCTTCCGTACTTTTCCAGTGTTTACGATACCGCTTGAGTCGTGTAACGCCAAGTAATGTCCAAATCAAATATTATTATGTTTAACAGCAGCTAATAGATTATGCCCAGAGTTTGCTTTAGTTCAGACACGCTTATTGAAGTGGCCACTGTATCTTTTTAAAACGTCTGCACTGAACTACACGTAACAACTGTATGTTGTTTCAATAGTAGGTATAATTGCTTAGAAATACTTGGAAATTCAAGTATAGGTCCCATTAGTTCTTGCCGCGCGGTTTTCGGTTTGTTCGAATTAGGTACTAAAGATCTAAATTTCGCAGAATCTATACCACTTTTTAGAATAAAATGTATCTTATGTTCATCCCACATAAAAAAGGTTCCGTAGAGATGGCAAACTGTTTTGTCATTTACTTATTGAACCCAATGAGGTATCTAATCCAATCAAACAATCTGTTGTAACCAGGGAGCGTAAATTAAGCGTTTTATGGTGCACAATCTTGTTTTTTTTTTTACAAAATATTCCAGCTCGTGGACCTAAATTTAGAGAGCGATATACTTCTTTGGAACCAACATCTCACCACCAATTAACTTAGATATATAAGTCACAAGAAACATCGTTACAGTTCTACACAACTTATAATTCCCATCGGCAGTTTTCGTTTGCGCAGAAAAGTAGCGGCCGGTTTCCGACATGTAAATAATCTATATTGAACTATATTTGCAAGCGGAAATTGCAGTGTTGCTTGCTATGCATTCTTAGTCCTGTTCCGCTTACATGATTCATGCACTGTCCCCAGGCTACTAAAATTGGTCTACTGCGCAGATACATCGGGAGGGATTATTAGTAGTGCAAAACTGTAGGAATTTAAAATTGAATAGATTCTTAGTAAATTCTCGTAAAGTACTGTATCGGTGATTCGGTGATGAATAAACCAAACCTACTCTTTAAAGAGCGTAATGTTACACCGAATGGTATTGTTTCGAAATTGGCCACATGACGCAGGAAGGCCGGTGATGCGCAGGTGGCTCGTGTTAGTTCAGCTGCTTTCGACAATGAATTACGATTAAATGTTTTAAACTTTAACCAAAGTAGATGACTCACGCCGCATTTGGAACAAACAAGCTCCACCCCAAAAGGGAATTAATAAAGAATATACTTGACCTAATTTGGTAAACGCCTCGTTCGCGTTATTTCGCCAAAGAGGATTGAAATCACTTTACTAATTTACTAATATCTCGCTTAAACTTAACTTAAACTTTATCATCACTTAGCTCGGAAACTATCCTTCTATCCATATTTTCCGGAATCGAATGCGTCCCGTGCTCAACCCTCAAATAGAAGTGACAAATTTATAATATTTGATTGATTCCCAAGTTCGTAGACAATACAAAGAAACAAAAATATTCATATTTAAAATTTAAGTTCTGCTAAAAATTTCAACTCGAGCTAGGACTCAGATCATTTAGACGCTCTGTCATAAACCCACAAAATTTACATAATTGTTTAATAGAATTTTCAAGGCACAAGACTCAGCTTTATAATTATACCTAATTCGCGCAGATTTCTGAAAATGTTTAATTGTTTTCAATGTTAAAAATAACAAAACGTGTAGTAGGTAGGTCTGTACCGTAGAGTATAGGTAATAACGAAATTTCGCACGGGGAAATTTAACCGTATGACTAATAAAGACCGCTTCAAAGGTGTTTATTTGTAAAAATTTAGCTGATATATATGTACATATTATTATGTAACATAGAAGGTATATATATGTACGTGTCAGTATGAAGGTTCGTATTTCGTAAGAATACTTAGTTACTCTACATAACAGGAAAAAACTACCTTAGAATGCATCTACAAAAAGTGCCGTATATAACAAATGAAAAGAAAAATAAATGGCTTATCTAGACATGTGTGCAAACGACTTATAAAAGCACCTTGAATCGGTTTTGGTCTGAATGTATTAATCTTATACTAGTTTTCGCCCGCGACTAACGTACGTTGTCAAATAATTATGAGAGTGTGGAAATAAGCAAAGCAAGTCAAAAAATCAATATAAGAACATTGTTACATAATCCAGTAAATATATTTATAGGAAATTCTAAACATTCCAGAAAAATCCCATAAATTTCCGTTATATCTTTAGGCATATAATTAATTAGATTGGTAGATTTAATATTCTTTAAAATGTTTTAAAGAGTGTTAAATATACGGGGAATTGTATTTATTGCCTTCATTGTATTAGTTTATAATTTATGTTATTGTAATAAAGCTGCTTTAAAATAATAAGTGTGTCAATGGATCGCTTCGACGCCGAATTAATTCATTGGCGAAGTTTTTGTTCTGGTGACATACTTGACCGCATATGGGAATCAGAACATGAAATTTGTTCATTAATCATTTCAAGTAATTCGCCAAATGAATTTATTGAAATTTTAAATAATTAAAAAATTTGGCCTCAGAATTCCTCAGTTTTGGATATAAACTGGCAGTGGGTAAGCGGATCACGTAAAATTGAATGCACTCGATACTGACGTTTTGCTTTTTTTATACAGAGGTAAGTACAGACATATTGCTTCTTCGACTTCCATTACTTAAATCAAACGGCTGTCATTCTACCTCACTCCGCAGACTCACCGTAAATGTCTGAACACTTTCAATACTCACAGATTGAAACCACACGGATTCCACCGTGCCTGACCGAGACCTTATTCTTCTCTCTTGATATAAGCTGGTATTCTTCAGTCACAAACCATGCATGTCACCTCTCGAATCAACCACAGCATAAAAATATAATCATTTCTAAGTATAGATGAGCAATATAATCCAAATATGATCTCGCGCGTAGTTACGACTGTCAATATTGTTCTAAAACAAATCTCGCAGGCTTAGCACATACATTTAAATCATTTGATGGTTCAAAACGGCCACTTGAACAATTCGGGGTCAAATGTTAATAATATCGGCAAGCGGAAATCTGTTCTTGCGAATACAAAATAACATACCTAGTGTGGTGAAGCGGAAGATACTCGCACCATCGTCCGAGGATAAACAAGCAACAGGGCCAAGGCAGCCCCGCAGGACGTTGCCGAGTTAAACGAACTTTGAACAACTCTGACCGTCGTCAACGTCTCATTGCCGCTTTTGTGAACTAAGCTCGTATTTATTATATTACTTTACTTCTATACACTAACAATAATTTCATCTCACATTTGTTGCTCGAAATTTTTTAGTTATTATTAAATTTATAAAAATTGTATCTGATTTACGGGTATACACCCGTAAATCAAATACAATTTTTCAACAACGATGATGAAAATGCGCGTTATTTAGTTTTCATTTTTTAATCATACTTCTTGAGCTCTGTTCATTAAATTATGTAGGGAGTTCAATATTACAAACGCCGGTACATAAATGATAAAAAAATATACAGAGTACAGAGAGTAACTTTGTACGCTCGTGCAGCGCCCCCATTCGCATATATCAGGTTTCGCCCATTTTATCCATACTTTGAGGTCTTGCTAAATAATGATGGTAGGATCAAAGACACAGACCTGAAGCATTAGGTTCAGGACAAACATACTTTTGCTTCTATAAGCGTTTTCTATCTGAATAACGTTAACGATAGTCGATATTATTCTCTTTCAACATCAAATGATGCGAAGGAAATAATATGACGACCATTGCCTTTTATGATGATCAGTACAAATTACGTAAAACCGGAAGTGATATTGATGCCTTGATGAATCATGTCCATTGGCGGATATAGGCGATAGAGTGCATGATATTTAAACATTTCACTGTTACTATACACTAAGTAGAGCTTAAATTGTTCGACGTAATCATTGAAGATAATATCATTTCATTGATGTCTCAAGTAGAAAACAATAAAAAGGATCTAAATTAATGAAAAAACGCGTTTTAAAAAATTAAAGTAATATTTATTTACCTATGTATATTTTCACTTTTTTTTTCTACTTAGTACATATGTAGTTATAAACGCTATGCCTTGAGGTATTTTTTCTAAATAAGCAGGCTCCTGTATATACTATAATTTGGTATGAATAGTTAAGCCGGAGCGAGGCAAGCAACGGCGGTAGGTCATAACCGCATGTCCTCGCTCTTGCTGTCAATTCATCGAGAAGACTCCGTTCTCACAAAACTAAATATATGTAGCCTGACCGCGCCGCTCTCACTTCGCTACCATGGTAGTTGATAACACAAAAAGTTCCACAAGATATTGATCAATATCACTACAGTCACGTTTTGTCATAAGAAAACCTTTATAGATCTTGATGACGGGGCAATACTGCCTTACCTACTATTCAAATGGTTTAAAACAAAAGAAGTCAATTATTAATAGTAACGCGATACGGTTCTTACTGGTTATTAATTTAGGTAATCTCACAGAAATGTACCTGGGATATTGACATCATGCGACATGTTGACGCTGGAAAAATAATGAAAAAATTCACGATAAATAGTGTACTATATTAAGTTTATTTTATTACGTTTTTATTATTATGTATAGCGAGCGATCTATTATTTTAATTTGTAAAATAAATATTATAGGTTGTAATAAATTTCCAATAGCTTCGACAACGTAAATTTTGAAGTATATTCTGCGGGAGCTCTTTTAGTTTTCGGGCTGAAAAGTTGTATTACTTTAATGAAGAACACTAATAAATGCTTTTGTTATAATCACTTCAGTGGTCAGAGAGAAAGCCACTTTCTTATTTCCAATATTAGCATGAACTAACATTTATTTATTTTCCATACATTCAAAAGATTATTAAATAAATTCCTATCGAAATAAAAAAGACCAGGTGAATTAACTTATCATAATAAAGTTACAAAACATGGCTGAAGTGGAGACAGATAACCGGTGTGAAATGCGAAAAACTAATGTCACTGAAACTAAAAGGTCACATATGTAAATCTGTCATACGACCAGTCGTGTTATACGGGTCAGAATGTTAGGCCATTAAAGTGACAGACCACAAACGTCTCCACTCAGCTGAGATGAGAATGTTGAGATAGATCTGGTGTTACAAGAATGGATAAGGTGAGAAATGAGTACATAAGGGGATCTTTAAAACTTGCACTCGTAACAGAAAAATTGAGAGAACGAAGATTAAGGTGGTATGGGCATGTATTAAGGAGAGATGAAAGTCACGTGACAAAAAGAATGTTACACTTCAAGATTAATGGGTACAAATGTAAATGTAGACCAAAAAAGAGCTGGATGGATTGTGTGAAGGATGACGAGGATTTGTGATGTGATAGAGGACGTATGTCAGAGAAGTACGGAAGGAAAAGATATATTGTGCCGACCCCAAATAATTGGGAGAAGGTAAAAGAAAAGAGGAAACAAAGCTACAAACGGTTTAATAATATTTTTTAAGAATTACTAAGTACCCACATTATTAGGCTTCCATAGTGTAAGGAACATCCCATAGAGTAGTTAACTGTATAAAATATAACAACAATGACAAATGACAACCAACACTACAAAACAAAGTAACTACTAGTAGTTTGAAATATTTTATATCGATAGGGCAGAACGAATTTGCATTTTATTTTTGCTAGTGATGTATGTAACTATTGCGCATGCTGATTTGTTTTTTAAAAATAAGTGCATACATACATACATATTAAGTGGAGAGAGGTTCATTGTGCTAATGTCATTTCTCGTGACTTTTTTACTACACTTCGGGGCTGACCATGACGGTGCGTTGTTATGAAACAAGGCGCATCAGAGCAAGGCTAGTTCTTGCGTCACATTATTCAAAACGAGTGTCAAAATTCAACTCTAATATATTGACTTCTGATACATAAATATTTATTCACATTTTTTGTCCCTAACACGTAGATAACGCGTAAACACTTCAAAAATATATTATCTAAGAACGCCTAATAATGTAAATTTGAAAAGGTACATTCAAACAATAATTTTAAACTGAAACTTTTCTTGCTCTGTTTAACTTATTAATTTTTTCCATCATTAATTACCACAGGTAAGTAACGAATTTTGCATATTTTAACTGGTAAGCAAATAACTATACATACCTACTTTATATGTGTATGTGTGTGTGTATGTATGTTTGTGGAGTGTGTGTAATCACTAGTTATTATTAAATATTATAAGTATATTGAATCATAAATTAATACGATGTTAATAATCTTCATATTACTTGTCTCGTGAACAATATTAACCTTATAAATCTCTTTCTGAAAAAGTAAGACTCCGTCATTCTTTGCTTATGCTAAGGCCTGTCCCGAAATAAATTACTAACACCTGAAAATCATATTATAATAAACACATACTTCAAAGTCAGGTGTGCGTTTAAGTTATACGATCGACGGTACATCACGTTTTTTTCGGGAGATCAATAAAAATAAATTCTACATTGTTTTTCCGTGTAAACTTTTCCATTTTAAATGTAGTATTGAAGAACCAGTATTTATTACACGTAATATAACCCCAGAAAATTATTCTTCTTATTCTCATAAAATTCCCCTTTTTTGAATAAATATGTATATGAGACTTGTATGTTGTGTAATGCCTGTTTTGGTGCGTTCTGAATTACGTAATACGAGATAACAACTATTATATAACGATCTAAATAATGCAACATTTATGTAGTATGGTAAACCTAAGTATGCTCCGCTCCCGTCAAAGGAGGACGCATCGGCGCCGGAGGGCGAATTGCGACCTTCTGCCTTCTTGCATAAGGCGAAGGAAGCACGCAAAGCAGCGACCACCGAGGGATTTTAATGGGTATGCCCAACGGCGTCGAAGCAATAGCATTTCTTGCTTGCGGTGCTTTTTTTTGGATGCGCAGGGGACATTTCGTACCATACTGAGTTCCTCTCGACTGTGGGGGTGGGACCAGACCACGGCGATAAGCGGCGCGCAGCGTGTGCGAAAACTCTGGGCGGAACCATATACTCCGCTAAACCTAAACCTGCGTTCCATACCCGGCGCTTGTGTGGAAGAACATGAGATGACGAGCGAAGCTACACCCATTGTTCAACCGCGCAACAAACTTAGATCACCCCGGGA
Organism: Dendrolimus kikuchii; assembly: GCA_019925095.2. Taxonomy (NCBI): domain Eukaryota; kingdom Metazoa; phylum Arthropoda; class Insecta; order Lepidoptera; family Lasiocampidae; genus Dendrolimus; species Dendrolimus kikuchii. The sequence goes on from CM034392.1 coordinate 16,413,267, forward strand.
TGCAGAGTGACCCACTTCACCAACAGAGGCTGGACCCGTCGCATCCCCACATTGCGCGGATCCCTCCGATGGAATCATGGGAGGAGATTTTGCGCATACCTGTATCTCCGGAGGCCAGTCTAACGATGGGGTACGAGGAGCGCATGCGCAGCTCTCTCCCTTACTCTCTGAGAGGCTTCCTTGCGGGAAATTACTGCCTCGCAAAAGGAAGAAACCGCTGACCAGTGATCATCGCTGTGGAGCATGGCCTCAACCAGTCCCCGCAGCGAATCGATCGACCCTACAATGGCTCCAGGCCATTGTATATTGTCTTGAATCTCTGAGGTTGCCATGCAGCGCATTCGACCAGTGTATGAAACGCAGTGTCTAGCGCGCCGCACTCACGGCACTGAGGGGATGGCACACACCCCACAATCTTATGCAGATACTCATCGAAGCACCCGTGCCCGGTAAGTATCTGCATCATCCTAAAGGTCAGAGTCCCGCGATTCCGCGCGACCCATCGCAGTAGGTAGGCGAGCCGCCTCCATTGTATCAATGCCGACCTCACGAGATTCAAAAGCTCTCTGCCAGGTTTGGATCATGTTCGCGTTTTCCCACGTCCTGATCGTCTCAATCTCTGCCCGGCAGTAAGCCAGACCCCTAGCTCTGGCATCCTGTCGAAAGCATCGAACCTTGACAAGCACGTCCGTCTGGAATTCCCAGGGCGGATCTCCCGCTAAAAGTGTCGCCGCCGTGGAATAGGAGGATGAGAAAGTTGGGATAGAAACAGCGGAAATTGGACCATCGGGACAAAAATATTAAGCATTATTGTTGAGAACTTTTTAGTTCATCACAGGCTGATTTGTATTAAATATAGAATTGTCTGTTTACAACTGGCTGTGTCAGTAAAAACTGTATTGCAAACAATTAACAATTATATTCTCTCTGTACAAACAACTCGTTTCTCTCCCATCTTACATCTATTCCACCAAAAATTATGTTGAAAACAACATTTCAAAAGAAAATATAGCAGTAAAATAGCTTATGGTTAAAATTCCACTACTCGCTTTACCTTGAATGGATTAAGGTGTTCTATATTTGCATATTCTTATCAGAGCAAATATAAGAACACCACAACACGTTTATCGCGAAATACGGATTTCATAACTTGCCACCGTAATATCATATTTTATTCTTTTTATGGTCATGTTATTGCACAGTTGGACAACGTTACCTTTAATGCAATTAAACAGAAACACGTCACAGCGCTTAACTTTCGGTACGACTACCATCCGATGTTTTGATGACATTGATTATCTTCCCACGTAATGCACCGGTGAAGGGTAAATTGGCGTGGGAAACCTGATCTATAGTAAGTTTTTTAATTGCAGAGACCAAATTGACAATAGGGTATTTGATAGTCATATGCACTTTTTACCATCTTATAAAATGTCACAGTAGGTTGTGTGCATCCATATACAGCAGATTGTGTATGGATGTACACAACCGCTCTCAGTAAAAAATAGTCTGAATTTGCGATGGTAGACCTCTTCATATTAATATCAAGAATTAAAATTCTCATAATAACCTTTTTTTGGCACCCCAAATAATATTTTCGATATATTAAAAATAAATAAGTCTACTTACTACTACTATAAGTCCTGTCTAATATGCACGCGCCTAAGCAGAGCGTGCGCAATATAAATTTTTAAGCAGGCCTCTGTGGCCAAATCCGAAACTATAAGATATAACGAAATATACTCAAAGCATTCTCAGGGCGACTTTGACGAAAACTAAAGCGGTATCATAAGATTTATGAAAAATCAATTAATCTATAACAACCACGACTCATATCGGCTGATTTTGAAGAAAACACACATCGCGCACACACACACACACACACACACAGTGCATTATTATACCAATCCATAGTGCAGCTTATAAGGATAATTGTCTGTAAAGGGATGTCTAAAATCAAACTAAGGGAAAGGGTTGATTTTTTCATAAAGTTATTCAAAATAACCTAGTCTGCCATTAAGAAACAATTATAGTAATTATGTAACAAGTAAAAAGAGAATCCCTATTCACGTGTAGAAAAACTAGATAAATTAATGTTATCGCATCGTAAATATGTAATTATATTTACCTACTACACATGTCTATAGACTGTATTACTCATTTCAACAATTCTTGTGTTCTATAGGACGCATATATCACATGAATTTAATTTACGACGTAATAAAAGGCAACGGGCCTGTCGCATGCGGTTCTATTTCAGTTTTTATTTTTTTACATGACACGTTTCAAATCTGCAACTAGTTACAAATTTAAATCTGGTGCGGAGTTAATCCCGTGGTGCGCTCACTTTTATGCAGTGCAATTGTTACAAATTTTGCGGGATAAAAATCGCATCAAAATATTCGTAGTGCAGTCACGGCCTAAATCTTGATAGGTTTGATTTTTCTAATGCGTCGTCGTAGAAATAATTTGAATAGTCGTATGCTAATTTGCATATGACGATTACGATTTTGCAAGGCGTTCCATTTTTAATAGATTAATTTAAAAATATGTAAAATGTATGTTTAAATAACAAAAGTATCGGTTTTTAGTCTTTTTTTGTGTATAGCATTTTATAAAAAATAGACACAAGAACTACTTGGCCTTGAGTACAAATGTACAATAGTATTTAGGATTTTTTAACCGACTTCACAAAGGAAGTTCTCAATTGGACTCTATTTTTTTGTGTTTGCCACGCGATTGATCCGTTAATTATGGATCGATTGTCAAAACTATTTTTTATTCGAAAGAGTATACTCCTGAGGTGGTCCCATAGTCGCCAAGTCAGGACCTGTTGTGTGGATTTCAGGGAAATCGAGAGCAATCCTCAAATATTATAGACACGTAGAACGTGGTTCATATTTATTTTTCTAAAACTGTTCTAGTATTTGCGTAACTACAAATAACAAATTATTTTTTAACAAAAATGTATGTGTGCAGTTCACATGCAGTAGAAGTAACCGAAGTGTGAAAAGGGGTGGGAGGGATTCTAAATTTCGTGACATCATATTTCATATATTATATCGTTATTATGTATTTAAGCTTTAAAACACGAAATTTGAAGTATTATCGAAAAACTTCAAAACATTTCTAACACTATCTGTATGAGCCTATTATATAGCATAATGTTTAAACTATTAAATAAGTATAATGTATGCTACCTCATTCTCTCGCAGGCGTAGTCCTATAGATTTATGTGTTTATCACTTTTTAGTGTCGCTTTTTCATTTCATCAAGTCATAACAATTCTAAAGAAGTTTTACTTCAAAAACAACCGACTATTAACGTTACTAAAAAGCTAAAATTAATATTTTCTACTACATCTCAAAGTCGGTACCAATAAGAATAGAAAAAAAAACAATGTTTTGCCTTTCAGTTACTTATGGTGTCGGTTTGCTTTTTGTTAAAAAAATTTGGCATTATATTTCGATGGGCAATTATCAGTTTCTTTCTTCTTCACTTCTTCTGTAATAACTATCATTGCGATCGATCCCAGAAGTCGATTGTTCTAACTTTCATACTAAGTCACCTTTTAACCCTGTCTCTACTATCGCTTGACTAATTTACTATGAATATTTGTTAAGAGTGGATCCAAAACCTCATCTGCATCATAGATTGCATATGATTGATAATGTAGAGTAACGTAATCCCTGGGATAACCTAACAATTTACAACTTTATCTTACTTGACCTCGCATAAGACTGCTTACGCTGTTTGAACTGGTTTTTTCTATATTTAGCCGCAATAAAAAACCTAACTTAGTATATAGGTATAATAATATGTCTATTCGATTTACTTTAGATGTTGGATTTCCTTCTCGAGGAAACAGAACATAGTAATATAATAAGAAATATAAAATACGGTTTGGTAAAATATCATAGGGATAACACTACATGCTTATTAAATTATTTTTTTATTTATTTTTTATTGCAGGAGTTCAGCAGACAGGCAGACGGCCCGCTAGATGGAAAGCGGTTACCATCGCCTATGGACATTTGCAACAACAAAGGTGCTACAAATGCGCTGCTGCTCTCTTAAAGGAGATTGGAACCTGGTCACTAATGCCGGAACACAACACAAGGTTGTTATGGCGGCATACTCTAGACCAGGGGTGGTCGCCATCCAGTCGAGCAAATACTCTACCACCTGGCTGTGGGTTGTTTAGTCGCCTCTTACGACAGGCCGCCGGGCCGCAGGAAATTGTATTCTTTCTCCGTTCCTGCACGGATAAAAAATTAACAGCTGAATAGAATTATTTCGGATTTTGCGACTGTTGAAAAACTAGTTGCTGAAAAAAGCTTTAACCCGTTAAAACGTAGCGTCAGTTACAATAGTCTGTTTCAAGAGCATAGTAAAGCTCGATTCACACTGTGATGCCGTTCACGGTTCAATCTCTTTTCAGACGCCTTTCTCTTAAACGCCTTTCGTTCGATCAGCCCGAAAAACGCGATGAAATTTTAAACAGAAGAATGAAAAAACAAAGAATTATTTAAACCTAGAATAATATAATATAAAAATAAATTAAAAATGCACTAAAATAAAAATAACAACCAAGAAAAACGTTCTAAAACGAACAAACAGCGAATGATGTTTGAGAGTAAGCCCTCAGTTTCGGTCCGATCAAATCTGTGTACACTACTACGAGTTTATTGTTAGTTTATGTTACTTCACTCAAATATTATTTTCAACGAAACCGGTACCGGTGTAATATCGGATCGGTACTACAATGACACGATAGTGAGAATACTCTGATTCTTTTTTGTTTAAAAATATTTTACCGGATCGAGACCGAAATGAGATTGAACTGTGAACGGCATCATAGTGCGAATGGAGTCTAAGACACGCCTGATTGCATGTAATTTATTTATATGTATTTAATTCATATTTATAGAGGTTTCCACATAGCTTTTCCTACATTTCAGATATATCCAACGAATATGATTTAATTTAGCACAATACAAAATATACCTTATAAACGTTTTCTTATTTATTTATTTGGGGCAATATAGTTGAAAGCAAGAAAAGCTACTATAGAACATAGGGTACCTAAATGTTGCTTACAAGTATAACAAATAAGTTTGTCTGTTTGCTTTTGTAAACACATCTGGAGAGGGGAGACAAATGAACTGATCTTGATAAAACTTGGCATCGTGGTAACTTAAAAATATATATTATTTGTTGTGAGTTATATAGTCTCGAAGTTTTAAGAGTCAACATCGGCTATTGTTCATGTAATCATGTTTTGGTTTATTTATAACTTGAGTTAAGTTCTCCTGATGAGCGTGAAGAAAGAAAAAACATTCAGACAATCTCACTTTTATATTTGTACATTAAACAACATGGGTTTTTAGTAATATTAACTATTAGTTTAATTAGTAATACTAATATTTACTATTAAGTTAAATAAATTAACATTATAGTCAAAGGTCCACGATCCATTTTCATACTAAGTTACGTCAACTTCATTATCAGAAATAATAAACATTCTGTTAAATTTTTTCATTTATACGCCGAATATCAAAACATACCTAATATTATATGTAACTAGGATATACTCGCGACAACGTCCGCGCTCGACTTGAAATTCCGGGGGATTCCCGGGATAAAAGTTTCACACATTTATTGTTGGAATTCGATTTTTTTTAATCTGACCATTTTAAATCATTCCCAGAAATTTTCCCGCGGGATAAAAAGTAGCTTTTTATCCCGCGGTTTAAGTTTAAGAATTTGCTGCCGATCAGCGAAAACCGTATCGAAATCGGCCCAGTAGTGTTTACGTGAATCACAAACAATAGAGAAGAAATCTTAAAAAATTGCATCGTGTTCTCCATCGTTTATATTGTGTATTATAGTTTTTTTTTAAATAATTATGTACTTATAAAAACAAAACAAATAAACTACCTATTGGACATATATTTGGTCTTTGTACATAATAAAATTGCAATCGAACCATTGCATTACATTGAAGTAATTAAAATAATTATAATAAGTTTCCTTAGGGCCGATATTTCAATCGTCAGATAAAAGTTATCAGTAAAATTAATTATAACCTAACTGAATTCAAAAGTAAGAACATTCCATTTTTTTATTCACGCAACTGTCATTTTTAATTTGGCCATGTTATATTTTATTCTATGAGCAACTTTTATCTGATAATTGAAAAATTTTCCCCAGACCAAAAATTTCGTCAAGACTATTTCAAGGACATTGGAAAGCACACCTATGACTTTCAATAAATAATCTCTAAGATTCCATTTTGAAATAAATGCATTCATTTTCTTGATCATAGTTAAAATTTGACATAAATGCCATACAAGTAGGCAACGTACATTTTTTTACCAATTGTAAAGTAAAAGCATAAATACAGAAACCCGATACAACCCTGACGGATTGGCTAGTTTCATATGTAGGTTTTTGTCAAGAAATAATAATTTATTTTAATACCTAAACCAATTACGGTTTAATATTAAATGGCCACTGACGTAACACCGAAACTCCCATCACTACCTTTTTGAGGAAAATCTTTTTCTCGGCAAAATAAACAAAAACAACTCTGAACTACTAGAATTTTTAACAAATATGTTAAACTAGCTGTGCCCGCGACGCCGTCCGCGTGGAATTTGTTTCCAAAGCCTCCCAGATTTTGAAACATTTTTCCTTGCTGCTCCGCTCCTATTGATCTTAGCGTGATGATATATACCGTATAGCCTTCCTCGATAAATGGGCTATCCAACACTGAAAGAATTTTTCAAATCAGACCAGTAGTTCCTGAGATTAGCGCGTTTAAACAAATAAACAAACTCTTCAGCTTCATAATATTAGTATAGATATCAACAACAATAAATTATAAACACTTTTTTAATTAATTAAAGAACAAAAATTCATGAAATATGATCCATGAAACAATAGTGGTACGAGTACTAATATTGCTGAATATACTTATTTTATTACGTCAAATTGACGCAATCGCTATTGTCTCGATACTTCGCATTAAACGGTTTTACTTTGCATAAAATAACTGGTTTTTCATAAATTAAGGACAAATTATCAAAAATAATACGACTTTGTTATATTTTAGACGCAAATAATTTTTATGAGTTGGTAAATAATTTATTTCAGCGCGATGTCAATTTGACATTTTATTCTGATGATAATAGTGCGCTTTCCATAAATCCTCAATATTTTCTAAAAAAAAAAAACACCTTATTTAAGTAGAAACACGTACTTGATAAAAACATAAATCCGATTTTATTTAGTAGTAATCTTTACGGTCTTCCATTTGAACCGATTTATATGAAATGTTATTAAAGTGCTGTGAAGACCAGGTTGAACTGGAACTGAATATAGGATCTTTAATCCCGGAATATGTTAGAGTTCTATCAAAATACGCGTGCGTAGCAGCAACTAATGTCGCCGTTTATTACTAGTTACTAACAAACTTTATCATCAATTATATTTATTTGTAAATAAGACCAAAGTATGTCATCATTCTGATTCTGTTTAAATTTCGCACGTTATACTGGCCTTGATATATTCTGACCTCCACGATTTCAAGGTCCATGTTTTAAAACGGTAATTAGATTTAATAGTAATTCAAATATGGAATGAGTATTTTGTAAGATCGGGCGACCCTGTATTTTAACGTGTATTCGAAAATAGTTTATAGTTTTGATGGATTATCATCTCAAGCTTTGGTTTGGATATGAGGACCTGATGCTTAGAATAGATGCTTAAACTTATTATTACTTAACAATTTAACCCACAAAAGTTTAGTGACCACACGCTCTCCACGAAGTCACTAGAATTTTCAGAGTTAAAAACTCTACAGATATTCATCTACGGTCTCATTAGAATGTCTGTATTAAATTTATTTCAAATCGTCTCACAACCTAGCCCCGTAATTCATCTATACGTATCTCATCTTTGATCGAAACGATGATCTCAGGATGTGCTATGACTAGGAATTTGGCACCCATATATCCAGTGATGGATTTACAATAGGAGCACTAGGGGCTAGTGTCCGGGGCAGCGAAATTCTCAAAGGTTGCAAAATTTGGAGTGTCAGCAAAAAAATATTTAACTTCTGCTATAAAAATCAATGATTTTCAAAAACTGGGAAGTTCTTGGTTTTATGCCAAATCTAAAAAAATCAAGTTCTCGTTGGATATTTACATTTTGAAGTCTAGTTACAGTGCATAGATAATAGGGCGATATTTTTCACGGTGCCCCAGGGCGGCACTTAAGGTAAATCCGGCCTTGCACATATCTCGAAATATTGTGTGTCTATGTAAATGTAGCGATAACAATGAGAAAACGTTTCTTCATATTAAAAATGGAGGCCGAACCCGAAAGCTGGCTTCTAAGAAAAGTCATTTTATCGATTTCGGTATCAAATAACTTAGCACTTAGCAGCATATTTTAACATATTTATTAAATTCTATTTTTTGACAGTAACAAAACTACCTAGTCCAGCCATAAGTTCTGTTACAAATGAAAATGTATTTTTTTTATGAAGTAAAGTCATATTATTAAAATTTATACCTACATATTTATTAAAATCTCAGCAAAAAATAAAAAAATATTCTATTCGAAATGGCCACCTTTGGCTTTTATACAGACCTTTAATCTGTTTGGCCACCAATCCATGGATTTACGCACTGTTTCCAAGAGAAATTTCGCCACTGCTTGCTCCAAAGATTTTTTAAGATACTCAATGTCGCCGTGTCGTTTAGAGCAGGCCATGTCCTCTAAAACTGACCATAATTTGAAGTCTAAAGGGTTGAGGTCTGGACTAGATGAGGGCCAGTCTTCAGCTTTTATAAAGTCCGGAACGTTGGTTTCAAGCCAGGCTTGGGTAATTCGTGCCTTGTGACCAGGTGCAGAGTCCTGATGGAAAGTCCACGGTATGTTTTTAAAAAGTGTATTGCTGAGAGGTTTCACAACATGATCCAAGATTGTATCTTGATACACTTTGGCTGAAGTTTTCACTCCTTTTTCACAAAAATGTAGTTTTGTGACTCTTTGATAAGACACGCCCCACCAAACCACTGACGCAGGATGATGACCACGTTGTACCTTTCCGACCACTTGAGTAGGATCTTTAGAACTGTGAGCGTACACTTTATCATTTTACTTATTGTAGTGTTTTTCAATCGTGAAAATTTTTTCATCGGTAAAGAGGATATTTCGGTGCTTTTCACCTGCGTATCGCGACAGAAGGCGTTTTGATCGATCCACTCTCTTTAATTGTAAACATTGATTTAGGGAATGTCTTGTATATCGACGATAAGCACCGAGCTTCAGGTCTTGTTTTATAATACGCGACAGAGTCCTAGCGGGAATCTTCATTTCTCGCGATAAGATTTTTTGCTTCCTAATGGGGTTTCGGCGAATTCTGGCTTTAACAGCATTAACAGCCTCTGTAGTTCTAACAGCACGCGGCCGCCCCGATCTTTTCTGGTCTTCGACAGACGAAGTGTTGTTATATCTGTTGATAGTACGATATACGAACATACGGCTGATACTAAGCTTTTGAATTGTCTGGAATATGACCGACGACTCCATACCCACTTTGTGCAAGGCGATCACTGCAATCCTATGTTCTTTAACACCCCATTCCAGATTGTACTTTGCTAATGGACACGAAAAAATATGTGGAATGGCGCAAAATCGAAAGAAGTTTTAAAATAATACACGTGTTCCAAACTCAAAATAATTAAAAAGTTGAAAAAAAGCAAAGTTTTTATATAACAGTATTTATGGCTAGACTAGTTATGTGAAATAAAAAAATCTCCAAGTTGTTTCTGTCGAGTCAATTTGACATATTCAACAATTGACATGTTCTAATTCATAAAATTTGTTCTATATTATGCTACTAAATCAAAAATACATTGGTATTCTCATGATCTTTGTTCATAACATCAACTTAATTATAGTAGTCCTTTAAAAAAACCGTGTAAACGATGATCTTATCACTATACTATGATTAGTGCGCGACTTCGCGACTTGTTTTGTCAGTATTTAAAATTAAAGGGTATTTTAGCAGAGCAACGGATTTTTTAGTATGAAAATACATGAATTCCGAAGATTCCCATAAAAATCCGGGGATAGATAATGTTACTAAAGGCACACATGTGTAAATTTACCAAAGATGTCTAATAAACATAGAAACTGTCATATCAAAAGTACCGGATTATATTGTTTTAGTATCAATCCGATCCGAATCAGCTAATTTTTACGTATCATACCCACTTTAAAACACTCCAGGGAAAATTCTCGTGGGATTCCCCGGACACAAAGTATCGCATTATTTAAAAAAAAATGTACGCTATCGTTTTACTAGAAACTGTGTCGGAATAAGCTATTTTTTATGCATCCGAACAACTTCATACTGCACCCGTTAATTTTTAATTTTTATTTTTGTTTTATTGCAGGAGTTCAGCAGACAGGCAAACGGCCCACTTGATGGAAAGCGGTTACCATCGCCTATGGACATTTGCTTACACCAAAGGTGCTTGCTACAAATGCGCTGCTGCTCTCTTAAGGGAGACTGGAACCTGGTCACTAATGGCAGAACACAACTCAAGGTTGTTATGGCGACGTACTAGACCAGGGGTGGTAGCCATCCAGTCGGGCAAATGCCCTACCACCAATTTCCGTGAGTTTCCCGGGTAAAAAGTACCACACATTTTTTTACATAAAATTTACTTTCGATCAGTGAAAAAACCGCATTGAAATTCGATTTTTATTTTCTCAATCTGGTTATTTTAAATAATTTCCAGAAATAAATCAGAATTTCCAGGACGAGAAGTAGCGCAGGTTTTAAGTCCAAGAATTTGCTGCCGATCAGCGAACACCGCATCGTAATCGGCCTAGTAGTTAGTTATTACGTGAAACCCGAACAAACAGACGAGAACCCAAAAAAAAAATTGCATTGTGTTCTCCATTGTTTATATAGTCTATTTCAGTGTTTTTTTTTAAATAGCTTCAATATACAGGATACGCCATGTTTAGAATTGTATATTATTATAAACATATACGAAAGCCTTTCCAACACGCTGTCAACTCCATAAGTGAAATTACATGTACTGTATTTTTTTATTACCTGGACTAAAATGACAGCTACGATCGATCTTTTTTTTTTATAGATCGCAGCTGTCAATTTAATCCAGGTGATTAACAATTAGGGTATAGTTCGGATATATAGGTATATATTTTAAAACTACATCTTTCTATAGCTTTAGTTAATGTACTTAATTGGTAATACAATTTTGCGAAAGAGTCCATTTTAGATAGCAATATCTTCGCGAACTTCGGCATCCGATAATATCAACCAAAACAGTCGTCATATTGTGAATACTCATTATTAAGTCGGGTTATGTTCGAACAGCTTATTCGATAATATCAAGGGTTATCTAATGTTTTAATAAACGTTTGTACGAAAGGAGCAGTGTCTATTTTCGTTGGATAATAACGTCATTATCTTTATACGTCAAAATCGCGTGATATTAGTATTATCAATAATACTAGAGTTTACCCCGCGGCCGCGCCGCGTGCGTAGCTCTTGTTTAAATAGCTGGCGTTAATACAGGTTACATTGTATTAAATTTTAATGTTAGTGCTATTTGCCCCTGGAAGATTCACTTCATTTTATATCGCAAACTATCCCATGTCCTGGGGTGAAAAGTATCTATGTCAATTTTCGATATTAAAATTACATGTATACAAAATTACAACAAAACCGATCCAGTTACTCCTAATAGTTTTTCCGTGAAAGCTATCGAGTTACTATCGCATTTTTTTATAGATGATGATTCTTATATGTATAAACTTGAGAAGTTATTGGTTTCTTATACAAACTTTCATCCCCTATTTCAACCCGTTCTAGTTTTCTTTTTATTGCAATAAAAAGTGCCTGTCTGTAAGCTACATAAATGACAGAGCTAACAGAAATGACTGAAATGATAAAAATGACAGAAATTACAGAATGACAGAAATGACAATAATGTCATAAATCTATCCCAAAATCTATCCCTTTTCCGGAATGAAAAGTATCCTTTATTATATCGAAATCAGCCAAATTTGCTGATGAAATGATAACATTTTGTGTATTTAGAACCTATTTATCGGGCAGTTAGCTCATAACTTTAAGTGATTAATGATTTTTATTAATTTAAAGACTGATTTTAAACTTCATATTTTAATAGGAAATAATTGTTTCGTTATTTCCCTTTTGTCTTGCTGTTGAATTGATTTTCATGAACTTTTGTAACAATATTCCCTCGGCTACAAACTCCATGTACTCTTTTACTTTGTAATAAAATCTTCCGTGGTGGTTTTGGCAGGAGCACGAAGCGTAATGATTTGCAACAGTTTTATTATATGTTTTTTTATTAATATTGTTACAATTTGGGCCACCTGCATACCTGTAGACAAAGCACATTTACTACCTGCCGGCGTTTGAGCTAATAACATTGAAACTATTTATGACTGTTTCCTTTTGTTTACTTTGTGTTTAAAATTTGTAATTCGAAAAACAGTCCATTGTGTATTGTCATCTTTTATGGCAGTCATTAGACAGGTGTGTCGAACTGATTCTAAGAAATCCGATCTACGCGGGCTGGCAGCCATATTGTATCGTCGCTGTATAAAGCAATGGCCCAATAGAGAGATCGGAGTCAAAGCGATAACACAAGCGAGGCAAGACGTGTGTACATTTAGTGACGGACTTTGCGCGTGTTATTGAATTGTGCATTACATTTGGACTTATTGCGTCCGGTTATATTTGTACCTGTGTTATACGTGTTTGTATAGTTCTAATAAATTCTATAGTAATTCCAACGGCATTTTAATTCGAGTCCTGCAACTAGTAACAATATGTATGATATTGTTTTAATGCAAGAATTGTGTGTAAAAATATCATCTCTTTAGTGAAATATAACTTTTTAAACTGCCATAAGAACACCGCTTTTCAGATGACTGTAGCTACATAACAACCAGTTTATCTTTTACGTTGGATAGACCCACAATTTGACTGAGACTACGCTACGGTGGAAGTTATATACTCGTAGTTATGGTTGGCGATTAGTACATACTTGTGTAAAAGTTTAATTTAAATTTAACTATAGGAATGTGAATACTTAAAACTAGTTAATTACAAAACCTATACACACACACACTTACTCACACACACACACACACACACACACACACACACACACACACACACACACACACACACACACACACACACACACACACACACACACACACACACACACACACAAACACACACACACACACATATATATATATATATATATATATATATATATATATATATATATATATATATATATATATATATACACACACACTCGTATATAGCTATAAAAGACCATTTGAATTAATGATACTATAATTAGGTTTTTTAACATGGTCAATTGTTTGAATGAATATAAAACGTTTAAGATACCGATTTATAACAAAGAACAGCGCTTATTCATGAAGCAGAGGTTTCGCCGGTGAAAGTGGAACGAATGCTAATTTCTTTTGTATTTAAAATCGTAGAGGTACCCACAAAGGAAATCATTGTTGTAATACAGTTGACGGATTTAATCGCATTCCACGCGTGGACATCTGGTCAATCTACATATGCATTATGCACCAATTAAGGATCAATAACCTCATCTTTACTATTTTACAGACACCTCGCTGCTTACAAAACATTGAAATGGCTGATCATTATATGTCTACATTCCTATCTTTCGACGCTGCCCGTTATATATAAGTATGTATTATTGTTCGTGCCTACCCCGCAAGGGAACTGGCGTGAAGTTATGTATGTATGTATGTATTATTGATGTTTAATTTGTCATTGTGGCCAGCAAAGGAGTCTATACAGCCTTGTCAGATGTATTAATTATCAAATTAAGTCAATGAAATTTCAGGTATATATTCAACTGATGGTAATCAACAGACTTCTTGTAGAAACTCGTAAGGCTAAAATTGACTAAGTGGTTAATATTTTCCAGATAAACACATCACCTATTTAAAAACATGCTGCTGAATAATCTACACATTATACATACAATGTTAACCAACATTTTCTTTTTTTATACACAAAACAGACTTTAACTCCCGGGCATTTTTTTTACAGGACACAGAAATTTGTTTAACATATAAATAATTCGTCTGGATGTAAAATTACCATTCATAGTTGTAAACGCTCTTAAAATTATTAACGTTATGCTCTGCCCAGGCTGATCTATCTATCGTTAGATAGATCTATGAGATAAGTAAAGTGACGATTGGTCACTTTACTTTTTTAAGCTTCTTTGTGCAAATTTTTATCTTCTTTATGCAAATACGCCATTATATGCACAAACCACCTATTTATTTCATCCTTAAATTATAATAAACGATCAGGAAGCGATTAAAAATTGCTACAAAACACACGTCAATCCATTCAACTTTAATACTAAAAATGATGTCGAATTAAAAAGTCATACTAAGTACTTTTATTTTGGCATTGCGTCTGCCAAAAAGGATAACCAGTTTGGAATGTTTTGAATGCCATGACTAAATTGATCCAATTAATAAGTGAGCGGAGAATTTTAAACAATTTAAATTAAATATTTATTTAATTACGCTTCGTTTCAGTTTAACAAATAAAAGAGTCATCTTACCTACGAGTACACAAACATTTTAAATGACAACCTGTTTTCAGTATAAAATAATATTCTATTGAATAAAATGAAACAGTAATCAGTCAAGCGCATGTCGGCCCGCAGACAATTAATGGTTCTACACACACGACTGAGGATAAACAGAAACCGTTTTGGCCTGTTGTAAAAGAAATGGGCGTCTGCCTATCTACTGGACTCATGCAATAAAATAAGTGCATGTAAATAAAAAACATAAATAATCCTACTCAATGTAGGTTCAAATCAATTTTCGATATTTTTGAGACTAGTCTCAAAATACCCCAAATGTCTAAATGCACTGAATTTTTTCAAATTCTCGAATGGATTTAGAAGTATATAGATTTTTCTAAAATTTACCACACACTTGTATATCTGGCCATAAAGAGGATATTGCACCTTACGATACCATTCCAATTTCATAGTACAAATATTCTCAAAGTAAAACGGCTATGACATAATTATACATACATAGATACATAACTTCACGCCAGTTCCCTTGCGGGGTAGGCACGGACAACAGAGCGCCATTCAGATTTATTCTTACACACCTCACTTGCTTCAATGACATAATTATGTATAATGAAATTAAAAAGGATTTCGTATTTGCCATATAGAGGTAGCTGTGGAACCCCAATAACATTATTTTTAATTAAACGATTTTTTATGACACTGGTATGCTGTGCTTTTTATATTTATTTAATAAATGTCATAAATTCATATTATAAATCTATGCGGAATAAAGACAGTGATCTAACATTGTAATACGTGAAGTGTAGTGTAAAATTTAATTTACATATGTATATTATATGTGTTTGTGGCCTCAATTAATATTTAGGTACGGAAGTCGCTAATCAACCGAGTGCAGAGGATGTTAGTTGATAGTGTCTACTACCATACAAACTTATCACTGGTTAAAAATAATTTTTCATTCGTAGTCTGATCATTTTTTTCCATGTTTACTACAATAAGTATGGGAATACTTATCTCATATTTCGATTTTATACTAAATTCATTCGATACTTTTATGCTGATATTAGCCGGATCAACTAAATTAAATCAATTTGGTTTAAAGGCACAGAACTCATACAGCGAAAGAGCGTGCAATGACATTGAATAATTAAAGTTTATATTTATATAGGTAGGTCATTTTCATTAATTCACCCAAATTTAAACACAGACAAGCGGTCTAACTTCGGCTTTACATTAGACAAAACAGCTTTAGACGGGGAGCCGTATACGGGAGATTTTTGGGTTTGTTCAAGGGCGTCAGCTTAGGGTGAGACGGGTTAATTATAGTGCATTTCACTAATGTAACGATTTAAGCGTAACGTCCCATGCGTTACGCTTAAATGGGAGGGTTACAAGCTTGCAAAAAAAAATGTTGTCTTGATATTCTCGAGCGCAGTTGATCTTTTCTTTCTTTTGAAAGAAAAGTAGCAAAAAATACGGAAAGAAAAACAAGGTTAGGGAAAAAATATAATCTGTTGATTACCGCAAGTCGAACTACCAAAAATCGTCTATATAGTCTTACGTAGAATATTAGTATATTTAGAGAAATTAATAATTATAATCATGAGACAAAGCAGCGATTTTCCTAAACATTATATCCCGATATATCGTGCATTTATATTTGGCGTGACGCTGACGTCGAGCGGCCGGAAGCATTGGACGCGGAAAGGCATCGCCGTGCCCGCTAGCCGCTGCCGCGATCGACATACGTGTACCTACCCAAACACCGGACGGTGCCTTCACCTCTTAAGACGGTATCGTATCGGTCTGTCAGTGACGACAGTTCATTAACAAATTAAATAAATGTCCATAATATCGACGATGATAAAAGATACCTGTAGCCATATAAACTTTCATATAGTTACACGTAAGCATGGTTTTTTGGTGCAATTAGAAAGTTAAAAATTAACTTAAAGATTATTAATTAAATTTTCAGTCTATAATCAAGAGTCGGTCTCTTGATTTGCAGATTTGCATTATTAAATAAATGATTTGAAGTATATAATAGTTCCAATTTACATTTTGTTTTCTATTCTCAATTTTCATTCGGTCTTTTTAGTGCATTACTTTTAAATTGTCTTTTTTGCAGTCGGGTTTTCGACATTTTTAACTATGCTTTGGCACACAGTAAAGAGCCATATATTATATCAACCTTGCTGCGGCATGATCTACGTTAAAATTCACCTCTAAATCAAATGAAATGAAATCAAATAATCTATTGCATAAAAACATGGTAGTTATACAAATAGGTCTTGTTATTTTATAATGATCACATGTTTTTTGCCGGTTCGGCGTATAAGTTTTTGAAACTTATATAGGTACATACTTATTTCAATATTTGTTTTAATTATAACAATAATGTTAATGTTCCAATCTTATAATCATTGAGATATAACATATGATATGATCTAAGCTTATAATTATGTATAAACTTAACAAAATACTAAATTATACACAATTTAAATTTGGATATGTTTCTAATAATAGTAATAATATAGTACAAATATTATATTTAAACACTTAAAATTCTATTCTAAGTCCTGTAGTTGCATTTTTTAAATTGTGATTTAAATAATTTATTTTTCAGAGTATTTCAGCTCTTTTGGAATTTTATTATATATTTTTGGGGCCATGCATACTATACTCTTGTACAGTAAAGTTGTTTTGCAAAGTGAATACAAAGTCTTTATTTATTACGTATATTCCTAACCGTAACGTCGGATGTATTTGGAAACAAATGTAGATTTTTGTTGTTTTTTGACACAAAAATCTACATTCGACGTTACGGATAGGAATATAACTATACCGTCGCTATATATCTTAGAATTTGTGACTTCAAAGATATATAGCGATAGAACAGTGAGTAAACTATAATTAATAAATAGCGTTTACAGCTTTCAATTATATGTATTTTGAACATTGCTGTTATACAGCTGGTATGTTGCATTAAGAATATAGTATTTATATTGGATGAGTTACGCCTAAATATGACACCACACATCAAAACAGATTCTACAAGCCCATAGTAAGCTGTAAGCAGAGCGTCTGTATTGACTGTTACTGCCAATTTGTGCACTGCAAAGTATGGACTACTTACTTTTTTACTTAACTTACCTATATGATTTTTTCCAATTTCTATTGTCTATTACTAATCATAAAAATCGGGCAGAGTCTAGTTCACGTATGATATTGTTAGATTTGATTTAGAGGTTATAGGCCTTTGAATAAAATGCATTATTTCTGTTTTGCTAATATTTATTTTAAGGTTGTTATTTTTTATATCACTACACGGTACAGTTAATGTGCTGTCATAAGCGAATAAAGTCATAGAACATGTACTACATTTGGCAGGTAGTTAATGTATATAGTAAACAAAAGAGAGCCGAGCACACTGCCTTGAGGTACTCCGTATGTCACGGAACGTTTATTAGACAAATTAATAATTTCAGTTTTTATTTCTATTACTTAAATAATAATATATTAATTGGGATACATTCCCCTTATTGCGCAAGCTTCTAGTTTACGGTTTAAATATTGTGATCTACATAGTCAAAAGCTTGAGTCATATCACAATAAACGGAGGCTACCGGGGTTCTGATGTCGACGTGAGTGGCAACATTTCTTATGAAGCCACAAATGGCCATGTTAATTGTTTTACCCCGTCGAAATCCCTTCTGTTCAGTACAAAAAATATGTTTTTTTTCAAGGTACGCGTTTATTTGGTTATAATTTTTTTTTTGAGAATATCGAAATTAAAGCAATAGGCCTATACTTCTATAAAAATTCATTGTTGGAGTTTCTTATATAATGGAAATCTATATCCAATACGTTAATTGCAATGGAAAGGTAGACAATCATTATAAGTGTGTAATTAATAATAGTATTATAGTTCATATTATCATTCAGATACACAAGCGCATAAACACGTTTGAAATAGATATTATATTATCGATTATACCACCCTACGTTACTAACAAAGTCGCATATCGTAATACCTACACGCCGTTTACAGAAAATCTCTTCAAAGTTCCAAATGTAAATAGAGTAATAAATAAAACAAAGTTTGTTTATGATTATCGAAACTTATGGCAATATACAAGAACCGGTAACAGGCATAAATAATAATATTTTTATAACATTTTGGGAAATTAATGTAATCACGAAAATGTAGACCAACACTGTTAATAGGGTAGGGCGATATCTTTATTCTAAATTTGCATACAAAGGCCCTTATAGATTTCGATAAAGAGACTCCTCAAATGTTACTATTATTAAGTCTTCAGGGGGCTATTTCTTCGATTTTACGAGGTGTGACTGTAATAATATTTTCAAATAAACTTCAAAAGTTTATTATTTAAACTAGGTTTTAGAAGAACATACATAGCTACATACTTAATAAATTAAAACATAGGTGTAGACCTCTGCGCCCTACTCCCATAGTCATTCCTACTACAGCTCCAATGTAATTCTGACAAAAGTTCATAATATAGTGTACTACATTCAGCAATATCTTGATAAAATAAAATGTGTACAAAATACGTAACTAAAAGTCATTGTTACTAGGTCAAAAACCCAATAACAAAAAATTAAGTTTCTTTTGAATAGTCTTTACAAAAACTTCAATAAAAACTCTGTTACAGCTCACACAATCTAGTTTCTAAGTGAAATTAAATATCTTCCCATAAGAAGATTAATGTACCTCTGTCAATTGCGTAAATAATTAAGGTGCTTGAAATAGGCACAAATTTACTGAGATTGAGAAGTCACATTTATATTACAATAGTTATTGTGTCTCGATGGAAGAAAAATGAAATAGGCATTTCTGTCTGTAAAATGAAGTGGGGTCCAATAAGCCGAACCCACATAAAATGTAAATGACGAAGACCATCAAAAAGTAAAGTCAATCGATCAAAGTGAACAAGACAAACATTAGGTTGAAAGGACTACATATTTTTACTCTACTACGGTTCTAAAAATGTACTAAACTAAATTATAGATAAATACTACTAGCACAGCAATAAACTCAGTTGCCAACTGTTTACTATTACATCAATAGAGCGATGCAATAGCAACGCCACCTATTGTATTTCTTACTTTTCTTTTTATTACCTACATTAAGCTGGTCCTTCGAGTCGGATCAGCTTAATGTAGATTTTTCTTGAGAGTAGATTCCAATGACACACACTTGTTTTTAGTATTAAATTCGATTTAATTTTGAGAGCGCATTGTACAATATAGACATATAATGAGAATGAAAGTAAGCAAAACAATAGGTGGCGTTGCTATTGCATGGCTCTAGTGATGTATTAGTAACCACCAAAATTATTTGTCACAAATGCGGCATACAGCCTTTCTAATTAATATCAGTGTAGTGTCGCTTTCCAAAGTTATTCTTTTCTTTCAATAACAGTTAGCCTTAATAATTAATTAAATAGCCACTTATACTGTTACTTTACTCTGTATGTTGCGTTAACGAGCAGTAAAGCTTAAATTATGAAACGCACTTTCAATGAATATTTAAGATCGATTTATTTGAAATTGATCAAATAGGAAATATTATTCCCACATATTTTGTCGTAAATAGGAGGACAATAGCGGCCTTACTTATAATAATCTCGTTAAGAAACGATTAGCCATCTCTTAAGTAAGAGAATCAGAATCAGACCCTAATCAATGAATATCTTTTTTTCCACTTATAAACGTGTATTACCTGTTGTTTACCTAAGAGGAGCACAGATAAACGAAATTTTAGTGATTAACATAGGTTGTACCCAAAATATTCGACTAAATAGGAGTTTATGGGTAAGATTTTCACTAATGAGTTGCTGAGCAGTTTCTTTAAATTTAAGAAACGATTGTAAGTAAGGCCATAGATGTGTAAGTTATCCAGGTCAATTTTTTTAAAATATAAATCAAGCAAACACTCCTTGAGGTTAATCTGCAGCAAGCTTTTAATAGGTTCGATAATGTATATGCAATCTAATATTGCACGTAAATATTATAACTGAGAAACCGTAATCTAGAATACGTTTCCAACTTAGAATGTGTCAACACTAACTTAGAATGTGTCAACACTAACTCCGACTGTGTTTTGTTATAGAAATGGACGACGATGTCGGGACACTTGCAACCTTGAGTCTGATAACCAAACCATCTACAACATTACCTCATATAAATACTTCAAGTAGGACAAAAATATAGAGTGCTTTTTGTTGAAATTTAGATAAACCAATAGCATACAATCCATAAATGTAATTAATAAATATTTATACAGTATTCTTTATAAAACCGTTTTTATCCGTGCAGGAACGGAGTAAAAATACAATTTCCTGCAGGCCTGTCGTAAGAGGCGACAAAACAACCCACAGCCAGGTGATAGGGTATTTGCCCGACTGGATGGCTACCATCCCTGGTGTAGAGTATGCCGCCATAACAACCTTAAGTTATATTCCGGCATTAGTGGCCAGGTTCCAGTCACCCTTTAGAGAGCAGCAGCACATTCGCAGCACCTTTGGTGTTGCAAGTGTCCATAGGCGATGGTAACCGCTTTCCATCGGGTGGGTCGTCTGCCTATCCGCTTAGCTCACGCAATGATTAAAAAATCGGCATTTACGTTAAATAACAAAAAGTCTGTAAAGTAAATTGCATTACTTAATTGCATGAAAATATAAATTATCTATGTATGTATGTACCAAGGTTACATTAGGTAAGCGATGGATCGCAATCTCTTTTTTTACTATCAGTTGTTTTATTCTACATGTAACTAATAAAGATGTTTAAAAAGGTCAATCTTAAAAGAGATAATAATTTGATTAACTAAGTATATCAGTAACAAACAAAACTTATAAGGGAAATACGCAATAATACCATTACCATATGTCATAATATTATATTAAAGGCTACATACCCTATTGCCAATATGATAACAATAAGTAACCAGGCTCTAGACATGAAAAATGGGATACGACGTAAACATGCACACATAGGCAATACTTACATTGTCTTTGGAAGCTATCCGTTTGATATCAATCAGCTTATGGTATTGTCGCAGCGCGCGCATGTACAGCCTGACGGGGAAATCGACGGGCAGCGAGACAGGCTCCGCCGTCCGGGACGCCACCCCCGCGCCGCTCATCGTAAACGGGCACTCAACACAAATCGTTCTTTATTCATAAACAAGCACCAAATGAATCCAGCACAGACATGAGCGCAAATCGCGCGTCCGAAGTGAACGTAGGTATCACGCAACACTGACGTACTGTGCGCCCCGCGCATGCGATTGCGAACCCGCCATGCGGTGACGCTTGCAAAAGGAAACCACCATTTGTCTGCAAGAGAAACTTTCCCTGCCGTCGTGAATTGTCTCTTTGCCGGCACCCTGACCCGCTTCTACCTTAACCATTACCTCTATAATTGGAGGATGCGGTATCGATGAAAGCTTACATACCACACGCAACAAAGCACAAAACTGTCGAGAAAGTTTGCCTCTTTATTGTTTCTAGATTCAATATCGCGCATAAGCTTTAGTTAAAGGAAGAAAACGAAATAAATTATTTGATATAAACAAATTAATTGCACCGTAGATTTGTATGACGAGAGCTCATAGCTGGCGTAGGACTTGAACGTTTTATGTAATAAACTACATTAATAATAATGTTATTACGCACGTAAGTAATACATTGAACTTAAACATTCACAGTGATTACAATAATTCGTGACGTTGCTGATCCAAGGAACTTAGGATCCGGCTATAAGGCTTAAGAATTAGACACATCGTTGTTCCGTTTGTATTCAATATTATGCCAGTCACAAAGACACTAGTGATAGTAGCTAGAAAATAATGCATTTCTAACACGTATGAAGTGTGAATAGCCTGTATAAGGCAATACCTCGTGATAAGGGCAGCTGAACGATAAGGCCGTGCACGCACCACGAATATTTCGATGGGGGTTTTTCCCGCGCATTCTGTAGTAAACTATGTATGTATAATGGTACTCTATAGAATCGAACCCACGAGAACAGGAACAGATTTCGCGCCGAATTTAAATCCGATGCATTGCCACAGATTTAATATGTACTAGGCTTAAGCTGTGAATAAAACCATAAACATTACGATCTCTTAATATTTTCTTAAGTTTTCGCGACTTGTATACATAATAAAACTACGTAACGTCGGAAAAACCAAAATCAAATAAAATTACCGCGCTTAAAACCGTTAAAACGTAGTTTTATTATATTACGATCTCTCTTTAAGCAATGTTCATAAAAGTATTATGTTTCATTTATTCACAGTGTTAGACGTTGAAAGTGTGTTAGAGGTTATGTGTAATTAAGTAGGTATATCCAATTTCCATACTAATACATAAACATGAAGTGTAAACATGACTTTATTTGAATGCTTTCTTTATGACATAAGGAATAAATTAATTACTGCGATATTTAGTATTTTCAATAACAATGATAAAACAGAACACATTTTATCACAAAAGTACCAGTAATTTGGCAAGATAAGAATGCCAAGTTTATGCGAACGAAACTGGATGAACCGAATATCATAAAATTTGGTGCATATGTACATTACAAGTAAGAAGATAGACATAAATATCTGTTATTTTTCCTGGAAAATTGGATAGTTTTCGTATGATAAAAATCTGAAACGCGTGGGGTATTTCTAGTAAGTTTAATATAATAATTGTATTTGCAAAGCAAAAAAAGTTAGTTTGTAATGTTGACATTATCAGTCTCTAATGTAACTGCTCCATCTGGGATAATGTTAGTATTGGTGACCGTTTCATTATGATGCGATATTGTCATTAATTTTAATTACGTTAGATATTGCCAAATAACCTATGTTTATACTAATGTAGCTAATCATAAACAGCGTTATTTTGAACGTTTTAAATAAAACGTATTTCGCCACAGTCCCTAACTATGTTTAAGGCAAAATCTAATATTAACTAAATTATATACGTTTTATAATATACTAAATAAAATATATTAATCACAATGACAAAATGTATGAAAACCAGTAGCAGTCTCGCATGATTGGTCATATTAGTAAGTCCGACAAAGTGAACCTAGCCACGAGTCACGATCACAAGGATGTGTCACGCTAACCGCGATGTATAATTGAACTGATTATCCATTGTAATTGCAATTTACGTCAATAGAATTTAACAAACATACTACAATAATTATTTATGGCCTTCAATATTCTAAATCATGCAACAACATGTTAGTAATAGAAGTATGCTTTCAAGCTGTTGTAACATTTGTACCAGCAAATAAGGTTTATGCAGTTTTTCTCTATATTCAATAGATAATTACTACAAAGTTAATTAAATCCACATATAAGAACAAGTGTTCCAGATTATAAGTAAAAATCAGCCATGTGCGTGTTTAACTATGCACATCTCAGGGTTCCGTAGATATGACATACATCTTTACTCCTCGCATTCTTTGGCTACGGAATCCCAAAATGTATTTAATATAAAATAGTCAGTTTTTCAAATATTACTAAGCGGATCTTATTCAAACCATACTCGGTCATAGATAGGTAGATGAGTTTGGAGTTGAGACCATGTCTCGGTAGGCGTAAAACGCTCTCCAGAGTGGACCGTCGAGTTGACGGTCCACTCGCGCAGGTCGACGGGGTCGACCTGCATAAGCTCGCTGTTGAGCACTAGATGACGAAACTCTGGGACGAAGGCCTGGGATACGTTGCGCAAACTTGGAAAAGCCTACATATATCAGTGAATTATAGCTATTACGATAAATAAAATAAGTACACTAAACATACGTACACCATCTTCATACAAACGCGTAACAGTAACGTTTCACAACATAGAATAAGTATTTATCAATATATTATATCATAAGAAATAAGTTGCTAACATAGTTTAAGTCTAATGTACACCTCAACATATTTAAAATTATTATAAATGTCATACAACAACAAAACAAAAACAACAAAGCGTATATAATCAAAACTTTATAAAATAAAATGAAAATTAAAAAATGTACGAAACAAGAGTCCGTAGTTGTGCTTTTTTTAATCTATCAGTGGACTGACGGCAATGTACGAATAGGCGTTTTCTCTCTATTACACACTTTAAGATAAATAGATATAGATTACACTTATTCATAAATTTGTTTTATTATTTACTATCACTGGCGTAAAGTTATGTATGTATGTATTATTAACTATCATAGTACCTAGCTCTTGGAACTCTAATGCTAGCATATTGACCACACACGTACGAGTTACAGCTATTATTTGTAAATTACTATACTTTGACATCATCCTTATCAGCATGTGGTTTAACACATGAAATTGTCCGATTACTTTTCTATTAATTCTCATCAATATTTACTTAATAAAACTATTGTCAGGTTACAAAAACAATTTAATTATAACTTTCAGATATATGAACCTGGCAAGATATGCTTATAAGGTTATGACATAAAAGGGATGAGTCTGGGACCTAGCAAAAGTCAAAGGGTGGTTACTTAGCGGAAAGTTCGTTTAGGAAATTTACTCTACCTGAGAACCAGTTCTCAAAAACTTGTGTTTTATTTATTGCCATTAGTTACATGCTGGAATATATATATATATATATATATATATATATATACTTATTATTGGTATCCGATGGATTACTGTGGGATGCACAAGGTGGCTTCAGAAATGGAAGGGGGTGTATGGATCAAGTTTTCTCTCTCCGCAATATCGTAGAGAAGCAGCTGGCTATGGGCCGGAAGGTTTTCTGCGGTTTTGTGGATCTAGAGAAAGCATTTGACAGGGTTGTGCGGAAGGACTTTTGGGACATATTGCCCGGATATGGGATTAATGGCCAATTGATGCGTGCTGTGCAGTCCACTTACGAGGACTGTATGGCATGCGTGCGAGTGGATGGCAGCCTGCCGCCCTGGTTTGAAGTCAATATTGGCGTCAGGCAGGGCTGCGTGCTGTCGGATTTGCTGTTCATCCTATACCTGGACGATTGTCTCCAGAGAATAAGATTGATGGATGTTGGGGTGCGGATGAGTGATCTAGTTGTAAGCACCTTGCTTTATACGGATGATGCCGTGCTTTTAGCCGAATCGCCATCAGAACTGCAAACACTAGTCACAATGATGAAAGATGACTGTCAGGCGAGAGGCTTACATTTGAATGCGAAGAAAACAAAGGTTATGGTGTTTGAAAGAGAAGAAACCAGAACGAATGCAAGGATAATGGTCGATGATGTTATGCTGGAGCAAGTGAATGAGTTTTATATCTAGGATGTGCTTTTAGCAGGGATGGAAGGTACACCGCTGATATAGAAAGAAGAGTGAATTTGGGGAATAGTTTGAATGGAGCGTTAGGTAAACTTCTAGGCGGTAAGAACCTCAGCCAGAAGGCCCAGCTCGCCATACACAACGCGGTGCTGGTACCTACGCTCACGTATGGAAGCGAGAGTTGGGTATGGAAGATAGAGCATGAAAGTAGAGTAAACGCGGTTGAGATGCAAGCACTGCGCAAAATCTGCGGAGTGACGCTCGCGGACCGCGTTCGTAATACAGAAGTAAGAAAGGGAGTTGGTCTGAAAGAAAGTGTCGGGGTGAAGGTAAGGAAAGGAATGCTCCGGTGGTTCGGGCATGTGGAAAGAATGCATGATGAAAGAATGACTAAACAGATATACAATGCAAAAGTGGATGGATGCAGAAGTCGTGGAAGGCCACGACACACCTTCCATGATCAAATTGATCGTGTACTAGCGGAGGGTGATGTCAGGAGCCTTAAGAACAGACGAGCGTGCATGACAAGAGTTATGAATGTCAAAGAAGCAAGTAAGGTGTTTAAGAATGGGCCTAAATGGCACTCTGTTGTTCGTGCCTACCCCGCAAGGGAACTGGCGTGAAGTTATGTATGTATGTATGTATGTATACTTATTAAAATGTATACTTTACTATCACCAACAAACAACTATCCAACACGGAGGTTAATAACCAAGGTACAATTGATTAATCCAATTTCTTACGTCACTTATAATTATAATAGTTTCACTCATTAGCATATTTATCTTTAAAACATTTAACTGGTTGTAAATTGATACTTAATATAAATTATGCTAACAGAAAAATATTGGACTGCGTAAAATTACCGTTAATCAAATGTTTTAATCTTACAAAACATGAAAAAACCAGTTACATTAACAAAATTAAGTTAGTAAACATAACTGTATAATCTCTTTTGTTGTAACATGAACAAACTTAATTGAAAAGTATTCCTACTAAATGAATTAATTGCAATTGTAATTATAAAAATAATAATATTTTGACACATTTTTATAAACAAACTAATTAAAATGATACTCTATCCGGGTCTAAATAGTTTACTATGTTACGTGGTTCTTGAAGTTAACGTGTGGAGCAGGTCATCAACCGGCCGTGTGCGAGAATGCACTTGTAAGATGCATTAACATATTGTAAATACAACCCAATTACCATTTTTCTATATGAATGACAATAACAAAGACAGTACGTATATTTATTTATTAGAAACATTGCACGAATACTCACTTGATTCCAAAACTCTTTTGTCAACATAACCTCTTTGCAACATTCAATTTGATTACAATGAATGAAACTCAATACGTTTGATGATTTCGATTCGATTTCTGCGAATCTTTGCTGGTAACAATTTTGCAACATAGAATATGTTTATACTTATGACTTATACACATAATTTATACAAAACGTCGCGGCGTGGGTTATAAGCTTGCATAAAAGCCGTACTATGATACTTACTATCTATCCCCTCTATGAAACATCCCGTGCTCCCGCTGGTTCATAACGGTTATTCTTATAACAGCAGGTCTAGACAGCGTGGTTGATGTAAAAAATGTGTACACGCTAAAATGATTTTTATTACATTTTGAATAATGATCACATTTCATCGATTATTTGTGAAATATCATTTTCCAATAATTCGATACACGACGTACTCGTATTTTCTTTTTTAAATATTCAGTGTATGTTGATTAATACAGTCAGGTTAAAAATGTTTAACGAAAGACACCAATTACGTCAGAACTTTCATTAAAGGATGTACCCCTATCAATTATCAGAAATAACTAAGTGATAATTAGATTTTAATTGTGTCTGGCCCACTTAATTAGTTTACTTTCTTACAATATTATGTTACTTAGTTTGAGACAGGTCACGGCCGCTGACATTCAACTAGTTAATGAACATTAGGAGAAAGTGACATGTTTTAAGATAAACATAATTATCGAAAGTAGAGGTGGGAAAAGTTGAAAGAAAACAAAATGGTGGTAATGTTGAAGAATTAGCTTAAGCTTCGGCTTTAACAATGAAAATCAATTATCATGCCAATGATCCACTCTAATTTGTGTATATTTGCAACTTTATTTTTATTCTTTTTACTTTGGGGTTTGGTTGGAACTTTGAAAATTCGTACACTTTACTGACTTGACTTTGCTTCCTACGTTTAAAAATGTAGCTATTATTACAAATGGCATTTTAGTACAGAGTAAAATTAAAAAGAAATCCAATAGGGATGCGGACACATGTTGCTATAAATTCTCATATTTTTACATATAAAAGGACAGGCGTAAAAAAATTAAATAATATTTTATCATCTAATTTTGAAAATATAAAGATAATAATAAAACTACGTTTTAACGGTTTTAAGCGCGGTAATTTATTTGATTTTGGTTATTCCGACATTTCAGCCACTTTTCAGTGGCCGTGATCACGGAAGACAAAGTATTGTTAAAGTTTTATTTAGCCGCCAACTTGTTACTTTAATTATTTAGTTTAAATTTTGTTTATGGTTATTATTTACTCTATGGGAGCCTAAACTAATTTACCACCGCTTCGCAATATGTTATGGCTTGAAGGGAAGAAGCGGCGCAAGAAACTCGCGAAGTCGCGAAAACTTAAGAAAATATAAAGATATAAATAGTTTTAATTATTTTTCCAACAATAATATACGCACTAAAAAGTTTTAGCGCGCTAGTAAAAAGAGTCAACTCCTTTTACTTATACCTACTTATGACATCGTAAGTACATACGCTCGTACAAAATCTATAAGACTGCGAAGTTCTATAAGCAATTTATAAAAAGTATCTCAGTTGATTAGACTGTCCGCTCCCCTAAAATGTAAATGATTCTTTAATTTCTTTTTAAATATAATAATAAGATTATTTAATATACTCGATCAACCCGACCTGGCAGTTTGGTGGCACTGGCACTCACACACCGGCCGATTTCCCCCCTATCTGCGACTGATGGCCTTCAGTCAAAGAAATGAGCTGGTTGCCAAACCTCATAGCTTTAGAAGCTTACCGGGTCTGGCGTTGGCTTAAATGCATCTACAGGATTGGAAAGTATTATACATATTTTAATGTCGAGTTCTTGTATACTAGTGCCAACGAAACTTCGGTCGCTTTGCCATGGGGACGTATTTGGTACTCAATTGCAAGTGTTCTAGGACAAAAACCCACAGCGTCATCATTTCGGTTATAATCATCTATCCCACGGAAACGATGTTATTTATCAGGATAAAGTGTCCTAAGTTGATCCGAAATATAAGCTTCCTCTGTATAGAGTTTCATTTAAATCCATTCAGTAGTCTTCACGTGATGCTCTAGTAGACAGACAGGCAAACAAAAATTCTAAAAGTAGCATTTTTGTAACCTATTCGTCCAAATCAGCACCCTTGAAATTTTTTTCATTTTTAAATTCATTATACAAACTCACCACTTCAACAGATTCATTATATTATAGATAAATAAATACATAATAGATTAAAGCCAGATATAAGGTTTGTCTCCGGAGCTTGATTAGGTACCGATCATGCCCATGATATGCACAGTTCATATTACATAAATTATGCGTTACATACAGTACTCGAAGCCCGTGGAAAACCTAATTTTATTATAAAAATATAAAGTCAAGTATTATTGACAAAGGACACATTCCTAAAGCGAATTACAGTCACTTTTTGTTCTTTTTATTATTTAGGCAGGCCTAATATTTTTTATTGCAATATAATGACTTAGAGATTTTTTTATTAATACAATAATAACCATAAATTATACATACATACATACATAACTTCACGCCAGTTCCCTTGCGGGGTAGGCACGAACAACAGAGGGCCATTTAGGCCCATTCTTACACACCTCACTTGCTTCTTTGACATTCATAACTCTTGTCATGCACACTCGTCTGTTCTTAAGGCTCCTGACATCACCCTCCGCTAGTACACGATCAATTTGATCATGGAAGGTGTGTCGTAGCCTTCCACGACTTCTGCATCCATCCACTTTTGCATTGTATATCTGTTTAGTCATTCTTTCATCATGCATTCTTTCCACATGCCCGAACCACCGGAGCATTCCTTTCCTTACCTTCACCCCGACACTCTCTTTCAGACCAACTCTCTTTCTTACTTCGGTATTACGAACGCGGTCCGCGAGCGTTACTCCGCAGATTTTGCGCAGTGCTCGCATCTCAACCGCGTTTACTCTACTTTCATGCTCTCTCTTCCATACCCAACTCTCGCTTCCATACGTGAGCGTAGGTACCAGCACCGCGTTGTGTATGGCGAGCTGGGCCTTCTGGCTGAGGTTCTTAGCGCCTAAATTTTACCTAACGCTCCATTCAAACTATTCCCCAAATTCACTCTTTTTCTATATCAGCGGTGTACCTTCCATCCCTGCTAAAAGCACATCCTAGATATAAAACTCATTCACTTGCTCCAGCATAACATCATCGAACATCATCCTTGCATTCGTTCTGGTTTCTTCTCTTTCAAACACCATAACCTTTGTTTTCTTCGCATTCAAATGTAAGCCTCTCGCCTGACAGTCATCTTTCATCATTGTGACTAGTGTTTGCAGTTCTGATGGCGATTCGGCTAAAAGCACGACATCATCCGTATAAAGCAAGGTGCTTACAACTAGATCACTCATCCGCACCCCAACATCCATCAATCTTATTCTCTGGAGACAATCGTCCAGGTATAGGATGAACAGCAAAGCCGACAGCACGCAGCCCTGCCTGACGCCAATATTGACGTCAAACCAGGGCGACCGGCTGCCATCCACTCGCACGCATAAATTATAATCATTATATAAAGGATACATTGACACCCGGTTATTGATTTCCTTTCATAAATTAATATCTATCCATATAAATTAACATAACATATCCATTAGTAGATACGGCTTGCGTCAAACTTAAAGTAATGTAAAGTTCTATTAATTTTGGATAGTGTAACAATTCCGATTATATTTAGAAGTAATTAATATATAACTAACTGTACTCGCCATTACATTTGCACGGGTACATATTGGCACTTTTAACTTCTCCTGCTTAAATTGGGTGTTCCCTTTACTGATCTTTAAGGAAATTGACCTTACTATTCCGGCGGTTGCTTATGTTAGCGACATCGAAACATTGTATAATATATCAATAATAAATGCATATTTCGTAACAACAGAATTAAGAGAAGGAATATCTCCATCAATTCTACTCAATAATTTTATATCAACATGTTTGCGTACATTACCTATATGACATAAAGATTGGGCCCAACTTGGCCGGGTGGCCTCCAATCTCCATTATAGCCATCCCATGCCTCGAAGTTATTGAATTTCTATTTAAAAGATTTTTATATTACATCAAATTATATCAGTTCAAAATAATAATCCAGCTAAAGTATGGAAGTTTCTACGCTCTTTGGGGAATGGCAAACAAACGGAAAACTCAGTCAGTCAAAAATTCAATATCAACGATTTAAATCAACATTTCTCAACCACTTCTGACTTTGATGTAGTAATAAAGTCTGAAACTTTGAAAAGAATCTCGTCCAAGCCAACACCCAAGCATTCTCCTTTTCTTTTTAGTCGATTTACTGACAGTGATGTTAAGAAAGCTATGAAATCCATCACATCTAATGCTGTCGGCAGTGATAGCATTAGTCGCAACATGATCCTACCCATACTGGATGTCATTAATCCTACCCTTACCCCATATACATCCATAACCTCTTGTGTATTCCCAGCTGCCTGGAAGGAAGCCCAGGTTACTCCTCTGCTAAAAAAACCCAATCCCGCTTCCTTTTCTCAATTTCGTCTTATTTCCATACTACCTTTCCAAAGTCCTCGAACGCTTAGTTCATCAGCAGCTAAGTGTTTTCCTGAACCGTAATTCCCTTTTGAATCCTTACCAGTCTGGTTTTTGCCTGGCCACAGCACCACCACAGTCCTCATTAAAATTACAGATGACATCCGGCATGGCATGGACAATGGCTTGCTGACTGTGCCATCGCTGCTCGATTTCAGCAGAGCTTTTAATAATGTTGACTTTGAAGTGTTACTCGGCATCCTACGCTCTATTAACATATCTCCTGAAGTAATCGACTGGTTTCATAGTTACCTGTATGGACGCCGGCAGCGCATTCGAGTTGATGACGACTATTCGCCGTGGTGTAATCTCTCTGCCGGTGTTCCACAGGGCGGCGTACTATCTCCTTTATTATTCGCTGTTTTTATAAACTCAATTTCCAATGAACTTACTTCATCCTATCACCTCTATGCAGACGATCTGCAAATTTACACGCACCCACCGGTTGCTACACTAAATCAAGCAGTCGCAGCGATAAACTCTGACTTTGACCGCATACTGCAATGGACTAAGTCGAATGGACTTCTTGTGAATCCTGAGAAAAGTCAAGTAATTATCATCGGTACTCACAGATGCTGTGTAAAGTTGACTGGACCTGTATGCCAAGTTTTCTCTTTGATGGGAAGCTTATCCCTATCAGGGACAAGGTCAAAAACCTTGGAGTTATATTTGATAGTGAGCTGTCCTGGAGACCCCATATAACGGAGTTGAGTCGGCGGTTGTTTCTCTACTCCAGATCACTCTGGCGGCTGAAAAACTTCATGACCATCGCCACCAAAATTAAGCTTGCAAAGTCGTTACTTTTGCCCATACTTGATTATGCCGACGCCAGCTATCTAGATGTGACTCAAGACCAACTTAATAAACTTGAGCGCCTCCAAAACTTTTTCATAAGGTTCATATTTGGGCTACACAAGTATGACCACGTTTCAGAATTTCGAAAAAAACTCAAGTGGTTGCCAATTCGTTTTCGCTGGAATACTCACATTCTTTCATTGCTTTATAGTATTTTATTCATCCTAATACTCCACAGTAACTTAAAGAACGAATTTATTTCTTGCTCTCACAATTTACGCCCTTCCAGTCAATATAGACTTATTACTCCTATTCATAATACAACGTTCTTCAATAATTCTTTCACGGTTAAGGCTGTCCAACTTTGGAATTCATTGCCTGTTGCTGTCAGACAAGCAAAATCCCTAATAACATTTAAGAACTTAGTCAGGAAATTCTATCTGCAATATAATGATATGTAAATTTATATAATTAGTAGATATTATATTGCATATAGTTATATGTTTATTATGTTTAAATAGTTGCATATTATCACTATATCTTGTATATGTATATAACTTATGTGTATATTTGTATATATAGTATAGTTATATATTTATTATTAAAATGTAAGTAATCGTACAATAATTATGTATACCACCATCGCCACTCTTAATCAAAATATTCTTGCCACGGGTTGTCTGGAAGAGATCGCTTTTTAGCGATAAGACCGCCCTTTGCACCCAACTAGACTAATACTAGTTCGTAAGTTTTTCTGTAATGGTGTACAATAAAGTGTTATCTATCTATCAAATATCTTCTCTCTCTTTTCTTTCACCATATCCCAATTATTTGGGGTCGGCACAATATGTCTTTTCCTTCCATACTCTTCTATTCTGACATACCTCTTTTGTCACACCGCATATCATCATATCATACGTCACACAATCCATCCATCTTTTTTTTGGTCTACCTTTAAATTTGTACCCATTAATCTTGAAGTTTAACATTCTTTTTGTCACATGACTGTCATCCCTCCTCATTTAGCCATACCATACCAACTTAATCTTCTTCCTCTCAATTCTTCAGTCACAGGTGCAACTTTCAAAGATTACGTACTCATTTCTCACCTTATCCATTCTTGTAACACCACACATCCATCTCAACATTCTCATCTCAGCTGAGTGGAGACGTTTGTAGTTTATCACTTTAGTGGCCCAACATTCCGACCCGTATAGCATGACTGGTCGTGTGACAGATTTATATATTTGACCTTTTAGTTTCTGTGGCATTAGTTTGGCGCACGTCACACCGGTTACTTGTCACCACTTCACCCATGCTACATTTATTCTTCTCCTTACACCCCTCTCGTATATCACAATTATTCTGCAGTAGTAAACCAAGGTATCTGAATTCGGGGTTACATGGTAGTGTGACTGATTGTAGTTTAAGAGGCACAGCACTAGAGGTCCCGCCGAAATCACAAAACAGGTATTCGGTTTTGGTTCTGCTGATTTTTAATCCAACGCCCTCTAGCGCTTATCAAATATCTTACATACATACATACATACATAACTTCACGCCAGTTCCCTTGCGGGGTAGGCACGAACAACAGAGTGCCATTTAGGCTTATTCTTACACACCTCACTTGCCTCTTTGACATTCATAACTCTTGTCATGCACACTCGTCTGTTCTTAAGGCTCCTGACATCACCTTCTGCTAGTACACGATCAATTTGATCATGGAAGGTGTGTCGTGGCCTTCCACGACTTCTGCATCCATCCACTTTTGTATTGTATATCTGTTTAGTCATTCTTTCATCATGCATTCTTTCCACATGCCCGAACCACCGGAGCATCAAATATCTTCTATACATATAATAAAATTGTAGAGGTCAAATTTCTGTACAATGAAGAAAAATGCTAAAAACCGAGTCAGGGGGATGTAAGAAGTGAAATAGAAGTAATTTAGAATTTTTCCAAATTTTTTGTTTCTCTGTTTGTCTGTGTGTCCGTTTGTCTGTTTGTCTGTTTGTTTGTACCGGCTAATCTCCGAAACGACTGGACCGATATAAATGTAATTTTGTATGGTGGTAGCTTATATCCCTGGTCAACA
Source organism: Dendrolimus kikuchii (assembly GCA_019925095.2). Lineage (NCBI taxonomy): Eukaryota > Metazoa > Arthropoda > Insecta > Lepidoptera > Lasiocampidae > Dendrolimus > Dendrolimus kikuchii. Next base: position 16,448,112 of record CM034392.1, read on the forward strand.
TATAGGATACTTTTGATCCCGAAAAATTAAAGAGTTCCCATGGGATAGTTAAAAAACCGCAACACGCGGACGAAGTCGCGGGTATCAGCTAGTATACAATAAAAACAACAACGCACAAATAGTAAATATACAAAGAGTTACATAAACTCATCATTTACTCGGTTTACTGAAGAACGTGTCTGCCTCATTTCACCGGCGGAGTTTATACTATAAACTATTGAAAACTACCGTTAATTATACTAATATATGCGAGAAGTGCAAAATGTCTAGCAATTTGCAAATAGATGATGTTATAGATATTAATAAAAGTATTTAGTAAAACGTAGATTAAACAATATCATGGACAGTAGCAAGGAAGAAATACTTGTTTGCTATTCCTTTTTACAGAACCAGACATAGTTATAGGTCTTTGCTCTTCTTAAGAGAGAACTGCTAATATAAATATTTAATATTTACTACAAGAGACCTAAATCTCTGGCTTTAAATAGTTGTCGTTTTGTGACACCTAACACTTGACTGATGGCAATTGATTACTCAATACATGTGTCTTCATAAACCAGCTGCTGCGACCCCTGTTTCTGAAACTGTTATAAAGATTCACGATATCTATTGCACTCCAAAGACATGTAACTGTGAGACATTATGCAAAGCAAAATTTATTACATATCAGGGGTCACTTTAGATAAGAATCTGAATTTTCGAAATCATATTGAAGCTCTGTCGGCCCGAATTCGAAAAGTAATAGGCAATATAGAAACGTCCGTGATGTTAGCATGTATTGACACGCTTAAATCAGTCTATTTCGCATTAAGTATGCCAATCCCTTATCACATATTGTATCACATACTAGGGTAGTGCGGCTAAATTTATTTAATTCAGGTAGAAAGAGCTCAATGGTTCGTACTTAAAGTTATGATGAATAAGCCCTACTGGTACTCAACCACATTGGTGTATAAGGGCAGCAAAGTGCCCAGCGTGCGGCAGCATTTCATTTTGAAAATGTCATTGGCAACACATAAGTTAGTACTCGTCAAGTTACATCAGGTTGACAGCACGAAGAGTTTACCGACTGCCGGGTCTCTTAGTGAAAAGCTCATTTTCCCACCGCACTGCACTCTTCGTTAGCATACACGTCAATAATCAATAACGTGGTGGTTACATTTTGTAACATTAAAAATAAGTCTATCAAAGAAGCTAAAAACTGGATTCAAGCATTTATGATTACACTGATAGTGTGCTAAAAATACTCTATATAGTGTGGTACGAAATGCGTACAATCACGCACACGCACACGCACACGCACACGCACACGCGCACGCGCACGCGCACGCGCACGCACACGCACACGCACACGCACACGCACACGCACACGCGCACGCGCACGCACACGCACACACACACACACACACACAACACACGCGGGCGCGTTACACGTTGAAAAGAGGCATATTATTATTTTATGTAATAATAATAGTGGCTATAAACATCAACATTGGTCACCAAAACACAGGCGCAGTCTAGTTTGAGACCAGTGGGTTATATAAATAATGTAAATTTGACTGTTTGGCAATAAAGATTATACTTATTCTTATTTAGAATTTATATACATTTTTATTGACAATTAGAATTTACACCCTACGTCAGTCGTAGTCAAAATAACCGAGAAAGGACATTGAACAAAATATAAATTAAATCCGAAGGTTAAGACAAAACAAAGTGATTAGAACTGTATTCGTTGATTCGCTTATGTTCATTTCAATGCATGTTGAGTCACGACTTCGGCATTTGGCGGTAAATTACACACAAAATATGTACCTATATAGCCTGTTGTGACTTATATCTTACAGTTTGTTAAACGTAAATATATATTTTTTTATAAACAAAAAAATATATTTATGTTTCTGTTTTTGGTTAAGATTTTGTTATATACCTGTAGTATGTTGTTGCGTGTCGGTTATCGGAAAGATATTTTATGGCCGGTTCCTTTTTTTCGTTTTTTTTATTGCAGGAGTTCAGTAGACAGGCAGACGGCCCACTGGATAGAAATCGGTTACCATCGCCTATGGACATTTGCAACACCAAAGTTACTACAAATGCGCTGCTGCTTTCATAAGGGAGTCTGGAACCTGGTCACTAATGCCGGAACACAACTCAAAGTTGTTATGGCGGCATGCTCTAGACCAGGGGTGGTAGCCATCCAGTCGGGCACATGCCCTACCACCCGGCTGTGGGTTATTTAGTCGCCTCTTACGACAGGCCGCCCGGCCGCAGGAAATTGTATTCTTTCTCCGTTCCACGCACGGATAAAATATCCTATATCGTATTATTTATTAATTCACTTACCTTATCACCGGTTGAATTTTGACATTAGTTATATGGAGCTTATGTCAAATTTTAACCGACAGTAAAGCAAATGAACGCTCGGTAAGATAAAGGAACTGGCCATTGGGGAATAAACTCGTTTAGAGAATCTTGATTACCATTATTTGAAAAAACTTTTTGCTAAACATATGTAGTCATCTGCTTTAGGTGCAGATCCACGAAATACATGATCCGACAAACGGACAGACATGACAAATTTAAAAGGTTTCCGTTTTCCGAAAATAGAACTTCAAAAGCGGAACTCAAAAAATAGTTTATAACAGCAAATGGCAGTCTTTAAACGTAACTTACATTCAATCAAAGTTACAAGATAGGTAAATGATTCTGATAGGAGAATATAAGTTCTTAAGCCTAATCTACTTTTACATTAGTTACGTAGATAAAAACTTGCGAAACTAACTAGTTAAACCTTTAACATCGTATGGACAGACATTTTCCAATTAAGTTTTATAATAAACTGTCCCAAACAATAATAAGGATCTATTCGCAAGTTAACTAACTACTTTAACAAATGCAAATGCAAACTAGGCTTTATTTCCAATTGTTTCAATCCATTGTTAACATTGAAAATATTTTAATTTAGCAACTATTAAATCTGGCCAAACTTTTTTATGAAAAATTATAATTTAATTATGTATTATTATAACGTCATATTCCGTCAATGGCGTTTATCTAGGCCAACTGGTTTTTATGAGGGCGGCGGCTTATATAAAAATATTAAGGTATCGAATTAATTTTTAAATTAATTTAAAGGCTGGAAGTGTTTATGGGTCGACCCTGTAGATGCTGACGTCAATGGCTCGGCGTGATCCACCTTCAAGATAAGCTTGGACGCACGTGAATCGACTATCATGGATCTAACAAACGAACAGATAGATATATTATTGCGTTTCGTTAGCAATACTCGTTACTATACTTTGTTATTTTGATTGTTGAGACGAAGTTGAAAAACTATTTTTTTGTTGGGTATATGCTAGGTTTTAAATACCAAATATTCAGTAAATACTGCATCAAAAAAATATCTGCACTCGGAATAGTTACGCATGATTTACTGAAATATTTATTTAAAAATAAAAACAGTGATATCGTAGTCAGTGTAACAACCCACAGCCAGGTGGTAGGGTATTTGCTCGACTGGATGGCTGCCACTCCTGGTCTAGAGTATGCCGCTATAACAACCTTGTGTTGTGTTCCGGCATTAGTAACCAGGTTCCAGTCTCCTTTAAGAGAGCAGCAGCGCATTTGTAGCACCTTTGGTGTTACAAATGTCCATAGGCGATGGTAACCGCTTTCCATCAAGTGGGCCGTCTGCCTGTCTGCAGAACTCCTGCAATAAAAAAAAATCTACATAGACTACATTTTCAATGTTTTTTTTCATACTGCGAATAAAAGATTTTTTAATGAAACTGAAATGACTTAACGAAAAGTAGTTAGCGTCGCTTATGCTTTTCGCTCTAGGATAGGATAAGATGGGGTGGAATGATGAGATAATAGGGGTAGAATAAAGGCGGGATAGGGAGAAGAAACTCTCACCCACTATGTAACACGATTAGCTCAAGGTTAACCATTTCACACCGATATTCTGTGAGAGCATAGAATCACACCGATCGAGCAAACCCAGCTCTAATTAGCATAGTAAATCCAGCCTGGGTTAAGATTCCTTTTAATAAAAACATTAAAAGCGGCTACGCCACGGGCAAACCACAATGAGTAGCTGTATTTTACTTACACAAAAATTTAATCAGGTTTTTTTATATTTACCTATATAAACCTTCAATGCAAAGTTATCTACCTGATGGTGAAAACTGCTTAAAAATCCGTTGCGTGGTTTAGGAGCACTTAGGGTATACAGACAGACAGAGGCGGAAAGCATCTTTGTTTTATAATATGTAAAGAAGATGAAATCTAGTTTTAAGCAAATTAAAACTTATTTATAATAAGTTCAGTTAACTCAGAGATTTTTATACATATACATAATAAAACTACGTTTTAACGGTTTTAAGCGCGGTAATTTATTTGATTTTTCTGTCGTTTCGGCCACTTTAGAGATATTTCTTTAACGTAGGTTCGAATTATAGCAAAAAAGTGTGCACAACTTAGCATAATATAACAGGCCTCGTATTGTATATTTCCTTCTTATTCACATGGCCATAAACTTGTGGCCGTGGCATAAGGGCGAAGGATGGAACACCGAGTGGTTTTAGTTACAAAAAATGGTTTGTTTAATATTTCTTTCACGGTCAAAATTCTAAAGATGGTGCTTCATCTGGGATAATGTTACAGATATAAGCCGTTTCACGCAGACAGGGCGATAGGTTTAAGACGTCGTTCGAGAGGCAACATTGCATATTGCCAGGTAACGTATGATATACACTAATGTGGCTATGCGTTAACGACGTTATTTTTTATCTCTTTAAATAGGTTGCATTCGGCCACAACCTAAATCTTTAACATTATCTCAGATGAAACTTATAACGCATATTATAGCCAGAAAACTTTATATGCGATAAGTACATGCTTCCTCATCAAAGTACGAACTTCATCATTTCAATGAGGCACAGTTGAATGAGCCACTAAAGTATCGCAACTTTTCATTGTACAAATAATTTTTTCACGTGTGTTGTAACACTGAAATGTTTTTGTCTGTATAAAAAATTAAGAAAGACTCCACTCGTATAAGTCTAATCTGTACTGTTTGAGATGATGCAATATAAACCGATTCAACCATCATAGTAATTATAACTGTTTGATAACTCTTCTGGATACAAAAAAATTACTACAGTCTACGGTAGATAAAGCAGATTGAAAATAACTACATCAGATTTTAATAAATTCCTACGTGCATTTTAATTTAATATTACAACATTATTCCTGTTTTGTTATGTATTAAATGCTTAACCGATTTACGCACAAACTGGGTCGTTGCTAGGGGAACGACACGCGTCGGTCGGGGGCGATAACACTGCAGCAATAGTATGCTCTTGGCAGTGCTCCGTCCGCGATCGACGTCGCAGAATAGTGTGGAAGACTCCGAGCGTTGCTACACGAGCGAGCAACCCCAATACCCACTAAAAACCCCCTCCTCCCTGTCGACCCTGCGCTTTTGTTTGTGTTGGAAAGGCTGAGATTTAGAACATAGTTACGCCCAGTCGATCCAGCGCAATAAAGTGCCTGGAGTGTGCCCTGGGAGAACACACCCCACTTCGTTGTGCGGGGGTAGAAGGTCCTTTGCTCTCCTAGCAAGCTAAAGGCCCCCCGCGGTAAACGGAACCTAACTCAGGGAGGGAAGTAATGCGCGTACCTGCCTCTCCGGGTGCCAGCTGATGGCCGGCGACCTCGAGAAGACGCATTAGCACGCGCTGCAGGACTCCTCTCCCTATTGCGTTCTGCGGCCTCCTTGAGTGACATTACTGTCTCACAAAAAGTAACCGCAGCCCCCCAGTTGTCGCCGCTCTGCAGCATGGCCTTGACCAAGTCGCAGAGCGAATCGACCGGACCTACGTGCGTCTCAAGTTCGAAACGCTGCGGCGCCCATACGGCGCACTCGATTAGCGTGTGTAACGCCGTGTCGGGCGCGCCGCACTGGCGGCAGTCCGGGGAAGGCAAGCAGCCCACAATGCGATACAGATACTTATCGAAACATCCGTGTCCGGTAAGTATCTGCGTCGTCCTGAAGGTCAGGGTGCCGCTAGTGCGGTTGACCCGTCCGCCTGGAGATGCCAGGGCGGATCGCCTGCCAGGAGGGTGGCCGCCGTCCGCGACACTGTGCGATACCCCCGTATGGTCCTCACGGCCAGAATCTGCTGCGCCCGATGCAGCAGGGTTCTGTTGTGGCGGTGAAGTGCAATGGACCAGACGGGTGCACCGTACAGTGCCATACTCCTCAGGATGCCAGAGTAAAGTTTCCGCGTCGCACCTCCCGGGCCCCCTACGTTGGGAAGCAGCCTCGAGAGTGCGCCCGCGGATTTGACGAGTTTGGGAACTAGCTGCACAAAGTGCGCTTTGAACAGCCATTTCCCATCGAGAACTAGCCCCAGATATTTCATCTGGGGCCCTACTCTAATGGCCACCCCTTGGACCGAAACGGTCAAGTCCGCGGGGGGATTGCGAAATTTCCTATGGAACATGATGGCCTCCGTTTTCGCGGGGGAGACCCTCAAGCCCAGCCTAGCTATCGATCTACGACAATCGCCAACCCGGCGTTGGCGACGTCCACGGCTTCCGCAAATGACGCAGCGCGTGCCCTGAGTAGGGTGTCGTCCGCAAAGCAGATCAGCCCTACCCCGGGCAGGACCGGAACCGTCCGTCAACGTTCGCAGCGTCTCGAAGGCGTCCATCGTGGAGCGCCTCCGCCGAAACCCGAACTGCGTTTCTGAAAGCCCCGGATCCACAGAATCGAGATGCTTCACGAGCCGCTCCGCCAAGATCTTTTCGAAGACCTTAGCGACCTCGTTCAGCAGCACTATGGGCCTGAAGGCGGACGGATCGTTGGGAGACCGTTGGCAAGCTACACTATCCTCGGGTGACATAAGCTATATTATATTTACAAAAAAATTAGGGATCCCTACTAAAACTCCAATAATGTAACCCAAGGTGTAAAAAAAATACCTAAAATCGCGTGCGCTGCGAAAACTATTGATGATAGAATAAAATAATGTACTACGACTTTGCAGAACACATCATTGTTTACAAAAAGTGTCGCGACAGCATATGTCTAACTATTATAGTTATGCCACACTAAGCGTTCTTTTATTTTAAAATTTTAATTAAAATGCCGCCACTAGAAAAGGCTCTTTATTTGTGTCTTGGTATTCATCCTTATCGAAATAAATTACTTCATATTCAAGACTGCCTTAATATATTTATACAACTTTTTGAATTATTCAATTCGGACATTCCATTCGAAAGATATTACGAGTTTAAAAATGTAAGTATTAGAACTCGCGGCCGTGACGCTTTTTCGTGACAGAAAAATCGTAAGACCCCGTCTATATAGAACTTTCACTTCAATAATGCACCCAAGGACAAGCGCCGGCCAGTGTAGGACTATTGTGGGAAATGAGGACAAAAAGTACCGGGCTATTGGAGTGCACTGCTAGTGGTACTGGGGGTCTGGGAATATGAGGACTATGGCGTCTGCCCGTCGCAATGTTCAACGAACATGGAAAAATGGGCAGACGGTGACTCGCCACTCCCTGCATGGGCCCCAAAAGATGCCATAGAAGACAGGGGCAACATGGGTGTGAGTGGCTAAGGGGTGTAGAAAGGTAGGCTGCAGGTTCACCGAAGCTACTTCTGACGTGATGCCATTTATCACTTCCACCCCTGGAGCTTAAATCTTAGCTCTAGCGATCTCCACTCCGTGCCGGCTGGTTTAGGCAAGCACGGAGGCGGGGGCCTTGCCTTGGCCCCCGGAGTCAGGTACGAGGTGTCGCTACTCACCTAAGGCTTCGCCACAAAGCCTCCCTGCGGGTTATTATTATTATCAATTATTGTTAAGTGTCGCATTTTGAGAAATAAATATTTTCTTTCTTTCTTTCTAACATAGATAAACAATAACATTTAACCCCTCATTTAAATTATTCCCACTTGCACGTCAGCAGCAGTAAAGCAGTAAGGAAAGTGGACAGCGCGAGCACGCTATGTTCGACTCATAGTGTGTTGACATACTCGCGCTGCCTGCGATCCTTGCCACTTTCTTGCTGTTGTCGTCGAGGGGAAGACGAGCAATCTTTGTGACTGGTCTCGTTAAGCTGCCATCCTTGGTGCTGAGTTCTACGACTCGGACGACGTCATCCCTTCCGGGCAGAATCTTCTTTATTCTTCCCATCTTCCACTGGAGTCTGGGAAGATTATCCTCCTTTATGAGTACCAGCTCACCAATCTTGGGTCGACTGGTTTCCGTAGTCCATTTAGATCGGGATTGGAGAGTGTGCAGGTAGGATTTCGACCACAAGGTCCAAAATCGCTGAGCCAACGCTTGCACTAAGCGAAAACGTCGTAGGGTTGATGGAGGAGAGGATTCATGGGAATGTTCGGGTAATGCGGTAAGTGGGCGACCTATAAGGAAATGACCAGCGGTTAGGACTTCGAAGTCTGTAGGGTCTGAAGACAGAGGGCAGAGTGGTCGAGAGTTGAGAACGGCCTCAATACGGGCTAAGAGTGTAGAAAATTCTTCAAAGGTCAGATGCTGCTCACCTAATACGCGATAGAGTAATTGCTTAGTAGATTTCACGGCTGCCTCGTGCAGACCGCCAAAAGAAGGAGCTGAGGGCGGATTGAGCAACCATGTGATCTGCTGTGTGGCTAGCTTGTGCGTAATTCTATCATCATTGGCCTTTAAGAAGTTTTGTACTTCTATGAGCTGATTTCTTGCGCCGACATAGTTTGTACCGCAATCAGAGCGAATTAGGGTAGGGATTCCGCGCCGACTAACGAACCTTTGCAATGCCGCAAAAAAGGCGTCCGTAGAAAGTTCCGAGACAGCCTCTAAGTGCACTGCCTTGGTGGCGAGACAAACGAAAACACAAAAGTAGCCTTTGAGAAGTTTGGCATTGCGTAGAGTACTTGATTTAATTAGGAATGGTCCGGCAAAATCCGTGGACACTTGACTAAACACCGGTTGTGGGCTGACTCGATCAGCCGGTAGGTCGGCCATAAAAGGGGGATTCGGCTGAGCTCGATGCCTAAAACAGCGTACACATTTAAAGACACGGTGACGAATGACTCGCCTTCCAGATAAAATCCAGTATTGTTGACGGAGTAGTGCGTGTAGTGTATCTGCGCCCGGGTGGCAGTGTATAGTGTGGAAATGATCTATAATTAGGTCCACAAGGGGGCTTGAACTGGGTAAGATGAGGGGATGTTGTGTGTCATATCTAAGGGCTGAGTTGGACAAGCGCCCTCCTACTCTAAGAAGACCATCCTTGAGAAAGGGCGAGAGGCGTTGTATTCGCACTGTACATAATTTGTTAGTTTGCAGTCGGTGGATGTCTTCAGCGAACATATTTTGTTGGACTGAGCGTACCCAGTGTAAGAGCGCTTTCTTACGTTCGTCTACGGTAATGGGACCAACGATGCGAGAGTGAGAAGATACCAAGCAATTGTGTGCAAAACGTTTAATACATGCGGTTACGCCTACAAGTGTGTCTAAGGAGCTGAATCTCGTGAGTAAATCCGTGTCTAGATCAGGAACCGCGATGTGAGCTACCATTTTTCTGGGTTTTAGACCAGGCAGGAGAAGGAGTTTTAAGCCAGGCGAGTACGATAGTACTGTCTGACCAACAAAAGTGTTGCTGAATGGTAATGTGGGCAGAAAGTTGAACAGAGACGCGAGAGATGAGCAGCGAAGTGAGGTGTGCAGCTGAAAGTTCCAGCTTTGGTATAGTCTGTCGGGTTTTAATGGGGGCTACCTTGGATTTAGAAACAAGTAGTCTGACGTGTACCTGACCCGTGATATTCGTTTCATGAAGATAGACTGCGGCTGCATATCCGGATTCGGATGCATCGGCAAAACCGTGTAGGGTGTAGGTGGAATCTTTGCTGGTGCAAATTGTTCTGGGGAGTCGAAGAGCAGAGAGTAGAGGTAAGTCTTCAAAAATGTGCTGAAATTGAAATGTGACATCATTGGGAGCCGATTCATCCCAGTCTAACTTTAGAGTCCATAGGTGCTGAATGAGCAGTTTTGCGCGGAAAATAACTGGGCTGATCCATCCACTAGGATCGTATAAACGAGCGATGGTACTGAGTATTGACCTTTTGGTAAATTTTTCCAGTGTAGGTACCGAAATGTGATATGTAAATTCGTCCGTTTGGGGTATCCATTGCATACCAAGTACCTTGATTGCATTGGAGTCGGGTACAACATCAAAATCCTTGGGTATGTCACATTGATCATCCGGGAAGCGTTCTAAAAGCTGACGAGAGTTTGAGGTCCACTTTCGCAAATGAAATCCCCCTAGGGCTAGTAACTCAATGAGTTCAGTCTGCAGAGCTATTGCCTTGTCAACTGAATCATGCCCAGTCAGAATGTCATCCACGAATATGGAGTGCGTAAGAACCTGTGCAGCCTGGGGAAAACGGTGACCTTCATCAGTGACCAGCTGTATAATAGATCGATTGGCGAGGAAGGGGCTGGGTCGTAGGCCATACGTGACAGTGGACAGGGCGTAAGTGAGCAGAGGTTGATCTGGAGAAGAGCGCCATAGAATGAGTTGGAACCGTCTGTGGTCTGGGTGAACTAGTATATTTCTAAACATCATCTGGATGTCTGTACTAAAGACCACTTTGTGAGTACGAAAATTTAGAATGATGTCAGTAATATCACGTTGGAGCGGTGGGCCAGTGTGCAGACAGTCATTAAGACTGACACCATTAGAGCTCTTACAGCTGCCATCAAAAACCGTGCGAAGTTTTTCAGAGTTGGCTTTGAAGATGCCATGATGCGGGACGTAAAAATGGTCTTTTCCTTTGAATGTGCTGGGGTGACAAAGAGCCATGTGGCCCATGTCAATGTATTCCTTCATGAAGTCGATATATTTTGAGCGGAGGGTAGGATCTCTTTGGAGTTTGCGCTCCAAATTAAGGAATCGTCGTAGTGCAATAGCGTGGGTTGCACCGAGCTTAGGTGCCTTTGTAAGAAAGGGAAGGGATACTATGTATCGCCCTGTGGGATCACGTGTGGTGGTAGAACGAAAGTTCTCCTCACACTCGTCAGAGGTTGAGTTGTCCTTTGATTGCACTTCTTCGACTTCCCAGAATCTCTCCAGAGCGGAGTGTATTTCTTTATTTGAGTGTTGGGGTTGTAAACAGTCAATATTTACTAGTGCTGAATTAACTTGAGGCTCAGGCTTTGTGTAGTTTGGATTGATAGGACCTAAAAGAGCGAAATTGAAGATCGTGCCGAAGGCTATTGGCCTGCCGGGGCCCAAAAAAATTTTGTTACCATCCAAAATTTGGCCCAAGACATCAGAACCTATAATCAAGTCAAAAGCGGCTGGAAAACGATAAGACGAGTCTGCTAGGGGAAGCTGTGTCGAGTCGAGGAGTGGAACAACGTCAGGTAACATTGTTAATGGTAAAAGACCTGTCAAATCTGGTAGAATGTATGCCTTTGCGCTAATTACTGGGACTTCGGTGTGAATAGGGCGGAATGTGATGGTAGTTGAAGAACTAGAGTTTTGAGTCTGCTGATTACCGACTCCTGTAATTTTTAGTTCTGTGTGCTCGACAGGCAAACGTAATTTTTGTGTCATAGTTTTAGTTAACAAGGTTAGCATGGAACCGCTGTCTAATAATGCTCTTGCCTTATGAAATTCTCCAGCGTTGTCTGCTAGTTCTAGGGACACAGTGGGTAATAAAACTGGTGGATCGTGTACTGTAATGTGCTGAGTATGTGCTGAAATATGACTGTCATTTTGGTTAGCTTTATCAGAGGAAGTAACAGGGCTGCCGGGCAAGTGATTATTATGATAAACTTTATTATCATAGTGCTGAGTATGAAACTGGGATTTATTTTGTTTACGTGATGTAGTGGATGGTGTATATTGTAGCGATGGTATGGGTGGGTGTAGTGTAGTATTGTGTAAGTGAGTAGCAGGTAGTCATTGTTGTGAATTAATAGGTGAATTACGACGAGAAGTGTTTCTTGATTCCGTGGTTGGGCGGGTGTGTTCTTGTCCTCTTAGTTGTGGGGGCAAGAGGTGAGAATTGTCATATGTGGGTGATTCAAAGCCACTGCGATGTAAGGTGGTATGGTGTTTCTCGCTATCACATTCTCTACACCGTCCTGTGGATCTGCACTCGTCAGAGTAATGGGGTCCTAGACACTTACGGCACCGTTCATGAGCTTGGATAAAATCCCAGCGCCCTTGCGTAGGCTGTCTTAGGTATTCACCGCAGTTCAGCAACCTGTGTCCTCTAACGTGACACCAAGGGCAGTAATAATTATTGGTCGGTGCTGGTGGGTGGGCGGAATCTTGTGCTATGGGCTCGAAATATTGTGTAGACTGTGGGTATCCTTGAGCGTACTGTACAGGGTACGCTTGACTTTGTAGAGGATATGCAGGGCGCGTTAAAGGTGGGCGGACGGAAGTAGTGGGCTGAAAACGAACGTGCCGAATTTCTGGTCTGGGTGCAGAAGCGCGTGGTTGGTACCGTGCTGAGGGAGAAGCACGTTCAGTTTGTCTGTATGTCGGGCTGAGGGGAGGGGGGGGTGGGTTATATGTCTCAGTTTCTGTGCAACGTGCATGGTCTTCTAAGAATGTGATTACATCCTTTAAGGTGGGCAGAGTGTCTGAAGACCCATGCGTTCGTTCAAATAATGTGCGAAGCTCGCCCTTTAACTTCCGCACTACTATTGACACTAGGACGTAGTCTGAGTCATGTAGTGGTAAGTTTAGGTTTTTAAGCGCCGATTGGGTTGAAATAAGAGGGGCTAAAAATAACTGTCTGATTTGTGAGCGGGTGGTGATGTGGGGTAACTCTAGTATCATATCTATAAACCTATCAATGAGAACTCGGCGATTTTCGTAGCGATTGGCAAGTGTTGTCATCGCTACATCGTAGTTCTCATCGGTAACCTTGAGGTGTGATACCATACTGAGAGCTTCTCCGGAGAGGCAAGAAAATAAATAGTGTAATTTAACTGCACCTGACAAATTACCGGCAGTGTCCGTAAGGCTTTTGAAAATAGTTATGAAAGATGGCCAATCCTCAAGCTTGGAAGAAAATTTGGGTAGATCTATTTTGGGCAGAACAGTAGACGTGGAGAATGTGGGCGAGCTTGGTTTGATGCTTGAGCTGATGGTGATGTTTGCCACCAAAAATTTTTCATATGCTTCTATAGCCGAGGTGTAGTAGTCAAAGTACCATTTTTCCACTTTGTCGTCAAGGTCTTTAGAGTCCAAGATCTCATAATATACTGTATCCAACTTGCCCTTTATATCGTCCAATTTTGTAAAGCGCCCTATGAAATCGTTTACACTATACTTTTTGTCTCCTTTTAATATAAGGTTAGCTATCTCTAATAGGAAAGTTATGTACTTATGGGTTTGCATAAAGATGGCAGATTGCGATTTGGTAGGCATGACGATGAGAAGTGCACAAAAAGAAAAGGAAAAGCAAACGAAAAAAAAAAAAAATTTTTTTTTTTTTTTTTTTTTACTAATGCTAATAAAGAACACGCAAGAAAGCAGCCAGAGAAACGTAAGAAATACGAAATAAATAAAAATGATTAGGAAAAAAAATATATATCAAACTGTCGTGTGCGCTGAGTCTTAATAAACACGAAGCTATATATAAGCTATAAAAGTTGCACGGCAAGCTAACCACACCGAGTGAAACGAATATAATATTCAATATTATTATATCGATCCGATATCACGTTTAGTGCAAGTATTCGAGAATAGGTGTGCTGAATAAAGTACAGAATACGTACTCGAGGTTATATTAACCTACCTACGTACCAAAAAATAGTTATCGTGTAGCAATTTGCGTAATTATCTGAGGAATGTGGAATGGGTATTCAAATATATAAGGGCAGAAGTAATATGTTTATAAGAAAACAAAAAAGAAAAAACAAGGGCAGAAAACGGGTAAATGGGCAGATTGATAATGATTGTTTATTTATCTTTTTAGGTATGCGAAAATTTACAATTTGGTTTGAATTAACCATAAAATGGCAAAATAGGGTTGTTGCAGACTGTATAAATAGGTCGCCAGTTGGAATATTCGGTTCGAAAGACCATATGATCTGGCCGATTGCCAGATTTCAAGGGTGCAAGGGTAAGAGGGAATGGAGATAAATGGACTCACCCGTAATAATATGAGCTGAGTAACCGGAGCGTCTGCGATACAGGAGCAGCAGTGCGTGTTCTCTTGTTATATATCTCCCGCTTCACAACTAGATTCACTTGCCACTTATCACCAAGCTCTTGGAACCCGGTTAGTATTGCAATTGGGTGGATATCTCAAATGCGCGCGCGATGCGTGAATGTTTTTACGACGGATCGATTCAGACTGATCGTTGAGACGCGGAAGTGCGGGGTAAATTACTTTTTCGGGGAATCATCGTTCGTTACGCGGTGGCGTGAACATGCATAATTACAATACTTTTACGCCAAAACAAAAAGTACATACATGCATACATACATAACTTCACACCAGTTCCCTTGCGGGGTAGGCACGAACAACAGAGAGCCATTTAGGCTTATTCTTACACACCTCACTTGCTTCTATGACAAGAAGCAAGTGAGGTGTGTAAGACAAAACAAAAAGTAACTGTGTATAATGTAAACGTGCCATAATATTACACAATAATGGCTATTTTTTATAACGAAATATTGTTTTAGCAAGTTACTATCACTCACTGTTCAGAATTTAGATTAAAGATCATACATCAAATAAGAAAACTAACTGTTAGCCACGGTTTTTCGACATTTTCTTTTTACTTCTTAACGATAACCCACGTTTTTCGTATTTTTCCCTTTTCAGAGATGATTTTATAAAAACGCTGAAATTCCCATCTTTTTTATTCTTACCAAAAACGTAAATGTGAATTTTCATATCCCTAAATAAAATTATGATTACCTAGTCCATACAAATTTTTATTTCCTGTTTCTCTTCTTCAAGGTTGTTTTTTTCTTTGAGACAAAATGCTTAATGTAACCTATGTTCTTTCCCAGAAGACACTCTACATCCTTGCTAACTTTCATCAATATCCGCCCAACTGCTCAGTATGTAAAGGTAACAAAGTGAGAGTACCTTTCGCAATATACTAAACATGGATGAAATTATTTCAGATCAAGAAAAGTTAAAGCTGGTCGGATCGATAGTCGGTCTGATTTGCACCTGCTCGAAAATTTTATTGTAGATCCGTATGGACTGTTTACTTAGGTGTCACTTCTTAAATTATCACTTCAAAACCAACCAATTATACCAATTATCGATCACGATCCTACGTCATCATGTGACAATTTTCATTTTGAAATGATCGTGACTGAACTCGCAGTACGTGTTAATAACATCTATTTTTCACATTCGTAATAAATAGTTTAAGAATAAGATGATGATATATTTTTCATTTTTTTTTTCTTTTTCTTTAGCTGTGGGAGAAAATCATTATAGAAGCAAGTACATAAATATTTCTACATGTATCTGATTTCATTATAAGCGTATTATCAAAAAATTTTTTTATAGCTTTTCAATTATAAAACATATGTATTCCATTAATTTTTACATAATATTCCAGTTCATATTTTAAAAGCTGGGAACTGGCGTGAAGTTATGTATGTATGTATGTATATTTTAAAAGTTAGGGATTGTGATACACTTTACTTTTATTTTTCGGATTGTGATTAAATATAAAAATGTACTAAAAAAAATAGAGTTATGTCATCAAATGTTGGATCAAATCTTATACTAATATATAAAGCTGAACAGTTTGTTTGTTTGAACGCGCTAATCTCAGGAACTACTGGTCTGATTTGAAAAATTCTTTCAGCGTTAGATAGCCAATTTATTGAGGAAGGCTATAGGCTATATCATCATGCTAATACTAATAGGAGCGGAGCACCAATGAAGAATGTTTTAAAATGGGGGGATTTTTTTAACTTCCTTTTTTTTACTATTCCACGCGGACGAAGTCGCGGGCAGAAGCTAGTTATAGGATATAAATGACAATGATCATCAAACGCTTAAATAACAACTAGCGGTCCGGCGCGGTTTCACCCGCGCTCTGTCCCGCTCCCGTGGTATACAGCGTCATGTTATATAACCTATGACACTCTCTGTTAACGTAGCTTTCCAACAGTAAAAGAATTTTTAAAATCGGTTTAGTAGACCAGAGATTACCCCCTACAACGTCACAAACTTTACCTCTTTATAATATTAGTATAGATAATAAATCGTCTTATACTATAAAACTATAAGATAAAAAGTGTATAAACTGGCCATAACCTCTATAACATGAACTATTTCTTTTTACCTTCTGACTGTATTCTATCTTATCTGTAGTGAATGTCAGTAATTACAATTTTTCAATTTCATCAATTTTCAATTACATACATAAACAAAGCAAATTTATCCATGTCATTTGAATGCTGATCCAAGTCTAAAATCCTCTAAAAAGAACTAAATACGGATACAAAAATACCAAGTTTCATAAAAGCAGTATTTTTTATAGTTTACAAAGGATATCCAGCGGAATCTAAAGCAAAAATTTTTTCAACACATCTCTACGATATTTACCAAAGAACTGCCGACATGACAGATTTGTAATGATTCGTTTAGGAGCTAAACGATCAATCAAATAATGATTCTGTTAATTATCGTAAGATACAGCTTTTGCTTAGGTACAAAATTATAGTCATTATTATTAAAGCAAACATCATAGGTTATGTTGACAAAATGTCTATGTCAACTATGTAAAACTACAAATTACTAGTAAGTAGGTACCAAAATTACTCTTGTCATAATATTAGGGTTGCTAGAGTTCAGACAAATATACGAAAATGGCGTCCCTATTATTTTCTACTCTATTTGGCCAATCTGGAGACACTTCAAATATCACAATTAGTTTCTTAACATACATATTTTATGTATAAAAGAAAAAGCCTTCGAAGGGTCATCGTTAAAGTGAGTACTGCTTGTGTGTACCGTGTATTATCAAACTTAATTGGCTTAATCGGGTCTGAGCTCAACTTGTTGATGAAAATTTTTAAGGAAAATTATGGGCAAATATTTTATAAGGCTTCTTTTTCGAGAGCTCGTGAACGCCTTCGCCAAATTGATTTGTAATGAATAAGACTGTTAGAATATTACATAATCAAAAGTAATTATTTAATTTGCCTTCTTCTAGTAAATATATTTGTAAATAAATAATTATTGTTCATGTACAGTTTTACTTCAAAGTACAGTTCTCCCCGCGGCCACGCCGGGGACCAAGCTCAGAAAGTAGCTTCATTTTATATAAATAAAATTTGAATTTTAGATTTTTAGATTTTTTAAACCTAGATAGAAAAAATGTCTAATTGAAGTTGAAAACCGCTTAAAAACTGTGTGGTTTAGGAGGAGTTAGCGGATATACAGACAAACACACGCGCGAAGCGACTTTATTCTATACTATGTAAATATATAGACTATTATTGTTCTTCGATTACTATTACTGTAGCCATTCGATTAAAAGATACCCTTTTTATATTACACCAAACCGACCAATATGTGTGTATATATAAGCAGCAAAAATTATAGACATACACAAAAATACGCTTATAGTTGCCGAATTTCTACGCCATCTTAACAACTGATCAACTGATATATCAAAACTATTACCCGTAACAAATAAGAAATTACTGACACAATTTAAATCTAATGTACATCAACCACAATATACTAAGAAAAATAACGAATGTCACACATACTAACAAACAAACAACAAAGCGCGTGGGACTATTAAAATTTTATATAATTAGACTCAAACAAAAGCTAGAGAACCAGTCCGGAGTTGTTGTATAATAAAAAATAATAATAAAAATAGTTGTAAGTGGACATGTTAATGCATATAATTTATTTATTATCTTAAGATTAATGGCCGTAAAAATAACATGTAAGTAGGCCGTGATGATCATACAGAGCTCAGCGACCATGCATTGAGCTGAAAGCTGACTGATTATGTAGGTAATCTGTAACATGTTTGTAATTAATTACTACAAACAATGGTTTCAAAAATAATTAATTATATAGATAATTATATTCATAAACGAACAATTTATATCTTTAAAGAATATAGGCAGTTATGTTTGAACTGTCAAATACAATCTTTTTCTTTGATTAGGTTTTAAACAAGCTTCCAAAGTATTTGAATGTTATTGCATTAAAATACTTTGGAAGCTTGTTTAAAAATCTAATCAAAAATCGACTATGAAGAATCGAGCCTAGCATATTTTCTAGGTGTTGATTCTTTTTGATAAATTGACAAACATTGCACAAAAAAATTAATGTCAGTTGCTAGGTTTTGAAATTAAAGATCTCAAATGTCATTTCAGTTCAATAATAATTACTATTTAAATTAAATTCCTGTTTACATTACTAGTAGCGTAAGGCGCCCTGAAGGTGAGATGCTTGGCGCCGGGTTATCGCAACGCTCGGGTTGTTTCCAACCATAGATAGTACTTATATAAATAAAATTTCCAACACTAGACCGATATTGGATAGTACAGTACTCGATATTCCTTTGTCTATACTTATATACACATTTGTGTATAATATCAGTGTACAAACATCTTACTATTGGACACGGGCCTGTGTATTTGGGATGCTCACTAACGATGATTTCTTTCCCCAACAGCACTTGGTGTTTGTAACAATGTGCAAATTAGGCCGGAAAATTTGTCTTAGCGTTTGCCTTCTTTACAGCTAATATTCAAAACTTAGTTATACAACGTGAGTACTTTAACAAAGTACAAATTAACATAATAACAACAAACAACAATAACAAACTTATGTGTACGGAAGTTTTAAATAGAAAATACCTATATTATTTTTTACTACAATTACAGATCTTATACATTAATAAAACGAGATAATGATAACCTAATCTTATGAAATTTTAATATTTTTTATCATAAAAATAATTACATTATATATTTTTTACATGAAATTGTTAAATCTTGGCTTCATGCGTTCATCTGTTGAATACCATTATCTTAGGTATGCGTAATTATATTTTTAAATGACTATTTTAAATGTATTTAAATATGTACATTACGTAAATAAATATAAATGCGGAATTTATTTTGCTTGCGTAGATAAGTTGACTTAAAAATTCGTAGCACGTCGTAGACGGTCTACGCAGCTACAACAGAAAAGGTTGCGCGTTACGAATTACAGATTATAGGAATATTTTGGGACGTGTCTATTTGTTTAGGAAAATTTGGAACCAATGAAAACATTGTTATAGAAAAATATTGTTTGATGTTATGCTCATGTTAAAACTTCAGACACGTGGAAGAATATCTTAAATGTAAACAGGTCACCTTTTATGTCATTTACTCACAAAGAAAACACAACACAAATTTAAAATTATAGAATAACTAGATTTTAAAGTACGTGCCTCTTGTTTAAAGAGGCTACAACACAGGTTACATTGTATTAATTTTTTATGTTACTGCTATTTGCCCCTGGAAGATTCACTTCATTTTATATCGCAAACTATCCCATCTCACGGATGAAAAGTATCTATGTCAATTTTCAGTATTAAAACTACAAATGTACACCAAAATGACCAAATCGACTACATCGACCACATCGACTAAATCGACCAAATCGGCAAAATCAATCGGCCAAAAAATTACGAAAATGGCAAATCACGAAATAAAAACCTATCCTACTTTCTGGGATAATCTTTACATAAATCTATCCCGAAACTTATCCCTGTATCCGGGATGAAAAGTGTCCCTTGTCCATTCTCGGTATTAATATTACATATATAACGTATTTCAGCGAAATCGGTCCAGTAGTTTTTCCATAAAAGCATAACAAACAGAGAGACAAATATATTTTTATCCCGGAATCCGATGAATGCTTTGCTTAGGACTTAATCCTCATGATAGTAAAATTATCGTCATTTATATTATAACAAAGTTTTGCATCAGTATGAATGAAGTCAATAACTGATAATTATAGGTATATATAAACTAGTGCGTACCTCTTGTTTAAAGAGCGGACGTTGATATAAGTTACATTGTATTACATTATTATGTTAGTGCTATTCGCCCCCGGAAGAGTCACTTCATTTTGTACCGCAAAGTATCCCATCTCGCGACTTGAAAAGTATTTATGTCCCTTTTCGGTATTAAAATTACATTTAAACAAAATTACAGCAAAACCGATCCAGTACTCTTAGTCTTTCCGTGAGAGCTTAACAGACAGACAGATCGAGTTACTATCGCATTTTTTATAGATGATAAATATAGCTATAAAATTGAGAGATTATTGATCTCCCACACTAACTTTCATCCTCTATTTCAACCCGTTCTACTTTTATTTATCTATCCCCCGTCTATCTATCTGTAAACTACATAAATGACTACAATGACAAAAATGATCAAAATGGTCGAAAGTACCGAAGCCAAGTAAGTAATCAGTGAAGCAGTATTCCAAACAAATCAAAGTCATTTTGGGAATTAAAACTCACTGTAATGAACAAAGAATTGAATTATCCATGAACAGCAACACAGTAAATAAAAATTAATGGCGAACCACAGCGTACAGATATATTTTTGTAAACGAATGCTTCTAAATAAATACGTCTAACTCGTGATAAGAATGACAAATATGTTGACTATGTTGACATGTCATTTCCCTAACCTCCAAACAAGGTTTGCACCTGTGTCTTGGGGGTTAGTTATGGGTTCTCATGGGTGTATGTTACAAAATATTATTACTAGTGATGTATTCTCTTATTAAAATTTGTATTTTTAATATTGCGATCTTATCGCATATTTTGAAATAAAAGCCGGTACCGATCGAGTTATGACTTGCTACTTCATCTAATACGTGTGAAAAGTCGCTGAGCGTAACAGGCACTAATACAATTATAATATTAGGTTGGAGAAAAAGTTTCTTCGCATTTTATATAAAAATTCAAAAGGTTTTTTTATAAAGTTTATTTCCATTTGACTAAAGTATGTAGGTGCCACTTTGTTGGATAACTTTTTGCTGTCTTACAGGTAGGGACGTGATCCCATTGCTATAAAAATTTTGGGGCTTCTGATAAAACAACTGCGCCAAGTAGTTTTGGCAGTCCTCTCATGATGTTAACCTGACACTACCTAAGGAATTCTGCAGAGACCGAAACAGGTGAAAATCTGAAGGTACAAGGTCAGGACTATACGGAGGATGCATTAACACCTCCCAGCCAAACTTTCGTAATTTTTGCTGAGTGGCTAAAGATGTGTGAGGTCTAGCGTTATCATGGTGAAAAACCACATCCCTTCTGTTGATTAATTCCGGCCGCTTTCTCTCAACTTTTTGCTTTAATCTCATCAGTTGTTCGCAGTACAGTTCAGAATCGATGGTCCTGCCTGGGGGTAACAGCTCATAATGAATAAGGCCCTTCCAATCCCACCATACACACAGCATCACCTTGTTGCGAGTTAACCCGGGTTTCGCCACAGTCTGTGAATCCTGACCGGCCCTTGACCACGATCTTTTTCGCACGTTCTTGTCGTACGTGATCGTCTTTTCATCACCAGTTATCAGCTTCTTCAAAAATGGTTCGGCTTCATTACGTCGTAATAAAGAATCACATATCACACAAATCGCAAACGTAGAAAAGGCACAGAGATGACTAGTCACTGTTGAAAAATTTAAGGCTTAGACATCGCTTGACTCCTCAAATACTGATTGCAAATGGGTCGATGTCATCGTATTTACTTACATTATTTAAATAATTACTTGCTCGCACTAGAAATGAGTTTTGTCTGTAATTAGTAAAACTTAAAGGTACCTACATTTATGGGTTGATTAAATCGTATAGACTTCGAATCGTATAGATTTCATCTGATTGTATGTGTATAAGATTTAAAAGTAGATTTTAGATAAGAATAAGATTACGTTGTTCGTCTTTGGATAAATAATATTAAACTCTTATAAAATTTCGTATCAAAACGTGTTATTACATTCTTATGACCGTAAAATAAATAGAATTCTTGGTCAGTAGAGTACATAGGGTTAGCGATCGATTACAAAATATTGTCATGGCATTAGAATTCCTGACGATAACCTGGGTAAATTCATCTTTTACTCTGAGCTAAAGAAAGAAACACGAAAGCAAAGGTGAACACGTCTAAAATATAGACCCACCCAACTATTCCTGACCAATATAAAGCCTCTAAGAGGACAAGAGTGTGTTCCAGATTAGGAATTTGATACTCACACTAGTATAACGGTCATCGAATTAGTCAAATATCCCAAACAGTACAGCCTTCATGAGAATACAACGAGTGCCTTCCAAACTATCTGATATTCACACGAGTATTCAATTTAACGAAGTACCTACCTACCTAAAACATTCGTAACCAAAATAGATCACCTAAGTGGACACAAACACTTTCCATATTAGGTATCTTATACTCACACTAGTATAGCAGTCACCGATTTAACAAAGTATTATTATAGTTTGCTATCGTGTCATTCTACGCAGAAAACCTAAGTTCTATTAAATAAATCGTTCTGAACTCGAGTCATCTTAACTGGTACACGTGACACATGACTCTCATTATGAACTACTAGTGAAATAATGAATGTAATAAAAGATATACTGTGTTTAATATTAGAATGAGGATATATTGCTCCTTTTAATGAAGATATTGTTTTGTACGTGATCAACTTTAAATGAATTTGTATTTGAATAATAAATACGTTGTAAATACAAATAATGTCATTAAGAAATTGACAAAACGGGCATTTTAGGGAATTAAACTTTTGAAAGAGTAATGTAATTGAGATAATCCCTATCCCTATTAATATTATAAATGCGAAAGTAACTCTGTCTGTCTGTTCCGTTGTCACAGAAAAACTACTGGACCGATTTGGCTGAAACTGGGTATATATATATATATTTTCGATGCCGAGAGTGGCCAAGGGATACTTTTTATCCCGGATAATGGGATACATTTTGGGATAGATTTATGTAAAGTTTATCCCGGAAACTAGGACTGGTTTTGTGATTTTGTCCATTTCGTTCACTGGGTCTACTGGGTCCACTGGATCTACTGGGTCCACTGGGTCCACTTGGTCCACTGGGTCCACTTGGACCACTGTGTCCACTTGGTCCCCTTGGTCAACTGGGTCCACTGGGTCCACTTGGTCCACTGGGTCCACTGGGTCCCCTGGGTCCACTGGGTCCACTTGATCCACTGGGTCCACTTGGTCCACTGGGTCCACTGAGTCCACTTGGTCCACTGAGTTTACTGGGTCCACTGGGTCCATTTGGAACACAGCCTACTGGGTCAACTGGGTCGACTGGGCCCACTGGGTCCACTGGGTCCACTTGAACCACTGGGTCCACTGGGTCTACTCGGTCCACTGGACCCACTGGGTCCACTGGGTCCACTTGAACCACTGGGTCCACTGGGTCTACTTGGTCCACTGGACCCACTGGGTCCACTTGGTCCACTAGGTCCATTTGGAACACTTAGCCTACTGGGTCAACTGGGTCCACTGGGCCTACTGGGTCCACTGGGTCCACTGGACCCACTGAGTCCACTTGGTCCACTTGGTCCATGTTATCTATTTTGTCATTTTTGCCAAGTTTTGTCATTTATGTAGTTTACATATAGACGGGGGTGGTATAGTTTGCGATATAAAATGAAGTGAATCTTTCTGGGGCAAATACATAAAAATTTAATACAATGTAACCTGTACTACTTGCTCTTTAAACAAGATACACGCCCTAGAGGTTGACCCGCGGCGCAGCCGCGGGGTATACTCTAGTATCTACATATGTTGAGAAACTATAAATATTGCATTGTAATTGTGACTGCGCTGACAATCATATATATTTAATTTTAACACTAAATAGACACTTTTGTTACAAATACCTTTGATTACAATTACTTATTTATCACTTATTCAAGGGCCAACGGGAGCTTGTCGATGGGCCCTGTGTTACTATGGTAAGCCTTATCATTTTTGATTTATTGAGGTACAACACGCTTGTGAAACGTATGTTTCAACTGTCCGTACAAAATGTTCGTGAGTTGTAACTAATTATTAAAAATCTTGTTACTTTTAATGTTTAAATGTTAAAATATACTAGATTGATAAAAAAAAGCATATTATGTTTTAGCTGATTAACGTACCTAAGCATAAATATGTTATTATTTTATTATAAAAGATAACTGTGATTATAGATTTCAATTTTATAACTGTGTTTTATTATTAGTTTATTTTCTAAACTAAAGTTTCCTTCAAAATATTTGACATAAGGCATTATGACGGATGTTAAATATTTTCTGTACCTACTCCCTAAATAGGTTAGGCATAAAGATGATCTCAGCTTACGCTTCTAGGGTTAGAACTAACCCAAACATTTTGTTTTGCAGCAGATTTCTGAAAAGATTGTGCTATGAACGTTTTTTTGTGTTTTGTACATGAGATGTTTTGCTTCTATATCATTTTTATAAATTGGCAATAAAATTGTAATTTAAGTAGATATTAAATACAAGACGATCTGACTTGTTTGATCACTTTGCTGATGGTCAATGAAAGGAGCGTAGGTAAGTAAATTGTTGCAATTCGGTACTTGACACTTTTTGAGAAACAGGTTTATATTGTGCCTTATGGTCTATTTTAGCCAAAATATTAATATTTCAGTAAAAAAACAACATGAACATATTTTATTTAGGAATTTTATAAATATTTTGACATTTCGTAACGAAAACGCGTCAAGCTGTCATGGCGTCTCGCATGACGTCACGGTGTGCAAAACAAACATCTGTTTGGTTGAAGAGTTATCAAAAGTTTAAAAAATACATAATCTTAAGTAGTCATGAACTAATCTAGTTACCCTAGCCCTAGAGCATGGTAGTTTAGTTAATTTATAAGATTGCCTCATTAAATGAAACTCCAAAATCATTTTGTTTTATTTTATTATAAAATGATGAGATCAGAACCTACCTAGTGGTTACTTTATATGCTTTGATAAAGTAATGGATACACATGGCATTTCCAAAATGGTAACAATCTGTCAGTAATAAGATCATTAACATATTCATAACTGACTGCTACACAGAAAGTTTAAATTTTTTACTATTAGAAAAATCTGGATCCGCTACACAAAATATACATGTTTCCACAGCAGTCAAATACATTTATATTTGTAATTGAGCATATTTGTTTGTAGTCTTCCCATCTTTAATATAATTTGAATATGGTTTGTACTGTAGACACACTTAATTTCTACTATGCAATTTTCACATGTACCATCCGGTGAACCAGCAGTCATTGGATATTGTTGACTTAATATGAGACCACATTTCTTAATTTTTTTAATGAAGTTTCAGCTCCAAATTTTCTCTAACTGTGGGTCCTGCATCTACTTACTTCAAAAGCCTGTGATGCTGTTATCCATCCATATCTTAATTCATGCTAGACTGCTTTTAAATTGCTCCCTTGTTTCCACTTAAAGTTTTTAATGACAGCATCTGATATTACTGCATTTCTTAAAAATATCATTTTTCATTATATTTTAAAACAATTTGATATATTAAAGCGCTGGCTGTATCACTGAGAACAGAATTATGTTGATATTTAAACAATGCACAATCCTCAAGTTTCATTTTTTGTCCTTCTTCTAAAAACTTATGAGCACATTTGATGGTAAACTAGGGTTACTACTACATATTTTAAACTGGTTCACAGTTGTGATAGCTTCGATTTTTTCCAATAACAATCCGCAGAATTGCATACTGGTTCTTCACTCCTGCGATGACGATAATTTCGATAGCACTTTATGATCTGGGCATATTTTACACTTTACAATACAGGAGTTTGCCATCACGTTTCAATTGCACATAACTTATGGCGTCATCTCAATAACATACTGGCGATGATCTACAAAAGAAATTTCACCATTAGCATCAACATTTACGAATATTAAAATTATCATAACCTCAAAATTAATTATTAAAAAATAATACTTTGCCATATCTTAATCACAATTTTAACATTAGGTGCTATTGTTTAATGTTATATACTTACACAGAAGTTTTAATATGGAATTCTGCAAAGCACAAATTCGTGTTAGTTGCGAAAAAGGCACCCAGCATAACAACATCGATTTTTGGCAAATTATTGGCATTTGCTTTTATACAACTTGCCTTTATTATAACTGGTTGTTGTAGTCGTATGAACACAGTGTATAACAATGGAAATACTATTATTTTACAGCAAAATTACTGGAAAACGATGAATTTTCACTGAGAATTCATTATCAACTTGCTATGTTTTGCACACTATGACGTCACGCGCTCTGATTGGCGTTCATTGTCACGTGACTAATGGCTGCAATGTAACAATTTTATTTCTCAAAAATATAAATTAGTATTTATTATTTTAATTAAAACAATTTATTTATGACATGTTTAGATCGTAATCTACGATATATATAAAAATCTGCCTATATTTTTCATACTGTCAACTACCGGATCAGGAAAAGTTTTAGTAAGATTATAAATAATAGTTTATGTATTAGGTGTAATCTTAGTTTAAGGTCATAAAGGCCACTTTTATGTCAGACAACTCCTAGACAGGCCGCGACCCTTTATCGCCGTTTATTCCGAGTGTGCGCCCGCGCCGTCTCGTGGCCCTGACACCATTGAGTATTAATTTAATAGTGTGTATTTTAAAGATTATAACTTACTGCACTATATATATGCTTATTATGCATTTTTTTAATTGCATGAGTTCAGCAGACAGGCAGACGGCCCACTTGATGGAAAGCGGTTACCATCGCCTATAGACATTTGCTACACCAAAGGCTACAAATGCGCTGCTGCTCTCTTAAGGGAGACTGGAACCTGGTCACTATTGCCGGAACACAACTCAAGGCTGTTATGGCGGCATACTCTAGACCAGGGGTAGTAGCCATCCAGTCGGGCAAATACTCTACCACCCGGCCGCAGGAAACTCTATTCTTTCTCCATCCCTGCACTGGCATACATAAGCCGTTTTTCCGTAATTGGGGCTTTTAAATAAAGTATGTAAAATATTATTTAATAAAATTATAATGATCAAATACCTCAATTGAGTTACAAATATGGAAAACGAAGTCAATTTAATTATTATTATTAGTAAGTCAACATTATCTTTATCTCCTGTCTTCCTCCATTTTCTTCTTATAAAATATAATATAAACTTATTCATCTGTATACTAACAACACTAACCCACTAAGTACATTCAATTATAATATCACGCACGCCAACATTAAGCATGCATTTATGTATTGGCTGACGTCCGAAACTCATCTTTGTAGTTTGTAAGTTTCATAATTTGTATATCTAACTAACTATGTAGTTTTCCACAA
This sequence comes from Dendrolimus kikuchii, assembly GCA_019925095.2. Taxonomy (NCBI): domain Eukaryota; kingdom Metazoa; phylum Arthropoda; class Insecta; order Lepidoptera; family Lasiocampidae; genus Dendrolimus; species Dendrolimus kikuchii. The sequence continues at coordinate 16,475,582 of CM034392.1, forward strand.
AAATGAATTATTTTGATCCGTCGGCTTCCGTAATCTTGTAGTCTAAATGTCGACCCGCTTAGTTTACTGGACTGCAGAGCTCCCAGACTTTGATTTCCAGTGGGATCGGGACGTTCCTTTCGAACTTACCGCTATTTATTCTGGTCTGGGTATCTTGTATCGGCTCTAGAGTTTTCCGTTGTATACTATCACGTAGCTTCTGAGCTAATACAGTATGAACATGAAATAAACGATCACAATTTGATTTCATGGCAATATCGAAACAACACTAGCTCTAGCTCTTTTGATGTTACTAATAAGAGTAAAAATGTTAAGCTCAATTAACATTATAACCAAGACAGATTATAATCACATATATCGGTAGCATAATTTTAATTTGGCATTGTCACAAAAAAATTTAAGAAGAGCATTATATAATTTCTTGAACGTCGGCAACGCGTTGGCGACACCCTTGGTGTTGTTACAAATAGGCGACAGTAGCCGCTTTCCATCAGATGGATCGTCTGCCTGTTGGCAATAAAAAAAAAATCAACATTCTCTAATACAAGATTTGTGTTATCTAACTTGACGGATTATTGTATTTGACGGAAAAAAAATAGTTGTAATGTTACCCATTCATTGGTATTATGGACTTGGGACCGCGCCATAATAAAGTAGGGTGAACATTAGTGACCAAGACGTCATCGGTCCTTATATTCGTAAGTCGAACTTGGACATTTGAACCAGTACCAAGTCGGTATCTGGGAATTTTATCGGGAGAGCCGCTGTTATTTTTGACCTTTGAATCTAATGATGGATGACCACATTTATCTCATTATTATACACTTAATATTCATTAATTAGTATTAAATTAACTGTAACTGATTATAAAACAAATGTAAATCAAGTGAAGGGCGAATAATAGAAGATATTTAAATTTATTTGGATATTAGTTTATTCTTTCTTCACCGCCTAGGGAATGAAATCGGTAAAGAATTATTTAAACTAGTGGTCGCCCACTTTTTTTTTTCAAGGGGAAATCCGTTTGCGGACACCCTGCCGCGCGGAGACGACGGCGGGGCAGTGTGGGACTCACTGGCCGATGGGCTGCCGGAATACCCACTAAAACCCCTTGGTGTCCTTCTGTCGCCATATGTCAGGGCACCGGGACGTGTGCGAGCTTTTCGCCGCGACCCCGACTGACGTGGGCCTATCCCTGAGGGAAAGCCTCTACTGCTTCAATCCGTGATTGACAAAGGCGTTGGCGGAACATCGACGCGCCCACTACTCAGCGGCTTGAATGCAGGTGACGGCCTAGTGTCTCCGCGAGTCGTCACCCGCTGCCGCACTTTTACGGCGGCTGAAGGTCATGAGTCGTCCGGCACCGAGTCCTATTGTTGCGGCGGGAGATGAGCGCAGCTGCTCGCTCCCTCTCCCGCTCCGCCGCCTCCTTGGCAAACATAACAGCCTCGCAGAAGGAGGCAACGGCGTCTCAGCCAGGTTGGCCCCCGACCATGGCTTGAGCTACGGCCGAGAGCGACAAATCTAATCCAATGGATGCTACAAGGGCACGGCGCTCCTCGTCCCAAGCTGAGCATACTTGGAGAGTGTGCAGTGCCGTGTCTTCGAAGCTATCACTGCAGTGGTGCCATCCTGACTATGGCTCACGCCCTATGCGGCACATGTACCTCCCAAAGCAGCCGTGTCCGGTGAGGACCTGTGTCAGGCGGAACGTCAGGGTGCCGTGTTTTCGGTTGACCCATGATTGCATAACTGGCCTTACTGCCGCTATTATGACATGGCCTGCGCTGGGTTGTGCGAGTCGTGTCGCCCACTCCACCGTGAGATCCTGTCGGAACTCCGACCTCTTAGCCTCAATTTAGTGGTCGCCCACTGGTCGAAATTCGACCATAATTAATGTAAATTATAAGTTCGAACATATTATTAAGGGTCTGTTGTCAAAAACTATAATTCTATAATTACAGATTTCGCCAAGGCTACACTGTTAATTTGATTTTAACAATAAACAAAAGAGAATATATGCATGTGTATCAAAACATGGTAATGTGTGCAATGTTCATTATATTGATTTAATGTATTTTTATTGAAAATTTTAGAAAAATATTAGCATTCTGCACTCCTTCTCTATAAAAACTATAAGTGTGCGTTTCATATTCCTCCGTCCGTGCAATTTTCGTAAAAAGGGGTACAAAGTTTTTGCTTCACGTATTCTTCATTATGTTAATAACGATGAATTGATTTGAATTTTACATTCAAAACAATTACCAATTATACACACCTACATGTGAAAGTTGAAACCTCAATTGAATAAAAATAATTATTCGTCTGAGGTTGAAACGAAACAGACTTGTGCCATTTATGTTCTAAAAATTCTCTTTGATAGAAAATATTCCTAGATTTATTTTCTGTTCAGAGAACTTACACAGTTTAAAATTATTTCACGGTCCGAAACAGGTTACAAAGGTATGATTTATCTTAGATTGAAATTGTTGTTAATCGGTTATTGACGACTTTTTTGTGTGTTCTTTTCCAACTCTGATGCATTGCTGTCATCTTCTGTGATACAGTAATGTCCACAAAGGAGACGGAAATGCGGGAAAGTGAATCTCTGCTAAGGGAATCTCCCTATCCTTACACACGGAAATAGAAAGAGCCGGAGGACGTCTAATGATAGTCCGCTACCGTAGACGCACAGCCGTAGGCGACGGCATCTACGGGCAACTCGGGTCACAACTTACAAGTTACACGAAGCTCGCTGGTTGGGGCGATCACCTTGCAATATAGACAATACCTGCCTGAGTGTCCGCATCGTTAGGATTGTGGCGCTCGCTAACCTGTTATTCCATAACCCTGGCGTAAGATGACACAAAGAACACTCGTCGATATGCTAGTGTCAGTGAGTTTCCGGCAGTTGCCACGCGTTCCACAATCCATCACTGTCAGTCTCTGAGCAGTAGGTTGTACATAAAGCATTTCCACCACGCTAAAAAAAAATCTTACGATGACAGGGACGAGGAGATATGCATCCATATGAAGAATTCTCCAAAATGTACAATACCAGAATATCAGACCTAAACTCACGTGTATCAATCATAAAATCCATCTAAAACATTGTTTTTTTCAAAATTCTTAACTTTTGCAACTTCATTTTACAGGGAACTTGAAGGTGATGTTTGTTTGTGATGAAATATGAGTTTTAAAGTGCCACAAAAACTCGTTAATCTAAAACCTACAATTTATCTGAGGCTGGCTTTTAATAAGTAAAGAATAAATGCAATAAAACTTTACTTCAAGGTCTTTGCTACCAAGACATAAAATATTTAAAAACATGTTCAAATTGTAATCACGCACGCGTTTTGAAGACATGTGAACAATGAATTTATTTAAATCAAAACATTTTGAATCAACAGTAGGCAATGTCCGCTGACGCAAAACACCCATAAAGCATGAACCAACTGAGACGGGAAAAATAATTAAAAAGTAATATAACTTGTATGATTTATTTAATATAGCAGAGGGCGTTATTCATTCAATGAGTACTGGTCAGTGGCCTACACTTGAGGTTAAGAATGCCGTCAATGGTTTACTTTCCTGCTGCTGTTAGACAATAAGGGGTTAACCCAACGTAAAGGACATCGTAAGCCACGTAACTTTGTCCTTACTACGCAGGCGATGCGCTCCCAATGTTACTATGGAAAATCCTTTAATTAATTAACATTCAAAGTACGTCTTCTTTATTATAAGGAACTCTGACTGAAATTACAGCTTTAACTTTTTATATTGCTCACACATTAATCTTAATAGAAGCTTAAAGATTTACCTAATTATATTCGTGTATAAATATATATATCGCACGCTTAGTCTAATACTGATAGTAACCAACATTTTGACAAATCGACTTTTTAATGCCATCTATCGTAAAACATGGAAATACGTAATATCGCTAATCCAGGGTTAAAACTAACAAAAATATCCGCTAGAAGGCATTGTAATAATGCGTGTTATTCATGCTTAAAAAAAAGTTTTTTGGTTCTCCTGTACAGATCGCTTTTTTTGGATATTACTCGGTGTTGGTTTATTTTTTTTAATATTAAAAAAATAAATGTAATATATACAGGCGGTATTTACTACATTTATTTTCATGTTGGCAGACGCAATAGCCTTTTACTGTGTTCGATTTATTTTATTACATGTAAAGCTTTATATATAATTGTAATATAAACTATTATCTATAATTTCCAAACAACAATGTAATAAATTCTTGTCATTCATAACCTTTGTTAATAAAATAGTATATCAATGGTCTTCAATCCGCTATCGGTTGTGTCAATTTACTAAGTTTATTATACAACTGTACTCGTAAAGTTGTTGGAGGGATGGCGAGGTGTTCTAAAATGTCTGTCAAGTGTGTAGAGATTATAAGTATAGTGACCAGTTGCTACTCTTTTACTACCATAAACTCTTCTGAGTTTTTGCACTTGGCTGATTTTTAACAACTAACAATAGCTCTAATACTTATGACAAATATTAATTTGTATTTCGATGACGTTAGTAACTTTGTACGGCTGTAAATGGTATTGAAGACAAATAATACTATCTTTTAAAGGAGTGTGACGTTGAATGACTATCGGTGCACACATCTGCGTCGACCAACTTGGTTCCAGCGACTGCCAAACTGATAAAGCGGAGGGTTCTTTTATCAAAAACGTAATCAAATCACACCGTGAATCATCTTTTCCTATAAGTGTATATACAACTATTAGTTTTGGCATGGAAGAGAATTACTAGGAATAATAATCGTCCATTAAAGCGTAACTTTAAAACGCTCCTAAGCCCTACATGATTAAATACCGTCATATGCATATTTTTCTTGCTTGTTGAAGTGTTATTACTTAAAACTTATTTTTAAACTAAATAAAAAATAGATCGTAATTAGTCTCTTTTCAGTTTAATATTAAAAAGAAACTTATTAAAAACTGAATTCTTGTTCATTTAAATTTACAGTTCCCAAACGCCTAATCGACTCCTCAGGTACACAGGGCTGGCGCATCCCAACGTATAACGGATCAGTATAGCAATCCAGTAAAATGACGTAGTCAGCCTTCTAGGAACCTTACCCATTGAATTTTATGACCAGAGTTTCAATTTTTAACCGACTTCAATAAGAAGAAGTTTCTCAATTCGTGTGGATTTTTTTGTATGTTCGTTACTCGATTTCTCTCACCTGTGAACCGATTTTTAATTTTTCTCTTTTAATAGAAAAAGTATACTCAGAACTGATCGCATTGTCACCATGTCAGAATCTGATGAAATCTGAAATCTGAAATCGAGAGAATCCCTCGAAATTTGTTAACCGACTTTTTTATTAAACGATGTCTCCGTCAATTGTGGAGCGATTTTCAAATTTTGTTCTTTATCCGTAAGTCTATACTCCCAAGATGGCGTCATGGTCACCAAGTCTAATGAGTGGATTCTAGGGAAAGCAAGAGTAACCCTTTCTTATTAAAGAACGCCGAGCGCCTACACTCTTTAAAAAAAGCTCGTATACGCGTGCCAGTATTACATTTTCTACAGGCGCTTAATTTTTTATTTAAAACATATTTTCAAACAAAATTAGTAAACCATTGAAAAGAAACTTAATAATTTCAATTTTTCTCGAAATCTTCGATTACTGTCTGATTTGCTTGAAAAATATATTTAAATACTAAAAAATCAGAACGCGAAAGAAGCAGTAATTGTGGCGCCATCTAGTCATGTAGGGTTTACAAATTACGTCTATTATTGGACAATTGTCACTCTGAGTATGCTAGGATTTTCCGAACAGCTTCGCTCGCGTAAATACCGAATATCAACTTTCGAAGATTTAACAATGTGTCTCATCTTAGCCGAGACTATATTTACATCAAATTATTATTCTTTGATTAAAATACTCCGTATTATACCAAAAATTATAATCAAAATTTGTTTATTTCCAAGGCTGTTTAGAAGTAATATACCTATTAAAGAATATACAATTCTGTAAACAAAAGTAGATTATGGTATGCCCCGAAAAAAGCATGTTAAATAATACATGGTTCAAAATTTATTAGACAAAATCTTAGCATTTCAGAATACAAGCTTCACCAAGATAATCACTATCAGCCTATTTGGGATCAAGAGGGGAACGATGAAGGTTTTTTTCATAAATGTCATTCAGTTAGTGGCTAATGTTTGCTTGATTAGTAGAAACTTCAGATATTTTTTTCTTAACTGCACATTTACATTTTTGTTCCTAATCGAATTAAATTATTTCGTTAGTCCGTTAAATATGTTAGATTTCTATATCGATAGGTATGAACAATATAAAGTTCTTCATTATGTTGACCAACCTGTCAATGACACGATCACTCCATTTATTTAACACATTTAAATGTATAATAATTACATATGGAGTCCCCATAAAATATGTAATATGTATGGGGACTGACGTCAACGGCCGCTACAGCCGCGGTGCACGCCGCCGCGGCACGCCGCCCGCCGGGGGCAGCGCGCCTTCTATGCTGATTGCTGACACGGCATATCCCAAGAGGACGTTTACCTTTTTATGTAGATCATACTATAAACACTCTTCCCGGCATTCGTTAACACTATGACTTATTCATTTATGATAAAACATTAAAATACAAAAAAATCTTTATATAATTCTTTGAGAGATGAAAAATAACATATTCTAGTAATAATGTTTATATGTTCGATGTTATAATACTTTCACGAAAATTATCTAATGACTAAATTTATTCGGCAACACCTACTGATATTTGACTTAGTTATCATTGATTTTATTTTTAATAGTATTTGAAATCACAAGATTTTATTACCATTATTTTAGTCTAGTACACCACCAAAAATCGTTTGAAATTTCCTTTAACATCTCCTTAGACACTGGGTTGTCTAGAAGAGTTCGCCATAAGCGATAAGGCCGCCCATTGTTCTAATGCAAATATGTATCGATATCAATTGTCTAGATTTAAGTTTATGGTGAACAATAAAGAGTTTTCATCCATTCATTCATTCGTTGACAAAGGTTTTCAGTACTTCACAAATACATACATATTATGTATGGTAAACCATTGAGATTTACGTTAACGTAAAAACCCGGCAGACTGAAAACAAAGAGTGACATGTATACATCGCATTACATACATACCTAGGCAGTGTAGTGTAGTGTACACAGTGTACCCGCATGTGAATTGTCATACCAAATATGTTCCTACTACATATTTGGTTAAAACTAATATAAAGACATCTTCAGCAAAATCTTCTCACTGTTACACAACGACAACGATCGATATTATAACTTTCCCCGTACATAGTTGCCCTAACACATATGGGATATAAGAATTGACAATCACGCAGTAAACATATGACTTTAAGTTGCGTTGCTTGAAAAAGATCGCTATAGCCGATAACACTTCCTGCCGTTATTATTTTCCAAAAATATATTGTGACTATGTATTTGCAGTTGATTATTTTGGTTATAAATAAAGTGTCACATACGCGAAATAATAAATTACCTAAATATAAACATAACCTAAAAAAATTAAATAAGTGTAAACTTCTAAATTATTTAGTAGACCATTTCCATCGGGAAACGTGCCCAGAAGGCTGTCTGCATTGCCACACTGTATGACAATGCAAATCGCTGGGTAAAATATGAGCGAGCCTTCTTATCACGAATACCTAATGTCAAGAAGTTTGTTCCAAATGTCTCTAAAGAAACTATTTTCTCATGAACCCCTACAGGCCCAACGTTACAGCCGCAAACGGCACAAACATGTATTTTTTTTCCTAAAGCTCCATATTAGTGCCGTTTGAGGTCTTTGACGTTCTATTTTAATTTCTTCGAGGCCGGCAGCGCGTTGGTGACATCTCTGATGTTGCAAACGTCCATAGGCGACGGTAACCGCTTTCCACCAGGTGGGCCGTCAGCCTGTTTGCTGTACTCCAGCTATAAAAAATATAAAAAAATATTACTTACTAGCTGACCCGGCAAACTTCGTACCGCCTCAGAATCAATAAATAAAAAAGCTGAATGATAAATGCAGCATGTTTCAACTTTAGTAAAAATAAAACCAAATTATTCTTTTAAATTTAATTTGATTTCTGAACGACGGGACGAACATCAAACGTTTGACATTCAAAACTAAAACAATTAAAAAGGAAACTTCACTTTTAAATTTAATTTGATTTCTGAACGACTTTTAAATTTAATTGATTTCTAAATGACGGGTCGAACATCAAATGTTTGACAGGTAGGAATAGTTTCTAAGGGAAAGCGAAATTGTTGTTTTTACTATATTACAAAATTTTTTTTCATATTTACTCACGTTTTAAACCTTCCCCGGACTTCCACAAATAATTCAAAACCAAAATTAGCCAAATCAGTCCAGCCGTTCTCGAGTTTTAGCGAGACTAAGGAACAGCAATTGATGTTTATATATATAGTTTAGTGGAGATATAAAATATTTATTATGCAGGTTCGTTTCTCATCGCAGTTATTAAATCCCACAATCCGTCGACTAGATTATGAGAAACTATTGAAGGAAGCTATTGTTTTGAGAACCAATTATTTAATGGAGTTCGATTAGTCGTTTCAAGACAAAACAATCAACAATATTCAACAAACAATTGCCACGTTTGCGTGTCGAGATCGTTTGAAAATTATATTATGATGCCACCTGTAAACGAGTGTGGTGCAATGACGGGCTATCAATAAACAAGTAATAAAACACGAGTTTGTGCGTAAGCAATCTATCTATCTGCTATTTTCAACAATAATTGTGTACCTATTATGTTTTCAGGTCTTATAGCTATTTTTCTCTAATTAAACCACGGTTTAACGATTTATACTAACCATTAGTAATTTTAATTTAAGTTTTCATATTTAATTTTAAGTTCAGTTCAGAGTCAAAACTTTCAAAAATAACTTTTACATTTATTCATTACTCAACCAGGGCTATTATAAAACTACCACAAAAATCACAGGCGGTCCAAAGACACGACACAAGCATAATATAATGCTGATATTGTTTTAAGGCTGTTTTTTTGTTATTTATTTACTTTGTTTATCAAATAATCTGTTGTTTATATATCGTTAAATGTATTCAATTTCAATAATATAATTATTTATTAATAATATAATGTATAGTTTGCCGTGGCGTCGCTCTAGTTTCAAGCGGAAGATCAGCGTTGGCATAACAGATCGACAATTTTGCTGAGCTTCATCCAATCTTTAGGACATATATGTATATATTTTCCTGATACTTTGTGGTTGTTTTCTCTGTTTTTCCTGTGCTTTATTTATTACTTTAAATGTGTTTGTTTCACTTGTATATGTTCGTCCTACAAATAAACCCGTTTTCTTTTTTTTTGTAAATGTAAAATAAATACCGCGTTTATATTGTCAACTCTGTTGATCTAATCGATACCTCGCATATTTCACTATAACTTCAACGAATGCAAATTCGATTCTCGACAGGGTAAATTTTGCTAATAAAATTTATGTAATTTATTTTAGTCTGGATATTATACTATTACGACCTTTTCTTATTCCTACATCATTTAGAATATAGTTTTGGTTATGGCTAAAGCCTCAGACAACCTTTCTTCTTCCACAAAGAGAAATCTTGTATACGGACTGCCCACCGCCCGGAGATCGCAGTGGAGGACTGTTATAATTATATATTATTTTTTTTATTGCAGGAGTTCAGCAGACAGGCAGACGGCCCTTGATATTATCTATTATACTTGATATTATCTACAACTTGCGACCCAACGTAATATCGAAATTCGGATATCCGGAAGACTGCATAGTCAACACTGCGAAATCAGTCGAGAATATCTAAATAAACACAATTTTTTTGCTCTTAGGTAATTTTTTATTTTGTTACATAAAATATAAAAATTAAAATCTTGGTTGCGTACTTGTAATAATAAATTATTTAGCAAAATAATCTAAATTTAAAGATTAAAAAAGAACTGTTTAAGTATAATTTGAACCAAAGTATAATGAATTCTACAAGCGTAGTTCACAAAACAGGAATCATAAAGAATAATTAATATTTATGAATTTAATAAACAGAGTTTTTATGGTTGTTGAGAGACTAGTGCGCATCGCAGAGATAAGTTTGCTTGGCCACGTGCTAGATGCGCCAGCGCAAGGAAGTTGACGTGACCAGCTTACTAGTGACTCTTTTTGCGTTAACATTTCATTACGCAATATATACAGTGCTGATTTATAGATTTGATAATACGCCAAGAAGGAAGAACTAACCCTACAGTTCCGTAATCATTAAGTTCTGTTGGATACCTAAGAAATTATATATGTTTGCGACTATTACGACTGACATGAACAATGCGTAAGGTAAATTATTGTTATACATCTTTGTTAGCTGTGTCGTTGGGAATTTAATTTCGCTTTTTGCACAGTAACTGTCCTAACATGTTACGAAACAATCTGTACCGTCTAAGAACTCTAAGAGCTAGATTTGTTTTGAACTAATAAAATAATATGTCGATGAAAAGCTTGTGAATTTTACAGTATCTGTAAGGTATGAACGTTTAATTTCTTACCTCAATAAGATTCAGCGTACCCGTACTATGGCTCCGAGGCTCCTGGGTCGAATTACGATATATTCATCATCAATCATTGTGTATTTTTTTTATGTCGGTACAAAGTAGCAGTAGCATAATTGCCCTAATGTTATAGCAACACCAGAAGTGAAACCAATGTGTTGCCAACTTTTAGGATAGAATACAGGAGATGGGGTGGAAAGGATGGAATAAGCGGATGAGATGGAAAAAATGTCATAATTTCAATATGAATGAATGGAATGAATGAATTTGTGTTATCTGAATAGAGTTCGTGTTATCATCCCATCGGTAAATTACAAACAGCAACTGTGAGTTGAAACGAGTAAAAGCCACACTAAAAAATATTATCATCATTAAATTAATCATCATTTTCTATACATAGTATAGTTTCATCCGTGCAGGAACGGAGAAAGAATACAATTTCCTGCGGCCGGGCGGCCTGTCGTAAGAGGCGACTAAACAACCCACAGCCAGGTGGTAGGGCATTTGCCCGACTGGATGGCTATCAGCCCTGGTCTAGAGTATGCCGCCATAACAACTTTGAGTTGTGTTCCGGCATTAGTGACCAGGTTCCAGACTCACTTAAGAGAGCAGCAGCGCATTTGTAGCACCTTTGGTGTTGCAAATGTCCATAGGCGATGGTAACCGCTTTCCATCCAGTGGGCCGTCTGCCTGTCTGCTGAACTCCTGCAATAAAAAATAAATTTAAAAAAACATAGTATAGAACAAAGTCGCTTTCCGCGTCTGTCTGTATATCCGCTAATTCCTCCTAAATCACGCTACGGGTTTTTAAGCGGCTTTTACCATCCGTCACATAATTTTTACTCAAGGTTTATGCATATAAAAACCTAATTAACCTTCCTAATGTTTGACCCGCGCCTAAGCTCCAGGGAAACCTCTAGTAAATTATATAGTGATATTATGAGTTAAGTTTATTATTGTTCATCGAAACTGCGCCGATATTTTCATAATATAGTGAATAGCCATTAATTCGTTTCCGATGCTAATTTTTACAAAAATACGAATTATTTATTTAGAAAAACGAATTCATTGACGTCATAAAAATAATTAATTTTTTTAGAACAAAGACGCGCCTTATTGGCGCCTCATACGATGTTTTAATTTTTATGTATAATGTACTCAACCATAAAATTGTTCAATTTTATATTTAGTAATCAATTCATAACTACTATAAAAAATTCGTATAAAATATTTTGCGTGTCAGTCGACGAACAAAGAAGTGTTTTCATTACTTCTCATTTTGATTAAAAAGTCAAAGATCTGATTTAAAGTAATTCTTCCTAATTAATCATTATGGTTGTGTTATAATCACATACAATGAACAACTCTGGGGCCGATCGAAGTCACCCAGACTATTTCCGGGAATCAAACTTAAGGCTAGTGAGTACCCTCGAATTAGATGGGGGAACGCTTAAACCGCATAGAACTACCTTCATCCCATAACCATAATTTTAGCTTCGTTATAGCTAATTCTTAATTATAGTCATGGGCTGGGATTGAAGATTTTTTGGGATATTAAAAAAAATATTATATAAAAAATACAAAGTTCAAAGCAATTTTGTTCAAAGTACCAAGGCCTTCTATATCTGTATAATGTTTCATAAATATTGTCCTTGCTAATGTTTGCGCGAACGTCACTAATAATCCGAGATTGTGTAACTATTTGCGGTTATCATGTTCGCATCGACGATTTCGAATGACAACAGCCTACACCATGAGATTATGAAACTCGCGCACACCGTTTGACGTCAATGACGAACACCTCGCGCTTTCTCCGCGATTCATTCTAAAGTAAGCATTCAGTCCGAACTTGCTGTCTGCTATATCTCGGTTCGTGGGAAATGCAATACGCGGTTATTCACGTATGTAATCTTACTCTTAACTAATGTGTGGATATGAAAGTGAATTTATTATTTAATATGCTAAATAACCGATACCTTTAATTATTCTAACATGCGTATCCGAACATATCTCAAAATGTTGTTATTCAATTCGTCACAACGTCATTGTATAGGAACCCCATACAACCTTATTAAATGTATTAATTTTCAGAAATTGTAGGTGTTTGACTAACACCACGTAATATTGATAATGAACCAATCCGAAATGGCATGTTTTGCTAAACAGGCTAAATTTTCAGCGCAAACACATAATTCTGACTTAAAAATTATTGTCAATTTTTAACCAGTATTATAGATATTTGTAGCAATAAAACTACACAGCAAAACACGACCCTTCCAGTTCCCATCAAAAACTCTGTATAATATACAGATATACGTATATAAAATAATTATCCCGCAAAATAACACAAATGAAATGCCTACTGACGTGTACGTGGCTTGTGATCTTTGCCTGTTATTAATACAAACAAACAAAATAATACTAGAAAATATTAGTATTATTTTGTTTGTTTTTTTAAGTCTTCGCGACTAGTTTACATAATAACACTACGTTTTAACGATTTTAGCGCGGTAATTTATTTGATTTTTATTATTCCGACGTTTCGGTTATTTTTCACTAGCAATAATCACGTAAGACAAAGATGTGAAGTGGCAATGAGTATTGTTCAAATTTATTTAGCCTACCGCCAACCTGTTCATTTTAATCATTTAGTTTTAATTTTGTTTATGATTATTATTTGCTCTATAGGAGTCTGATCGAATTTACCACCGCTTCGCAAGATGTTGAAGAGATGAAACGGCACAAGAAACTGTTTTGCAACATGCCTGGCGCTGATAATTTTATATAATATTAAAATGGGTGGGGAGGTAAAATAAAATAGTTTTCAATTTCATTTAAATCCGTTCAGTAGTTTTTACGTGATGCTCTAACAGACAGACAGACAACAATTCTAAAAAATACATTTTCGGTATCTCCTGGTCCGAATTGTCCACCGTGATATTTTTCACATTTTTAAACGGAATATACAGATTCCAAACATATTATTAAGAGTTCTGATGGCCCACTTCCTGTTCCCCCTATCTCAATCCCCTATTCATTTCCTCGTCTTGATTCCTCTAGCCCACGTCTCCTATTCCATCCCCTTTGTCCCGTCCGTCCTATTCCACCCCACCCCATCCTAACGGTTGGCAACGCGTTGACTTCGCCTCTAGTATTGCAAATGTTGCAAGTGTAACCACTTTACTTTAAATGGGCCGTCTGCCTGTTTGCGATAATCGAAATAAATGTATCTAAAATTATAGATTATATAGCAGATCACTGCCTGCAGGAAACGTACCTAGAAGGCTGGCTACATTGCCACGCTGTATGGCAATTCTAACTTGCTGAGGGAAATATGAGGCAGTCTTCTGATCACGGATTTCTTACAAATGTCTTTAAAGAAACTATTTTCTGATAGACCCCAAGGGATCAATCTTCAAACCCAAATGGTACAAATAGGTAGGTAACCTTTTCCTAAGGCCTGCATATTTGCGCCATTTGACATCTTCAGCTGAAGCGGCGGCGTTACCAGCCTCTGACTCGGTCTTTAAAAGATGTGACGGTCCCAGCATGTCAACACAAGTCGCATCGCACACTAGTGGCCGTTCCATCTTCCAAGGGAAGAGTAAAATCCTCTCCAAAATTTTTCTTGTCGAGTTGAGGTTTTATAAATGGCATAATTTTCAGTCAGAAGTGCAATTCGCGAATGTACAATGTTTAGTAGTCATATTTTTTTTTATTTATAAGACATAATAATTGATTTTTTAATATTTTATTCATTTTATCAATGTATTTATATCAATGACTAGCTGTACCCGCGACTTCGCCCGCATGGATTTAGTTTTCGTAGAACTGTCAAAAAAGTAGCCAAAGTTACTCCTTATAACATCGGCTATATGCCAGTAAAAGTCTAGTCAAAATCATTCCAGCCGTTTCAGAGATTAGCCGGGATATCCAGACAGACAGAATAAAAATTAAAAATTGATTTCTTGATATGAGTACCGTAGGTATATACTTTCATATGCATTTAATAAAAACCTATTATTTTTACATTACAACCAGACACTTCAATTTTCTTTCTCTGTATAGATAAGACACGCGTTCAAAACATGTGTTGCGGCGGCGCTGGATTTAGTGATAATAATGGACTATGTCAATTTTTTAGAAATGAAGTGTTGGGCAATTTGGATGAGAATGTGAGATTGAGCATGCACGTACCTGATTAATGGGCATGAAATGCAGCTGCTCCTCTGCTCCTCAGTACACTTCACTTCACTTCAGTTGTTGTAGTTTTCTATTTATAGTATTTTATTTGATGTGTATATGTTTATTGTATTTTATATTATACTTATATATGTTTATTATATTTTATAATTGCGGTACGGATCTGGTTATTTACATAATATACACATTTATGTGATGCGGGCTCGGTATATTTTATGTTATGTTATTTTATTACATATATCAGCAATGTGCGGGGCGATTATATTTAATTTTATTTCATTACATGACAATGAATGACTGACTTGCGTGCGAAAGAGGGAACACGTCGCCAGATTTATATGAAGGATTTAAATATGTTAGAAGAAAGTATCGATAGGCCGAAAGAAGGTTTATATGGCGGTACCAATTACAATATGTATCCCCCACTAGTACTGACTCTGGCGGGCTTTTTTAAACTTTCAAAGGAAAATGGCTTATTGTAGGATCTTGCTAGCCGTCCGGTAATCGGAAGAATAATATTCGTCTGGTAACCTGGCGACTAGACACTTCGCTTAGGGCCGATTTTTCAATCATCAGATAATAACTGTCGGTTGAATAAATTATAACCTGGCTAAATTCAAAACAGATACAATTTAATTGTTTCATTCATGCAACTGTCATTTTTTTATTTTCCTATGTTGTGTTTTATTCTATAGAATAATTTTATCTGGTGATTGAAAAATCGGCCCTTATTGTATCTATCTTAATTTAATAATAATAGAAATGAGTATGTTCGACAATATTAATTTGTTTTCAAATTGAATAACTTGTAAAACCTGGTTGATTACTATTTATGGAAACCGTTTCACATATTAACTAAGACAGACCTGTTTTGACGTCAATGCACAGGAAGCCGGTTTTTATAAAGAATTAGATACGGCCAATTGTTTTGTTAACTTTTGAAAATGTATGCAAGTACTTATCATATCGATAACGAGTTTTATGCCTAAGTATATAAACTATTAATATTCTGTAGTACCTTAACTAAATAATTTTTAACTTATTGTTTGATATTAATTTAAAATGAACAATAACGCATTACTATGTACATATATAAGCAGGAAATGTGTTTGTATGAAAAAGACTTTTCAAGCGACTATAAAAAAACCTCGTTGACTGGATTGAGTTAAAAATTTACAATTTCACTGAATTAAGAGCCCAATTTTTAGCGAGTGATTTGTTGCATCAATTTTAATAGATCCACATAGTGAGTGAAGTTATCTTCTTTATATATAAAAATGAATGTTTGTCTGTATATCCTTTATAGAATCGTAAACTATACATTTGATCATGTGATGATCTTTAGCAAAGTTGTTGTGCATGAGCCAAAGAAGGTTCCTGAGTTGGTTCACAATTGGACCCGGTAGGTGGCGCTGCTGTCGGCATATCGATTGAAGCTTGTCCGGGCAGGACGACGTTTGCCGGGACAGCTAGTATTATAAAAAAAGAAAATGTTCGATGTCACACCCCCTTTATAAAATCAGCAATTCCCCGTGGCTACACCGCGGGACAATCTCTGGGTAGTAAGTAGCTCTATGCTACGTACGTTTAAGTAGGTGAACCAATTCAATACGTTTGTTTCTTGTTCAATTCATTACAATTACAAAAAAATCATAGAATACTAAAGAAATAAATCAATATAGTGTAGACAATAGCCTAGCAAAACAGAGATGAGTCGAAGCCAACCTGATTTGAAATAATACAACGGATGATATTGTTGTTCATGACAACGTAGGTTTTTGTTAGTCAAATGAAAAACGCAATTGCAGCGCCATCTATTTTGCTAATCTGTTCAACTTAAGGAAATAACGTCATTTATCGGGGTAAAATGAGTCCTAAGTTACGTCCCGGGATATAAGATAGCTCTGTTGCCCGGTTTCAATATTACAAATACGATTCGTTCTTGATACCGACGGCTAGAATATTACCGCCTGGTATCTCTACTGATATTTCTATAATGAACTGTTCGTAGCTAGTTACTCGTGAAAGTACCAACTACCGATGGGAGGGATTTTCTAACCGATCGGTAGACCTTTTGTACGGAAACGACAGATGAAGTGTTTCTATATTATAACCGCTGGTTGTCAACACTACTATTCGTATGAATTTTATTGCCATCCGATTTCGGCCAATTTTGTTTGTTAGTCGAGGTTGCCAGTTCATTTGTCATTATAAATAGGTGATTTTAAATTAAATTAAACTCTAATTTTTTACTTCTTCTTTTAACTTGGATTTTATTCTTATTTTTATCTTTCAAATTTGCTACTTCTGCCTTTAACAGTTCTATTTCCAATTCCAGTATTGCTTCACTATTCATCCCTATTAATATTATAAATGCGAAAGTAACTTTGTTTGTCTGTCTGTTACCCTTTCACGGAAAAACTACTGCACGAATTTGGTTGAAACTCAGTATATATACTTTTTTGATGCCGAGGATGAACATAGAATACTTTTTATCCCAAAAATGGGATAGTTTCGGGGAAAATAGTATATTTTTCTGTTTGCCTGTAATGCTTTCACGGAAAACTATTGCACCGATTTGACTGAAACTTGATATATAAATAAGTTCAATATCTAGGAGAGACATAGGATACTTTTCATTTCGGAAAAGAGATAGAGTTTGGGTTAGATTTATGTAAATTTTATCCCAGAATTTAGGATAGGTTTTGTGATGTCGTTTTCATAATTTTCGTCAACAAATATTTATAACAACAAAGTTCTCAGTTCTCAATTGTTGCCAGCACAGATAAAACTTATATGGTTAATGCCACCTTTCTCATAATAAGGTCAAAGGTACCAAAGTCATTATTAGACTACAGTTTTTTGTTATTCTTGAGCTTCACCTGCGATAACGTTATAGTTATCGGATTGTAACCTAATGCGTCTAGATTATAGCGATAAAAATAACACTGTGAATAATTATGACATTATTGATAGATAACGTATTAGTACGTATTAACTGTCAGTATTTAACGTCATTAAAAATAAATTGCAACATCGTTTGAAATAACACATTAAATCCATCGCTACATCTGTGTGAAACGGTCGCGTTACAAAAAGTTCCCTAAAACAATTGAATAAAAACAAAAAAATCGGACAAGGTTCCCACAAAGTTTACGTCATTTGACTCTATAACCACAAAAACCGTTGTTTTTAGCCTTAACTTATTAAAAAAAAATTGCGATCGAAAACCACAAATCCCTATAACTAGCGAAAAATTTCTGAAGTGAAAACACTGTTTCATCTTTTTTTTACAACAAATCCAATGACATTGGAACAATTATTATTGAAAAAGTTTATATGTTGTTTACATTACTGCGTTTTGTTCATGCAACATTCATATAAAACGGCTGTGTAATTGTAAGTATTATTAAAGCAGATTGATTGAGAGCTTGATTTTTACTGACACTCGTACCTATATCACAAAAGGTCACTTCTTTGAAAAATATATTTATTTTGTAGTTATATATACATCAACTCATTGAATTATGTTGCGTGTTGCTACTACTATGTTGTGTTAGCAAAACGCTTGGGAGCGAATTGGTAACTGATAACCGACAGTATTTCTAACTGACAATGAGCCTGTGAAACGCTTATATAGCCCTCTCAACCATCGGTTATTGGTAGCTTCAAAATCAATCGGTTACTATTACAGACAACCGTCGGTAAAATATAGAAACCGGGGATATCGAGTTTAATTTAAATCCGTTCAGAAGTTTTCGCGTGATGCTCTAACAGACAGACCAAAATTCTAAAAAATGTATTTTCGGAATCTGCTGGTCCGAATTAGCCGCCCTGGTTTTTTTCATATTTACAGATTAGTTATAGTATAGATAGATTTGACTTTTACCATTGACTTTGATTGTAAATCTATATTTTCTTGTTCAAAATGTCACGAACCTTTTTTTGCAGATTGTGCAAAGAATTTCAAGTTTAGAATTCCTATAAATATACAAATAATACTTACTACAAACGCAAAAACCTCTCGAAGCTAATTTACTTATACATATTTTGATATTTTTCTGCAAATCTAAGTTACTTTTACGATTGTATTTTCTTATTTAACACTACTATATCCATATCCGCTGATATTGCAAGTTTGGTATAAATGTGCATTGAATAAAAACCGGCAACTTATAAGGTCAATTCCATTAGAATAGAGCCAAACAGGTTTCTTAATATTTACTGAATATATTATGATTTAACACTCGTCTAATAAAGTATCTGTAATATGAGCCCGACCCATAATTGCTTCAAATTTGTGATTTTTCGCAACAGGAAAGAAAATCTAGTAACTAATCTAAATTTATATAAAAGTCACAATTATGAAAAGAAGACATTGTTTCCTTTGATTTATTCATTCGTGCAGAGATTTGTTAGTCAAGTTTTACGAAAAAATACGTTTGAATCTCTAATTCTAGACAGAAATACTTTAACACATTTTTTATTGTAGTGTAGGTACACGTTTGACCATGTCTCGCCTGATGTTGAGCAATTCAATTTCAGGGAAATGCCAAGAAGCTAAAGCCCAGCGGTTATGGGTTTTTTTTATAGCCTGAAGCAGGCAAACAGGCAGGCGGCCCAGCTGATGGAAAGTGGTTACCGTCACCTATGTACGTTTACAACACCAGGGGTGTCACCAACACGTTGCCGAGCTCGAAGAAATTTTATAACGCCCTTGTTAAAGAACCCCGTGTCATAGCGGAAAGGAAAAACCGCGGCGAGAAGTTCCCTCCAGATCATTGTTGTACGCGGAATAAATGTTCGTTGCGTGGGAGCTCAAGGAAATGGGGGTGAATATCCCGTCGCTGGCGAGCGGTGGGTACTGGTATGGGTACAATTACTCCTTTAAGAGAATCCTCTTAGCGGTGAAAGGAAATATATATATATATATATATATATATATATATATATGTGTGTCAGGAGCCTTAAGAACAGACGAGCTTGCATGACAAGAGTTATGAATGTCAAAGAGGCAAGTGAGGTGTGTAAGAATAAGCCTAAATGGCACTCTGTTGTTCGTGCCTACCCCGCGAGGGAACTGGCGTGAAGTTATGTATGTATGTATGTATGTATGTATATATATATATATATATATATATATATATATATATATATATATATATATATATATATATATATATATATATCAGGGTCTAGATGCATTGAACGCGACTAAATTAGTAAGTTCCCAGTCAGAAACTGTCTCTAAAGTTACATTCAACCGCTCTACCATTGCCACTGATTCATGTAACGATAAACAGGAAACTATTATCCTAAGTAGGAAAATTAATATGTAAAAGGCGACCAGAATAAAGTTAAAAGAACTTTATAATAATAGGTGGTTTATTTATAGAACAAGAATAGTCTGCATGGGTGGGCTGGACAATCAAATTTAACTACTCCAACACCTGATTCTAATTTAATGTCTAATGTATTCATCAGTATTCAATGAACACTATGAAACTAAAGATACTCGTATAGTGTACAGTTAAATGGAATGGCGATTATAAAACACGCCATAATTAGAACTGCTGTTTATTGAAATTTGAAGGGTAAAGTTTTACATGCTTGTTCGTTCGTGTAAACTTCAGATATGTAAAAACTATCCAATTTTCCTAGATTCAAATTATGCTGTGTCTATTTTTGTTATTGCCCATAGCTATATGCGAAGTGTCATGACAATCGACTCTTCCTTCTCCTTCACTTGTGTAAACTTCGGATAAATGGGAATCCCCTGTCCCGGAATAAAAATGATATGTTTATCCCGTTAACGAAATTACCATCGTAATATGAACAAAGAAACATTCAGACAGCAAATCATCCATATTTTTAATAATTTAACACGGGCCTGGCAAATAAAGATATTAAAAATATGATCACCTATTGAATAATTACTGACTGGCACGTCCAAAACAAGACCCAACACAGTATTTGTTTGGGATGCTTCGATTTCGAATATCTCACGTTTCTCAATGCACTAGTCATCCATTCTAAAATAACTCATAAACATGTTAAGCTAATATAAAGAGTTAAGTTTTGGATTAGGGAAAACTAAAACAAAGATAATTTATATAATTGTTACTCTTCCAGGAATCTTCGTTACTCAGAATAACACAAGTAAATGGCTCAATTAAAACAATGCTCGCACAATAAATCCTTTTTAGACATGTTATGATACTAGCGTGTTCTCGAAATCTCAACCTAACTGACTTAGTTCATGACTAGTGACCGCTCGTGATTTTATTCGTATTTTATTTCCAATTCCTGTAGGGATTAACAATATTTACATATTTGGAAGTCGGCCGTTTAGGCCGGCCGCCGCCGTATCTTTAATAATCAATGCAAATGTCACGCCTGTTAATTTTCTGTTCATGAACTTGCAGATGGAATGGCTTCAAAGATATTGGTGTATGTTGCGTGTATTCACGCGGAAAGTGAAAGATAGATTAGTATATATTTTAAATTAATTTAGTGCCACATTTTTAATAATTTCACAATGTATACTACTTCGATTTTATATATACTAAGCACAAACAATTATTAATTTATAAACACACACAGAAACACACACAGACACACACACACACAACATACTTTCTAGCCCACTTGTGAAAGTTTTGTAACTACAAAAACTTCATAATACATAGTTAATTTCTAACGAGTGCTTTCCAACCGACCTCGTTCGACCGAATTTCACATCTGTTTCCTGCACACATTTTCCCATATACCCTGATTATTTCAAAAACCAATTTTTGAGATTCAAGCAGGGAAGATCTAAACTTACGTTGACATACATACAGATTGTAGTTTCAGATTGTTTCATTATCATCATTTATTCTAAATAAAATTCGCCTTTTTAGGGTTTCGTAATTAAATGACAAAAATTGTGCATGCAAGTTGCCCGCACAAAATACTACGAAATGATCGGATACGCTTGACGGATTATTAAAAATGTTTCCATCATAAAACTATAATATGTTGCCTGCATCTCATAGTCGATTTTTTCTTTTAATAAAAATATAGACTAGGCCGATAGAATTTATATACTAGTAATTTCAGCATCCAGAAAATATTCGCCATATGAGGTCATCTTTATAAATATTGCGGTCACATGTTAAGTACGTACACGGGTTTATTGCCTCAGTTTTATATTTAAAGTGACTTGAAAACGAGACGTACACTTATTTGGATTACAATGGAAGACAGAGGCCAAATCAATTCACTTTATGAGAAAAGTGTCTTCGTTTATTTCTATTTAAACAACGATTACAACACCTACAGTCGTGTACTTAAATGGAAGTATAAAAATCTAGAAGCAAATTAGTCCACATTGTTAAAACAATAGAACTTAGAAGCGAGTTGAGTAGTTTGCCAGGTGGTAGGGTATTTGCCCGACTGGATGGCTACCACCCCTGGTCTAGAGTATGCCGCCATAACCACCTTGAGTTGTGTCCGGCATTAGTGGCCAGGTTCCAGTCTCCTTTAAGAGAGCAGCAGCGCATTTGTAGCACCTTTGGTGTTGCAAATGTCCATAGGCGACGGTGCCCTCTTTCCATCAAGTGGGCCGTCTGCCTGTCTGCTGAACTCCTGCAATAAAAAATAAATAAATAAAAAGTGATTGGCTTGCTGATACATTTAAGGCGTTACTATTTATAAGAGATTACCATGCAGCTTTGCTCGTGTAAACGTATTCGTCTCCTCTGGAAGCTGCCAAATTTTCTGCAATCAAATATGCCTTGTTTACACCCCAGTATATATATGCATATATATGTTGAGGTTTTCAAGTATGCCCCTATGGTCCAATCCGAAATTATAAGATATAGCGAAAAATATTCAAGAGTTTCGGGGCGGATTTTGGTAAAAACTAAAGTGGTAGGTATTATTAAATTTATGAAATGCCCTTCATAGACAAGAACGACTACCTACGTTATATCACCACCCTACACCCTTGGCGAAAATCACCCGAGAGCAGCTCTGTACACAGAGAAACCCACTTAACGTAGCATATGCCATGAGTGACGTTTACTCGGAGATATATCCGAAAACCAGTCTCGCTCCCCGGAACTGAAACCGTATTCACAAAAGTTCATAGCCAATAACCTTCCCAATACCTTTTATCTGACGCACACGCAGTTAGGAAAGGAGACCCTCTAAAACTAGGCTGTGGCAAGGGCGAAGGGTCATGCGTTCAAACGATAAACGAGGCCTAGGGACTAACATTTGAGACAGTGGTTATTGTGAGGTCCAGATCCAAGAAGATGGACCTTTACAAGACCATCCTTCATGCGGTTGCGGCTATCTCTCGGCATGCCGGCAAATATATCTACTAAACAGCCTTATGCGAAGAGGACGCCGCTGCCGCCGTCGTCCTCAAAGCGGAGAAAGCCACGACCGTCGACAATAGGGACTACAAATTCAAATGGCGATACGAATGAAAGATAAGACGGTAGTCCAGCTTCTAATAGAGACAAAACACACAAAATCCCATTAAATCACAAATCATTCGGCAAATTATACATCAGTCAATAATCAATATTAATTATAAAACCCAACCAAAATAAACATCAATAGAAATTACACCTAAAAAGGCACAACAGTAACACATGAACGCTCAGTTTAAACATTTATACCCTATTCGCACACTTAATAACACAAAACAACATACAATCCAACAACTATATATACTATGATTAGATTTATATATTACTAGCTGCCCGCGGTTTCACCCGCGTGGTGGTGGAAAATCGTTATATTTTGGATAACTAAAGATTAATTAAAGATAATTTGGATATGTGTTATTCTGATGTATAACTTATATTACTGTAAAGTTTCATCAAAATCCATTCAGTAATTTTTGTGTAAAAGAGTAACAAACATACGTCCATACATCTATACATCCATTCTTACAAAATTTCGCGTTTATAATATTTATAGATGTTATAGAGAGACAGAGATATGGCTAGTTCAATAATACGGGACGTTTTTAGTCCCATACTTTTATTTCCTAAATTTAGTATGCAAAGTGGTCAGAGATCAAGGTTTTTATTTAAATAAGCTGAAGTTTTGTGGGTCAGACAAAATATTAGTAAACTAAAGGACACCTCAACACAACAAGTCATCAAACAAATGTCACACACTAATAATAAATTAAAAACTTTCAAGCGTGTAATAATCAATACATTTATAAATTAAATTCAAGTAAAAAAGGTACAGAACAGAATCCATAGATTTGTTAAAACGAAATTAATTTCTGAACAATCGACCACCCATTCTGATCAGACAAATAGGAAATGAATCAGCGGATTGAGGAAAAAGAACGCATACGTTACTATTACACCAACCCAGAGATAGTGAAGCTTGTAAGGGTCAATTTCAGCTTTAAGGAACGTTAAACATCAAACTAAGGGAAAGTGTTGAATGACAAATATTAAAATTTAAATCAATCTTATTTCTATTCAGCTACATTAAGAAAACTGCTACCATTTATTTTTAATGTGTGTACATAATTTTCAATTATGTGTATGCCTTCGTAATTGGAGATTTCCGTGCAGGGTCGCCCGCATAAATTCAAGTCTGTATCCCGCGCTACATACCTTTTCCTAAACAAAAAACATGTGGTATCATCATCATTTTAGATATAAAATATCCAAGTCCTATTAAAGTTAGTGAAGAACAAACATAGTATTTAAATTTATAATACTATGATTTGTATTCGAGTATGTATTAGAAATTTAAGTGAAGGATATTTTATGTAGTAAACTGCTTACCGCCTCTTGTTTTAACGACATGAATTTTTATTGTATCCGGAAAATACGAATATTTTCGTGTTTTAAATATACAATGCATAAATGTAAAAATGCCAGAATACTTTGGAAGTAAGCAGGCAATGACCTTTTTATTCAAACTTCACTAATATTACGAGTATTAAAGTCGTCTTTTTACAAGTGCTGATTTTTACACTTTAATTCGTATTCATCAGACACTATAGAAATTCGAGAGATTTCTAATACTCTAACGGTATGTTATTTATAATGGGAGTGCAATTTACAATTAATCGCTAATAAAAAAAATCGGTTAAGTGTTACAAATGTGAGAGTGCTTTTGATTTACCGTTTGTACCTTTTTCACAGTCTTGAAAGTCAGCCGCCGTTCGTTAAATTTGTACAAACAAGTATTCCTCACAGACTGAAGATGAATATCAATTAAACCACAAAATATATCTGTCAGTAATGTCTAGCAAAGTTTCACACGACTGCGATCGCACATTCCTAACTAAAATGCTCAACGTGCAGATGAACGGCCAGGAAAACAAAATTGTAAATCTTATAATAATAGCGTTCACAATGAACGAAGTCAGTTTAGACAGTATTAAAGTTAAAGGAAGGCTTCTGGGCCAAAGAAATGTAATGAGTAGAGATATGGCTTAAAAAGCGTTATATATTTCTATTACAAAATGGAAAACATTAGGCACAATAATCGATTTATGTACCTATATTAATCTCAATAATTGACAATATGAAAACACACCCCAAGATTAATTCATTCAAAACAACTAAACCTAATATAACTATAAAATATATCAATATAATAAAAAGAAACTTAAAACCACTCTCGACTTTTTTACAATCCGGGCTCAACAATGTACGAATCCATCCATCCATCTTCTATGTTACACACATGAATGATAGTAACATAGAACTTCAAATTAAGTTTATCCTTTAGACCAAATAAAATAAAATTCAGACAGACACCAAAAGCTCAACTGAATTTAAGTTGGTTGATTTGTAATATTGGTAATTTCTATTATAGTATTCGCATTCGCGTACGCTGCGCTGAATGACCGGTCTACGTCCGAGGTCACGCTGAATATGCAACGCCACGGGTTTAAATATTAATAGGCAGCTTCTTAAAATACTCCTTATTCGACAATGAAACCGATAATCGAATGTAAATAAGATGTTAATGGTGGCCGAAGTCGGAGCGGGGCGATTGGCACCACGCTGATTTCGAATAGCTACGCACTGTGTATGTACAGACTATCTTTGCTTTCCAAGCTTTTAAAAATTTACAAGGTTATAAATATAAATTAAATAGCAGCAGGATTGAACCACCACCCTTGAAGAGTTTGGGAAGAACTAGGTTTTTTTTTATATTTTACAATTTTTTATAGGATTAATTTACTAGGCTGCACAATTTGTGCCTTACTTCTATTAGTTATATTTTGACTTCGTTTACGCTTGACTTGAAATTCCCACGGGATTCCCAGGACACAAAATACCGCAGCATTTGAAAGAGAATGTAAGTTATCGTTTTAGTGTAAACTCTGTCGGAATAAGCTAATCTTTATGTACCCGAACAACTATAAACTGCTCCCAGGAAAGCGGGACTCCCGAGACAAAAAATATAACACATTTTATTACATTAATTTTGCTATCGGTTAGTAAGAGAATCACATTGGAATTCGAAATTTGTTTTTGATCTGGACATTTTAAATCATTCCAAGAAAAAATCGCGCAGGATTCCCAGGATAAAAAGTAGTCCAGAGTTTAAATCTAAGAAGTAGCTGTAATTTTTACGTGAATCCCGAACAAACAGACAGACAAACCGACAAACAGACAAGAAATCTAAAGCAACGTTTTCCCTATCGTTTATATAGTCTAATCTAGTTAGGTTTTTTAAATAGCTTCAATGTACAGACGCGGCAAGTTTAGAATTTTTTAATATTATAAATATTCAAAGTATGTATATTATTGCTTGTTTATTAAACGTTATAATTAAAAATCTTTTGGTATGACAATAAATATGGACCCAGCTCCTTCACAAAACAACAGTCTCCTTAATATTAGACAATATATTATTATTTGAATTATCCTTTTAAGTGTCCAAATTCAGACGAACACATGCCCTCAAATTACTATTTATTTATTTGACGAGCTTCCCGCGATCGAGGTCAATCCGTAACCGCATAGGTCTTTGAACTTTTCGAAATGGTATTTATGGAATTTAATCAAAAATGATCTCCACTGAGATAATATTGGCGGTGGTCAACCAAAAATGAGAACAAAACCCGAATACTGATCTACATTTCAACTACAAGAGAAAGTTTTCAAAAGGTTAACAACCTCACTTCGGTAGTGAATTCTAAGTTTTACGAAATAATTTACGTTTTTAGTTAAGTTCATAAATTATCAATTCAAATTAATAAAAAACATATTTCGGTGTAAAAATAAGCTAAAAACGTAGGGGGCAATAGCCGAATAAGCTTTTCAAAGGTTAATATGTTACAAATGAATTCATCTAAACGTTGAAATTTCGTGAATTTACTTAAATTGTAATAATCAACTTATCCGGTAGTCAATTATACGCCTACGAAAGTTAAATGCGTCAAAGCCAGAAAGCTATCTAATTCAAATGAACTATCTATTTGCAAATCAAGTATGCTTTTGATGCTTAGGAAATTGATAGAAATTTTAAATGAGCTTTACGTAACTCTCCAGAGAATGCTTATGTAGCTTAGCGTTCAAATATATGCTTAATCAGCATTGCCAACAACTGACATTTATTAAGTGACTAAAAAATAATACAAATTAATCCAACTATGAGTAAACGAAATTGATTGCCTATTTATTGTATTTAAGTATTTAATTACTAAACACGCAATTTACGAAATCACGAAAGATAACGAAGACGATAAATCATTTATTTCTACATATCTATAAAGACAATTCATTGTTTTAAATGTGATACATATTGGAAGGAAGGGGATTCTTTGATCAAACCATACATTTTATAGGACGAACATTTTTTCGAATAATTCAGATAAATATCTTGATATTTAATTTAAAAAAAAACCAGTTAGTAATATATTCTCGAGAATCATCAAATCGACATATTTTATCCCTACTGTTAGCTACCATAATCGAAAATGTTTGTAAGAGAAAAAGTTGGGCGTCTCATCAAAATAAAGCTACTTACGGAAAATTAGCTTGATAGTAATTAATCACTAGCGAAAATGGACGGTGGATCCTGGACTGTAAAGTTTGTATTGTATATTGCTGAATTATTGTTAAAAGTAATTAGGTACCTACGGTACTTACATTAGATGGAATCTGTGTTACTGGCACCTACTATCTCTACTGATTAAAATCGACTTCATCCGCTAAACAATTTACATCACTATGAACTTCAACGAAATTTTAAAAAATTGTTTGAATGACACAGAACTGAAGATACGACGACATTCAATGACTCAATTATATGTTTACATGCATCACTGTGGTAAGTAACTAAATCGAAATTAAGAGACGGAAATGAACTGTGTAATATCAGTATTATAATCCAAGGCGTTGATGTTTAGTCAACTAATATGCTCATGAAAATTAAGAAGTCGTGATTATCACTTTTTGAATTTAAAGAAAACATAGTAACGAAATCAGCACATCCAAAGTACCGATGCGTGAAACCATCATTTTGCCTTAGAAAAACGTTCATCCATTTTAACAGGGAAACATGAATCCAGACTTAGACCAATTATGCCCTGACAGCGATAAATAATAAACACATGATTTCAATCAATCGGATCCCAATGATTACAATTTCACCGCTAGTCTATATATAGCCCCTCCGGATTGTCCATTGTAGCGGACGAGTGAGCAATCACGCTGATTGAATCGAGTGGGCCACGACTCCGGCGCCGTCACCACACGCCTGACAGAAGTGATACACAATCTACAAATCACTCAGAGGAAACAACTTCAAATCATCAAATAAAATTCTATTTCAACTATCAGCGTAGTGTTAGTAAAAATTAATGTAATTTATAAATCTAATGTGAAATTCAAACACATCGGTAATCAAAAAAAAGGTCACTTTTGGGTCAGTCCACGCACAATGAAGGATTCTGTAGAGAGGACCGACGTCCAATACTTTTTCATTTGCGTATGATCCGTCAAAAAGCTTTAATGAAAAATATTTCATATGTTAGAAACTACTTAACGAGTCATGTTCTGACTAATGTTCTTTGAAAGTATATTGTTAACACTTGAGTTATTTTTTCTTTTTCCATTTCATTAAAGTTCAAAAATTAGACGAAGGCATACATAAATTAGGAATTGACACACATTATAATTTTAAGGCCTATCCGTGTCTACACTAAAAAAACTTTTCCCCAGTCACATGGGTGGCAATCCTTAATTTTTTTTTCTCGGTTTCACTACATCGTTGTCTAGTAGCATATGTTTATCTACAATACACCAATTATTTGTGTAGGAACGGAGAAAGAATAAAAATTTCTGCGGCCAGACGGCTTGTCTTAAGAGGCGACAAGACAACCCACAGCCAGGTGGTAGGGCATTTGCCCGTCTGGATGTCTACCACTCTGTATCTATACACTGTCTAGAGTATGCCGCCATAACAACCTTGAGTTGTGTTCCGGCATTAGAGGCCAGGTATCAGTCTCCTTTTAGAAAGAAGAAAGAAAGAAAGAAAGAAAAACATTTATTTAGAACTACAGCACAAATGAGAATACATTACACAACATAAATAAATAAATGTACAATGTAACATGCAGTAAAAAAAAACAAGCAAGTGTAGCTCTAAATTGGTCCTAGCTCAGCATCTTTCTGGTTAAGTTACCCAGCACTAATCTTCCGCTAGGGCCATTCAAGTGACATACACAGACAGACACTGAAGCTAATAAAATACAAAATGAAAAGAGAGCTTTTAGAGAGCGGCAGCACATTATTAATAAGTGCTCTGGGGTTAAACATTCCATAGGTCCATAGGCGATGGTAACCGCTTTCCATCAGGTGGGCCGTCTGCCTGTCTGCTGAACTCCTACAATAAAAAAAACCTTCCTACGAAATTTTATCCTTTTGGGGAAAATCATTTGACATGTGTAGACAGACGGAGCGGACGAACATGACGATTCTAGTGTTGTCAATTACTAAAATTAGTAAGAAATATAAACAAATGTCCGACAAACCTATAATAAATAAGTTTCTGAGCACCTCTCGGCCAAGGTTATAAACATTCTGACATGCAACAGATCAGAAGTCAAAATACAACAAGCTGTAATATAAGCACGCGTCGGGGTCGTGGGTGTCCATGCGCATCATTTTATGTTACAGATGAGAGCTTGTCACGCCCAATTATATTATAACCCATATTTAACCTCAATTGATTAACGATCACTCATTTTCACACTATGCTACGCACTTATATCAATTATGTGGACATTTTATGACCCAGATTCATTTTATAATCACCATTGTTTAAGATGCCTGTGACATCTGGTAATATAAAACTTATCTAACAGATCATAAACGTGTTAATGTAGGCGACGGTTGTAGAAGGTAACAACTGCCATATATCAGGAAACTTTTACAAACGTCCTCACGAAATTGTCCTTCACCGTTATAGCACGTGTAATAAGGGAGCGGACATATGTTACAATAAATTCTAATATTTTTACATAATTATAAAAGAACAGGCGTTAAAATAATATCTGATCATCTAACGTTTTTAAATATTATGTTAGAAATAATGTTAATTACTTTTTAAATATTAATGCGCTATTTGACTTCTTTTTCCTGTACCTACTTATGAAGCCATAAGCGGGTATGCTCATACAAAATCTAAGAGGCTGCGACGTTCTGTAATTTTATGAAAAGTATCTCAGTTGATTTGACAGTCCGCTCCCCTAATATAATATGAAAATTGAGCCAAAAAATCTATATAAATGCATTATTCTCTACTGTGAGAATTTGAACCTTTTTCATCGAAATGAGACGTGGCTGGCTTAAGCATCGTGCCAGTCCATAAACCATAAGTGTTCCGTATATATAACAATAATAATGTAGTAGCTAGTATTTTTTAAATATTTTACTAAAGCCTAAAGAAATTTAGTTAATAAATATGTGAATAATAAGATTTATTGAGAAAAAAATTTTTTTTAAATTTGTTTATAATTCAATTTTAGTTTTGTATATTTCATATTTCATTTCTTAAGCTAGATGTTATATATATTGTATTTAATTTAATTTTATAATTACATTTAATTAGTTTACTGTGAATGTTGGTTTATGTACGTAAGTACTTGCAATTAATATAATATTAAATCCTTCCACCCATTTTAATATTATATAAAATTATTAGAGCTAGGCATGTTTGCTGAAGAGTTTCTTGAGCCGCTTCTTCTCTTCAAGCCATAACATGTTGCGAAGCGGTGGTAAATTAGATTAGGCTCCCATAGAGTAAATAATAACCATAAACAAAATTAAAACTAAATAATTAAAATGAACAAGTTGGCGGTAGGCTAAATAAAACTTTAACAATACTCGTTGACACTTGGCATCTTTGTCTTCCATGGTCACGGCCACTGAAAAGTGGCCGAAACGTCGGAATAACAAAAACCAAATAAACTTAGATAATTTACACAAATTATCTAAGCAAATAAATTACCGCACCTAAAACCGTTAAAACGTAGTTTTATTAAGTTTCTTGTTGATAATTTTTTCAATAATTTATGAAAAGGCTGGTAACTTTGAAATTGGACGATGGTTAGTAACACAATCACGGCTACCTGATTTATATATTGCACGTATAACTTTTTTTTTAATTTGGGAAATACACCATTTTTTAGGCAATAAGTTTTCAATGTGGGTCAAGGGTGGTGTAATTATACCTTTGGCAATCTTCAGTAGTTTAGTAGGAATGAAATCTAAACCTGCTGTACTTTACATTTTTAGATTCATAATAAAGATTTTCTAATTCTCACGTACCAATCATGTCCATAGATTCAAGTGGTGGTACTCTTGTCCCGTCATTATTATTTTGATTATCTTTTATTGTTATTTTTTCTGCTAAACCACTGGCTATGTTAACAAAATAATTATTAATTTTTTGAAATGACTAATCAGAGACGACTCAATATTAAGTAAATCAGATAAAGATGATTTTTATTAACATTTCTGTTTGTTATTATGTCAATAACTTTCCATTTAATTTTTTGGTTATTAACGTATTTGTTTACTTGTCACTCTTTTCCTACGCACATTTTAGATGTTTTAATAAGTCGTTACAAAAGCTTTTGTATCTTGTGTAAATTATGTTCAGAGTCACGAATGAGGGATCTTTTTTACATTTTAATGTTTATACATTTTAATGCACGTTCAGCTTTATCTACAATTTTCTACACCAGAGTTCATTTCATACATTATTTTTGAACAACTTGATCTTTTAAAGACAAGTTACAATTTGACAGCATACGAGAATTTATGCAAATAACGAACGATTATGCAGAAGAAACTTTAATAAATCACCAAAAACATTGTATTACAAGTTGGAAAACCATAAATTAAACAACACCACAATATCCGAAGATTTAATGTTTTTTATGTGCAATTATTGAAGAATAACTACCGGAAAACATCTCCAAACGACGAACGGCTATTACAGTGTGCCAAACTCATCAGAGACATTCTTTCCGGTGGTATGGAACTTGATAATGATGAACGGATGAAACCGTCAAGAGTTCTGATAATATAATCCGATGATTATGCTATGATGAAAGTTAAAATGCGAATGAACACTGATGATAGTGCTTGTAATTTTGTTTTTTATGTTTTACTTGGTACCGACTTCAAGATGTAGAAAATATTTATTTTTTGCTTAAAGTCGGTTTTGTTAAAAAATATTTTTTCTAATTTTGGTTGCTTGAATTAGGTTTAAAAATAATATTTTAAACGCCTATAGAAATTGTACTACTAGCAAGTGTATACAAGTTATACCTTTCGAA
Source organism: Dendrolimus kikuchii (assembly GCA_019925095.2). Taxonomy (NCBI): domain Eukaryota; kingdom Metazoa; phylum Arthropoda; class Insecta; order Lepidoptera; family Lasiocampidae; genus Dendrolimus; species Dendrolimus kikuchii. The sequence continues at coordinate 16,508,238 of CM034392.1, forward strand.
GAGAATAAGTGCTCAACGCTTTTCAAGAAGCGTTGCTCTCGATTTACCTGAGATCCACTTATCAGATCCTGACTTGGTGACAACAGAACTACTTGACGCGTATACTCTTTCGAATAAAGTTTTTTTTTAATTGGTCCGCAATTGATGGAGGAATCGCGTAACAAACATGTAAAAAAACATACAGTCAAACTGAGAATCTTCCTTTTTAACTTGGTTAAAAAACTTAGCTTCATAAAAATCCCAATATGATTCTATTTTAATTACCTAAAACGTCATGTAAAACGTCATACATATTTCTGCGAAGTCTGCTTTATACCTATGCTGTGTTTTCTGATTCGTATTAGAATTCATTTAATATTAATGACATCATTCAAATTCACTATGAAACAAATCACGCATTCATACTGGAATTCCTTATAAAACGTTTTTGCTCTCTGAAAATAAACTTTAAACATTGCACGTGGTTTTCAAGCTTGCTTTAATTGAGTCTCTTTCCCTGTATCTACCTATTTATACCTAGAACACTGAAAAAGATTTCTATTCCATTTGGTAATGATGTCTCTTACTCAAAGAGGGTATTATAAATAAAATCGACAGACAACAAACATTTGGGTGTTACGAGCAACTTGTTAAAAGATAATACTTGGGGACGATCTCAGCCATTAAAACCAAAGTAAATACTAATAATCCTATACAAAATTTACCAAGCCGGAAACCAAACCCTGGGCCTTTGCTTTTGGGTATAATCCGCGGAATAACGCGAAATCACAGAGGCCAAATATGAAATGTTTTATGAATATTTTAGCATGATATGACATGATAACATGATATGTATCTATCTATCTCAATTCTCACAAGGCAAACCTAATCTAAAAGTCTCTGTAAGTTATAGTACATACATAGACAAATTGTGTTGTTTACCTTTATTTTACACACTTAATACTATAGTCAAATTCAATATAATGTCAAAACTCATGTAGAGCCGCACTATAAAACCAGTTCTGGAACCTATCAAGCTGATAATACTTATAGGAAAAAAAATTGGAATCGATATAGAAAGTCATACATTACCGAATCGACTAAAATTACCACACTTCATTATTTAAAAAATATATGTTACATCTAGTTGAGATAGACAAAAATGATAGGGGTTTAAGGCAACAAACGCACATCTCGCGCATGGTAAAGAAAGATTCGGATTTTAATCAATTCTTTGTGATCGCTTTATGAGTTTGTAAAATACTATTGGACACATGTTGCTTTAAAATTATAGCCGTGGGCATACAATTTATAATTAATAAGATTTTAGGGTGAGTACATTCAATAATATGCCAATGAGAAAATTTTACATGACACAACATGAAAAGAATTAATCAAATTGGTATATCCTTTTTATAGTTATTTACGATCAACCGTCGTCAAGACGCATATAAAAATTATGATTTTTGAAGTTTGTCCGAGCTTACTGACTTTCCTTTACTTTTTCTTGAATACTTTTGAAGGAAAATTATGAACAAACAAAAAAGATAAGTCGCCAAGTAGATAACGAACCACGCACGCCATAGGGTTCCGTAGTGGCATTGAAATTAAAATCTTTTTTTTTTCATTTAATAGCGAAACGGAGGTGAGAGATGCGCTCGCCATTAATATTAATAAACCGTCCCTTGCAGGCCAGACTCTTGAAGATAGATAGAGTTATTGTATCCTCTCCCTCTCTAAGGATTTCTGACAATCCTAGTATGATGGTGATTCTGGCAATCGCCATTAAAATATTTGCCAATAAATAATCTTTTTGATTTTATACAGTCTAAATAATACATTAGTACAAAATATTTAGATTTTGTCTTCGTTGTTTTGTAACATGATAAAAAGCACAGCCACATATCCGTGATAAGTAGTATCTCAGTTAATTTCACTGTCAGCTAGTCAGCTACCCTATTCTTTCTTTCAAGCCTGTAACTAGTTTCGTTACAGCCAAAGAGGACGATAGCAAAAGGAAAATGAAAATTTGATCAATTCATTCATGGTTATATGCAATACAGATATAAAATTTATATTAACTCATGTTTTTTAATTCAAAGAAAAGTGCTCTTTAGTGTGAAAATAAATATATTGAAGCGTTTTCCTTGTTGCAATTTTCCTCTTCGTATACGCTTGGTATTCGCAAAGGGATTGGGAAACAGAGTTGTATGGAAGCAAACGCATCCCAGTCGGGTCAATGATGCACCAGCTGAATAATGTATTGTAGTACGTTTACCTCGAAACGTCTGCATTTTTGATTTGACCCCGAATAAGGGACTTTGGCCTTTGCCCTACACCAACGTACGAGGGTGAATCAAAAATTTCCTAAAATCAATATTAAAAAATATAAAAATTTAAACAAAAACAATAATTAATTTTTATCTCCCTCGAATGCAATACATTTAGAATAACGCGTTTCTAACTTCCTTATTCATTGCAAAAAAAAATATATATTATTGAGTCTCGAAAAAGTCCTCTACGGCAGCCATAACCGAATCAATAAAAAGGATTCCTTCACTATCCCAAAACACTGAGGCCATAACTTTGTCAGTGGTAGGAGCAACTTGATATTTCTTAATGGATGGAGATGATGGTCAGTTCCAAGACATGCTTTGTCTCTTGGTTTCAGGATCCAAATGGTGGACCCACGTATTCTTCATGGTGACAAGGCGAAAGCAAAAATTATCTGAATCACGCTAGAACATTTCGAGGTTACGCTTAGAAATTTCCAAACGTCGTTTATGTTTCCGTCGGTTACCAGTCATGACACCCATCTTGCAGACACTTTTTTGAACCCCAGTGAATCAATTAATACGGATTGAACGCTACCAAAAGATATCTTTAGGATCTCAGCTATATGTTTTATAGTTATTCTTCTGTCTTCCAAAACCAGATTCTCAACCTTTTTGACATTTTCTTCCGTAACGGAGGTTGAAGGCCGCCCAGAACGCGGGTCATCTGTACAGCTTGATCTACAGCCACCCAGTACGCAACCGTAGAATAGGGTACAGCATCATCCCGTAATGTCTGCTGAATGTCCGAAAAAAATTCTTTCACATATTTTTTTCGAACTGAGATATTTTATCACCGCACGTAACTCACTTTTATACCTAATTTTCCGTTTTTAGCCGCTCGTTGCACAAAACATCGATCTACCTGACAAAAACAAGTGACAGTTGGAATAAATATTGTGTGATTGACACTCTTTAATTTGAATATTAAACTTCCCCAACAAGGTTTTATATATAGGTATATGCTCTTGTAGGAACGTTTTGATTCACCCTGGTAAAAAAGGATACCACGAAATGTATCGACTACTATTTCCGCTCTAGAAAGTAGATAGCGATTATAATAGGTTGGGGGAAAAGTCTTTCCGCATATAGTACGTATGGACTTGTAATAAGATTTCTTTAGCTATACCATTTGTATCTGGCTGGTTTTGGTATCATAAAAAAGTTTTAATTTTAAAGAAGACAATTCCAAATTCTAATTAGGAAAATGTGTGATTTTCATTTGTTTTTCTTATTGTTAAGATGAGTGAATATAATAATGAAGAAATTCGATACATTTTAAAATTTTACTACAAAAAAGGTAAAAATGCAACACAAGCCGCGAAAAAAATTTCTGATGTTTATGGACCTAATGCAGTATCTGTGAGAGTAGCGCAAATTTGGTTTAAGCGTTTCCAATCCGGAAATTTTGATATCAAAGATGCACGTCGCTCTGGTCGCCCTGTTACGGACAAAATTGATGCCATTTTTGAAAAAGTGGAGCAAGATCGGCATATTAGTAGTTACGATGTAGCTGGAGAACTGGGAATTGACCACAAAACGGTTTTGGCGCATTTGAAAAAAGCTGGGTACACAAAAAAGCTCGATATTTGGGTGCCTCATAAGCTCACTGAAAGAAACCTAATGAACCGTGTACTCATTTGTGATTCTTTATTACGACGTAATGAAACCGAACCATTTTTGAAGAAGCTGATAACTGGTGATGAAAAGTGGATCACGTACGACAAGAACGTGCGAAAAAGATCGTGGTCAACGGCCAGTCAGGATTCACAGACTGTGGCGAAACCCGGGTTAACTCGCAACAAGGTGATGCTGTGTGTATGGTGGGATTGGAAGGGCCTAATTCATTATGAGCTGTTACCCCCAGGCAGGACCATCGATTCTGAACTGTATTGCGAACAACTGATGAGATTATAGCAAAAAATTGAGAGAAAGCGGCCGGAATTAATCAACAGAAGGGGTGTGGTTTTTCACCATGATAACGCTAGACCTCACACATCTTTAGCCACTCAGCAAAAAATAACGAGAGTTTGGCTGGGAGGTGTTAATGCTGTTCCTCAGCAATAACACCCTAAAAATACTACATAATCTTCAATTTTTCTTAAGATGCAAGATTAACGATATCATCCTTGCAACTTAATTTTTTCATTTGCTTATTAAGTTCTATTGTCGATTAATGTCAGTTATTTACATTTAACTTCTTCTCCATAGTATGATATGAAACCTATCCCCATCCCTTCCACTTTACATAATATATTTAAGTTCGTAGTTATAGTTCTATTTAGAGTCCTATTTCTCTATTTCACCATTTCTTTATTTCATTTGTTCTTACTTCATTTTGTATATAAGAATATTGCGACAAACTTGGACACATGATTATTATATGGTATATGCAATATTCCAATAGATATTGGTACATAATACTATCTGCATTAGTAATATTAGGTGGCATCCTCTCAGTGAAAATAGAAACGCCACTATATAATATTACGTCATATTCTTAGTAAGGCGCAAGGGGTTGAGGAAAATCTTGCATTAAAACTCGAAATTTGTTGATTATTAAAAATCAATTAATGATTGATCACCGGGGTCTACCTTTTGAACCTAATGGGCTGACACACTTGTGTTTTGTCACGTACGCTCCGGGCAAATTAACGTTTTAATATCAATCACCACCAGCGTTTAATGAGAGCAACAATCATAAATATCACACTAGCCCTAATGCCATTCAGTAATAAATTTAATGACCACAAACAAAATTGATGTTATTACTCATTTATAGTCATTAGGAATTGACGTATATTCGAAAAATGACTGGCGCAATGCAGCAAGGTTTAGTTTAGTTAAGCCACCAAATATTATTTAATTTTTCTTGAATATCTCCTTAGACACCGGGTTTCCTGGAAGAGATCGCTATAAGCGATAAGGCCGCCCATTGTTCTAATTTAATTGTGTTTGTAATAAATATCTATGTTTAAGTTATGGTGAACATAAAGAGTTTTCATTCATTCATTCATTCATTCAAGGTTTATCACACCAATGCATAACAATTGGCAAGATATTTTTCAAATACAGCTCTGAATAAATTCTATGCTTTTGAGATAAAATTATGATACAAAAAACAATAAATAACTGCATTCAACCATACAACTTATGTACATATTTATAAAATGCATAAACAAAAACTGTAGGTACCAAATAAAATCAAAATTTTGAAACCATAATGCTATCTCTCGGGGAGGTAAAACGAGGCGTCGCTCTAGACACATCATAAACAACGCGGTGAATCGTTATGTTAAGGCAGCCAGAATGAAGAATGCATCATAGTTCTGACTTGTAGATAAGGTCGGCTTTTTGCATAAACCTGTTCTGATTGGAGCAGAGCACGCGCCCAGCCGCGACCCAAGCCTACGTGACTTTTGACAGGGCACGCTGCCCGTCCACCTACCTAGCCCTAATCGACTTGCATTTAGAATCCATTTGATGACCGGATTATTAATTATATTATGAGTAGCTAATGTACCAAAATCAAATAGTATCAACTATAAATATACTGCCAACATTTTTATTTTTTAAGGCGGGGGAAATGCTGTTTACGCACAATACTGGGTCCTTTGCAAGGGATTAGACCATAGTTGATCATGGAGGCTTTATCTTTTAATAAGGGACAATCCAAACAGTAATCAACCAGCTTGTGTGGAGACTCAGAGAAGTTGCACGGGCAACAACCACTACCCACTAAAACCACCCTCCCATGTGCCCCGCGCTTTTTATGTAGGAAAGGCTGAGACTTAGAACGTAGTTACGCCCAGTCCGATCCAGCGCAAAAAGTGGCAGCACTTCGTCAGCGGGGGTGATGAATCCTTTGCTCACTTGATAGCTAAAGGCCCCCCGAAGCGGTATTATTCAGGGTGGGAAGTCATGCGCATACCTGCGTCTCCGGATGCCAGCCAACCGCCGGCGTCCGCGTGGAGTCGCATTAGTACGCGGAATAATACTACTCTCCCTATCTCGTTCAGCGGCCTCTTTGAGAGACATTACCGTCACACAAAAAGTAACTGCAGGCCCCCAGGCATCGCTGCTATGCAGCATGGCTTTCACCAGACTGCAGAGCGAGTCGATCGCTCCTACTTGTGTCTCGAGTTCGAAACGCTGCGGCGCCCATGCCGCGCACTAGACTACCGTGTGAAACGCCGTGTCGGGTGCGCCGCACTGGCGGCATTCCGGGGAAGGCAAGCAGCCCACAATGTGACACAGATACTTATCGAAACACCCGTGTCCGGTAAGTATCTGTGTCATCCTGAAGGTCAGGGTTCCGCTTTCGCGGGTGACCCATTCCATCAGCCGCGGCCTGATTGCCTCCACCGTGTAGCCGCCGACCGCAGGGTTTTCCAACTCTTGAGACCAGATGGCGAGCATGGAGGCGGTTTCCCGCTTTCTGATCGCCTCGATTTCGACCTGGCAGAAGACCAGACCGCGAGCGAGAGCATCCTGTCGGGAGCGCCGCATTTTCGCCAGTACGTCCGCCTGGAGAGACCAGGGCGGTTCGCCTGCCAAAAGTGTCGACGCCGTCCACGACACTGTACGGTACCCTCGAATGGTCCTCACGGCCAGAAATATACTGCCAACATGTATTAAGTGTAGGGGACCTAATTTCATTTCACTCGGAAATTTAATTTCATTTTATATCGCAAACTATCCCATCTCTGGGCATGAAAGTATTTATGTCCGTTTTCGGTATTAAAACTACATTTATACAAAATTGCAGAAAAAATTATCCAGTATTCCTAGTAGTTTTCCGTGAAAACTTAACGAAAAGACATATCGATTTACTATCGCATTTTTTATAGATGATGAATGTTTATATCTATAAACTTGAGAAATGATTGGTCTTATCCAAACTTTCAACCTTTATTTCAAACCGTCCTAGCTATATTTATCTATCCCCCGTCTATGACGACTACATAAATGACAAAAAGGACAACTCGGACAACTCGGACAAATCGGACTACTCGGACATCTCGCACAAATCGTACAAATCGAACAAATCGTACAAATCGAACAAATCGGACAAATCGGACAACTCTGACAAATCGGACAACTCGGACATATCGGACAACTCGGACAAATCGAGCAAATCGGACAAATCAGACAAATCGAACAACTCTGACAAATCGAACAACTCGGACAAATTGGACAACTCGGACAAATCGGAAAACCCGGACAAATTGGACAAATCGAACAAAAAAGACAAATCTGATAACTCGGACAAATCGGACAAAAAGAACAAATTGAACAAAGATGACGAAAATGGAAAATCACAAAAAACCTATCCCACTTTTTGGGATAACCTTTACATAAATCTATCCCATTATCCGGGATAAAAGGTATCCCTTATCCACCCTCGGTATTAAAATTACATGTATACTGCATTTCAACTAAATCGATCCAGTAGTTTTCCCGTAAAAGCATAACAAACAGAAAGACAAATATATTTTTCTCCCGGAAACTATCCCATTTTTCGGGATAAAAAGTATCCTATGTTCATTCTCGGCATCGAAAATATATATATACTGAGTTTCAGCCAAATCAATCCAGTAGTTTTTGCGTGAAAACGGAACAGGAACGTTGCGTGAAGCGCACTTCAGGCAGTCTTTCCGCGCATCGCGGAATGTTCGGTGGTGCCGTTCCCGTTGGACGCGAAAAGAGAGCACAAGAGATCAGCCTTCTCTTTTGCGTAAGTAGCCAGTGAACCATCTGGTCCGTGTAGAGGTGACAGGGACGACCTAAATTGCCTTCTACAGCCTTGGCGAGAGACCAAAAAGCGTGACTTGTCAGAGTTGTCCAATTTGTCCGAGTTGTTCGAATTGTCCGAATTGTCCGATTTGTCCAATTTGTACGAGTTGTCCGATTTGTCCTTTTTGTCCAATTTTTCCGACTTATCCGATTTGTCCGTTTGGTCCGATTTGTCTGATTTGTCCGATTTGTCCGTTTTGTCCGTTTTGTCATTTATGTAGTTGTCATATACGGGGGATAGATAAATATAGCTAGGACGGTTTGAAATAAAGGTTGAAAGTTTGGATAAGACCAATCATTTATTCTTTCTTCATAGATATAAACATTTACCATCTATAAAAAATGCGATAGTAACTCAATATGTCTTTCCGTTAAGTTTTCATGGAAAACTACTAGGAATACTAGATCGCTTTTGCTCTAATTTTGTTTAAATATAGTTTTAATACCGAAAATGGACATAAATACTTTTCATGCCCGAAGATGAGATAGTTTGCATTATAAAATGAAATTAAACTTCCGAGTGCAAATAGCACTAACATAAAAATTAAGCACAATGGAACCTGTACTAACAACTCCTGCTCTTTAAACAAGAAGCACGCAGTAGAGGTTGACCCGCGGCGTAAAATATAGCCTATGTCACTCGGGAATAATGTAACTTTCTAGTGGTCAAAGAATTTTCAAAATCGGATCAATAGTACCGGAGATTACCGGAAATTACCTTGAACATCCAAACTCACAAACCTTACCTCTTTATAATATTATTATATAGTATATTTTTTTTTTTTTAATTTTTGTTTTGGTGAATAATAAAGTGTTGTCTATGTCTATGTCTATGTCTATGTCTATATAGATGAATTAAAATAAAAACCAAACTTTTGTTTTACAGAAAAAAGTTGTGTGTGTGCAGTTCACATGCAATGGAAATGAAACAAAGTGTGACAAAGGGTGAAAGGGATTCTAAATTTCGTGACATCATATTTCATATATTATATCGTTATTTAAGCTTTAAAACACGAAATTTGAAGTATTAACAAAAATCTTCAAAACATTTCCAACTCTATCTGTATAAGCAGTTTTTAAATTATTAAATATAATGTATTGTATCTCATTCTCTCGCAGGCCTATAGATTTATATGTTATTTCGTTTCATCGAGTATCAAATTATAAACGATTCTAAAGAAGTTTCACTTCAAAAATATATATAAAAACCCTATTGTACAAGACAGAGTGTCTAAACCAGAACTATATTCAAAGATCGATAGTGCCTACTACGCTACACTATAGCTCAATAGTCAATAAGTAACATAAATTAAATAAAAATGCCACGCTGAAAACCGTTAAAACGAAGTTTTAGTTATGTTTTTTATGATAAATAGGTTCAAGTTTGACCACGATCACGCCTAATATTAGACGATGATGCGGTCTAAGATGAAGCACGCTTACCCAAAAAATATGTATTGGCACGAGACTTGAAGACTCCTGGATTTTACTTTTCGGGAAACAGACTCTAGTAGTGCATTCCACAGTTCTGTCGTACGCAAAAGAAACGTGGAGGCAAAACGCTTCGTTCGTACTGGTGGTGTTTCCACGGTGAAACGATGGCGTAGACTAGAGCGCCTTGTCGTCCGAAGATGAAATGGTGTAGGGAGAATTAGGTCGAACAGTTCAATCACGCACTCTCCGAAATGAATCCTGTAGAATACCGGTAGACTTGCTACTCTATCGGTATCTATGTATGTCTAGAGCCGGTCTAGCCGGTTGCTACGAATCAGCCTTTTGGCTCTTCTCTAAATTGATTCTAGCGCTTCAAGCTGGTGTTTAGCTGAGGCGTCCCAAAGATGAGAACAATACTCCATCTTACTTGTTACATGTGCACTTACTAGTCACGAAAACTCAAGAAAATAGAATAAAAACTAAATATAAAAGAAGACTATGAATTATTGTGTACTATGCAAGATTGAGTTAGTGTTATTGTGAATGAGTTCTATGTAGCTATTATAATAACATGCCTGAAAAACATATTCCCAAAACGAGAATATTGGCAATAACCGCTTTCGTTAATCGGATACCAAAACAACGAAAATTTATACATCTGAATAGTTTATATATCTTAAAGAACTATGTATTAATTGTCCAAATTATACACCTGCGTAATCATTATGTTAATTATAATACTGCCATAACACTAACAGCTCGTAGATTGACGTCACAAAATTTTATTTTATTTTAATTACAGAGAAATCACTTGCCGCCCTTAAAATAAACGGAAAACACGCATTTCAATCATATCACCTCTACGAGAAAGACGTGCCTTATTCGATAGTCAAAAAACCGTTATTATAGCTCAATTCCGTGATCAACTTAATTTCTAGAGAAATATGATTCTTTTAAAAATTAGAACCAACACATTGGTCGCGAACTGTTTTTGGATGCATTCGCTTAATTGGAAATAAATAGCGATTAATGTTGTAAACCTACTGATAATATACAAATATTAATTTAAAAACCTTGAATAAAGTAAACATCATTCTCAAACTGTATAGTAAAAACTAGTTGCGCCTAAAATTATTAACAAGTATTCACAGATGAGATGCATTGTTGTTTTTAAAACTACTACAGAATACCGTGAAAATCAAACATAGGTGATTGAGGCACGTTGAGATTTTAACAGAATAGTAAGCAACAAGCGATTTTGATGGGAACTTCTGTCAGTCAAGCGATTACCCGATACGCGAGATTCTGAGCACCATTTATGCTGGTTTTCTATATATATGACATTACTACACATTTGTTGACATTACCGTTGATAGAAAAGTGATATTATATTTATGAAGATTATCAATTTTTAGCCAATAGTCAGGCAAATTAATGGATTGTAAGACTTAGAAACTTGCCAAGAAATGAAGATTTCTAAATAAGCTGGTTTTTCGTGACACTTCATTGACAATGCAATCGCATTCGTTTCTAGTGGATAATTAAATAACAACTCGTAATTGTAATTAAATAATTAACCATATTAATGTAATTACATACTTAATTAATTGTAAGGTTTTAATTGTAAGACGTTGCCCTATAATTTTATTAATTCCAAATTATAATTATATTGGTAGATTACTGCAACACAGATGCGTGTGCGCACTGCGCATCAACAGCGTCTGCGGCTGCGCGCGCCCACATCGCTTACTGCCTTGCTCCTTTACGGCCGACGACCGGCACTCGGCTATCCTCGCCCAGAGTCCGGTAGCTATTAGCAATACTGCTTTGCGGTCACATGATTCGCATTGACGTCAATAGTGACCTCTGGCGATGGCTCGCGCCTGCCTTCTGCTTGCCTGCCGGCTTATCTGACTCCAAATACCCTATATGCACACACACATGCGACCACAACATATGACTAAAACATTACATTATATATAATATTAGAACTGTTTATTGCTTTCAATAAGTACAGATTATTTGTTTTTTGAATGTAATAATTTTTAATTAATGTTTTGTGAGACATATTATTAATTAAAACATAACAGACTTTAAATAACGTAAAATATTAAGACGACAGATATTATACATACCTCATTAAATATCATGCAATAAATTTTGATAGTGAAACTAATTATTATATATCTATTGTCAAAAGTAATGGTTACAAGCTGCGTAAATCATTAACTTAATTTCAGTCGTAATTTCACTTATTAATATATTATATACGTTAAGCCAGGTGCAATCCTACCACTGTATCGGCCTTATCAGTGATACGGAGCTCTCTAGCTACAGGGATCTCAATTTGTGTAACAAAATTCGTAGAATGTTGTCCATGACTTCAATGTATTATTCTTAATACGGCCCTAATTGGATGTCCATAGATACTTACAGAAAATTTAAAAAACTAAAATGATCTTCAGATTAAAGTTTGCAAAAATACGCGAAAAGTACTTACATATTTATTTGAACTAGTGGTCGCCCAGTGGTCGAAATTCGACCATAATTAATTAAAATTATAAGTTTGAACATTATTAAGGTTCTGTTGTCAGACTAAACTTCTATAATCACAAATTTCGCCAAGGCTAGACTGTTAATTTGGCTTTAATGTTTTTAATTTAATTTAATGTTTAATGATTTTTTATTGATTTTATGTATTTTTTACTATACTATACTTCTCTATATAAACTATAAGTGTGTGAAATTTCATACTGCTCTGTCCGCGCAATTTTTGTATAAAGGGGTACAAAGTTTTTGCTTCACAAATTAACAATGATAACTTACATTCCAGGAAAATTCATTACATTTAATGCGAGTGTTTTTCTTTATTTTGTACGAAACTAAATATCCTCCTTTTGCGTTTAGTTACTATAGGGTTGGAACATGCCCTTCCACTTCTCTTCATAACTGAGGTGTCCCCCCTAGGACTAACTACGCCACTGAGTAAAGCATATCCTGTTGCGTACCACTGTACAGAAGCTAATTTACCTACAAAACGAAAAATTCTAATATTCAATTCCGTATTAATACGGAATACAAGTTTTAGATTCAAACGCTTGTAATGTTGTAATGCAACACGTGTACAAAATTGACATAAAAACAACATACACATGATTCGTACATTTTACTATTAATGAGTTTGTACATGCAGTAAGGCGGAGTTAAAATAAATAATGTTTCAAAGTGAAAGCGCTAAAAATGACAACTTTCAAGGGCACTACGGTTGTGACTATTAAAAAATAATACATTCTTGAAATTAAACACATAAATTGAGGTATAGAGAAAAGATAGGATTGTTTTGGAATAAGATAGTAATAAGTAGATAAGTAAATAAGATTGCATTTTACATATCACTACGAATATGGCATTTTCTCGCCGCTTATTCTACCAAAAGAATTGTGACTGACTCATGGAAATGAGAATAAACTAACCACCAATAGATTCTAGTGGCAGCGTCTAGGAAACTAATCCAAAATTTTAAAAGAAGCGGATAATTATTATCGGTTTACGTAAAGATTTGCCTAAATCTGTATAGATTTAAATACAAAAAAATTGATCAGCCATCTATTTTACAGATAATATATATAATAATAGTTTCGGTGAAAGAAATATATCATGTTTGAAATGTAACCAAGTTCAACGGTATCAATTTCCTTTTCGTCAACACTTTCGTTGCAATTTATTACAGATACAACAAACAAATAAATCATCGTCACAAACAGAATAATCTTGTTTCATTTATGCCAAATGATGTTTTTCAATTGTCTCCAAAATCCACAACTACAAATCAAACTTCGAAAAAGTGTATCATGTATACCATTTAATTTTTAACCGATTTCAAAAAAGAGGAGGTTCTCAATTCGTCTGTATATTTTTTTGTGTGTATGTTACTCGATTTCGCCGTCAATTGTGAACCAATTTTCAATTTTTTTTTTAACGAACCTTTGTACTCCCGAGTTAGTCCCATTGTCACCATGTCAAGATCTGATGAGTCGATTCCAAGGAAATCGAGAGTAGCCATTACTTGTTAAAGAACGTCGTGCACCTAAATTCTTGAAAAAAAGCTTCTATACGCGTATAGGTATTCCATTTTCTACAGGCGCTTAATTTTATTGTATGCATGTAATTCGATTTCTCCGTCTTTTGTGGACCGATTTTCAATTTTTTTCTTTATTCGTAACAGTATATACCTGAGATATTTTCATGATTATCAAGTCAGGGTCTAATAAATGGATCTCAGGGAAATCGAGAAGAACCCTTGTTGACGAACGTGAACACCGAAGACTGAGATAGTAACCTTGTACACGCCTGCTAGTACAATTTGTTGAAGCGCTTAATATATTATTTCTAAAGCTATACAAGTGCTTGCGCAACTAAAAAGTGAGATATAAATATTAACAAAAATAAAACCGACTTCAAAATAAAACGCAAAAAATAATTATTTAGCCCCCTTTTTTCTACAACATCTTGAAGTCGTCGCGAAGTAAAACATAAAAATTATTATATTTTGCACATTTGTTGTTTTTTATGTTTTACTTGGCACCAACTTCAAGATGTGGAAAGAGGCGGTTAAATATTTATTTTGTGATTTTTAATTGGCAGTCGGATATGTTTTTGTGAAAAAAGAAATTTAATGCAATATTTTATCTTACTAGGCTATAATGTGTAAGTATATTTATATATTATGTGGTAATAAGTAACATCATATTTGCCTAAGACACACGAATCTCATTAGATTTAGGTACTTGGGATACATTCCAGACAAATAATATATAGGTACCATTTCGCGCTTATATGGCCTAATATTCATATTTTTTACTAATAATTACCGCGTGATGACAGTAAAGAATTCGAGATTACAGGGTCTGGAATTCAGTAATCGACATTGATCAAACGTGACGGACGCACCATCTGTTTTCTTGATATCGAAAAATTCGTGCAGACATTTACGAACAAATATAATTATATTCAAATTTAATATTTATTGCCCTGTTTTTGCAAGATGCTTTCTGCACGCCTCTCTGCTCGGAGACAAATAGTGAGGTAGTATGGGACTTATGGTCACTATTTTGGATATCCACTCTCTATTGTTTTTTTGATCATACTAAACCTTTACAACTTTACAACTTAAAGAGTAAACTTAACAGACGCATTAGGAAACATAAGAAGAACGTAAGAATTAAATAAATATTTTAATCTATCTATTGCTTTATAGACTAAAGAATAACTTAATTCAATTATTATGTACTATTACAAATAAAACCAACATAAAGGTTGAGTCTCTGTGAGAAAGCGAATGTAACAGGTCGCCTACCCTCTTTATATATAGTATAGGCATATTGATTGAAGTCGGGCGTGATCATGAGGTATCTTGAATTTAACTTAATTGTATTGTAACATTTTTTAAACCTTGACATAGAAGTGAGAAAATGTTTGTGGGTAATATGTTGTATGTATGGGTAAAATGTTTGTTAGTTATAGTCATTGTGTAAAAATGTGAAACATATAAAAACATGCATTGACTTGGCATACAGGAGCAAAAGGGACATTTGAAAATCTTATGAATGTTATGTTGTGAATTTGCCAATATTTCTGAATTATCAAACTTCCTAGGAAATGGGTGAAGGAGTAATTTCAAGGTTTTTTTTATTGTATTTGATAACCCCACTTAATTGTTGCTTATTATTTAATGCTTTTTTTATGGTCTGTACCTGTTAAAGAACTAGAAAGTCCATTTGATAGAAAGAAGTTACCGTCAGATATGAACGTTTGCAGCACAGGTGTCGCTAATGCGTTGCGGCCTCGAATAAATTTTATGATGTTCTCTCTTAAATTATTCTTCTTTTAAACAATCCCATGTCTTTAAACTTTGAAAATATTTTACATAATTATATTACACCCTAAAATTATATTATAATTATTTATACAAGATGTATGTGAATCTACCAAATGCCATATACTCATCTAGCTACTCTCTAGAATAACAATCTGTGACACATGAGATAGAGACAGACATTATACTGAATCTATAATATTTCTTTGGCCTTATTAATCGGATACTTTAAATGATTACAAGGCAATTTAACAACCACATTTCAAAATCCCAATTACTCAATGTTTTTTTCGGAATTCTTTATAATGCTTTGACGATTGACAAAATTAATATGTATACAGGATGCCGTAGCTGATATTTTCGCAGTTCTTTCTTCAGTCTATGGGTGCTTGACACCAGTGGAATACGATAAGCCTTAGCAGTCCGGGCGCCCGCACCTTGACCGGGCAACGGAGTATATGACCGGTTACGTCAAGATACCCTCTCTCTTACATATTACTTGCAAAATACCATCACTTAAATATCATGATTCTATTCACATATAATTATTAAAAGTAGGGTCAATATGCTGTATTTTATCATAATTTTTATTGAAAAAAGTTAAAAATTTTTGGCTTTCTTTATATGCGAACACACGTTTTCTTTATTTAAAAAGTTCAAAATTCTCAAGGCTCGAAATGGACTACAAATTTGTAACTAATATTAATAAATTAGTTTCAGACACGTTAAGTTTTCTCAATTATATGTGTTTGTAAATCTTACGTTATGTTATATTACATTTATATTATAAGTATTTATTGCATACTTGCATGTATCTGTAAAATATCTATCGAAATGGGATAAAATATGCTATTACGTCCTCATTAACTGTGGGGGGAAAAGTGACTGACATTTTTAAAAATAAAAGCTTAAAATTATCACAAATTCTAATCAAAATAAAATAGGAAACCAAGCAATCATAAAATTTCTGGAAGCTTCCTTATAATTTATGTACTTCATTTCAAACATGGAAAAAAATTCCTCCTAAATCTTGGCATATATCTGAATAATTCATCGAGTTAAATATAATTAAAATCAATAACTACGCGCCTACAAAATTCTAATGGTACGTACAGTTTTAGCTTGTGAATAATATTAACTTTTCTTATGCAGACACATGCTTCTGAACCAGAATAGGGGAAGAAATCGTCTACAGGACAGGGAAACATTGCTGAGCTCGCGGTGCGGGTCGTCTGCGGTCGCTCGCCCCGGTCACTCACCGTCGCGCGTCGGCCTCTTCATATGATCTCGAACCCACTTATCCACAGTTCATTCCATAAACAAGTGACGAACGAACCCTGTTAATATTAATGCTGTCATGTATACTAAGGGCCCATCAATTGATTTACAACAGCTATCGTCAAATGGCTGATTATAATCAATACCAAACTTAGTTATCTTTTCATTATCATCATATTTAATGTTTCATCCCGTGTCTCTGAAAATTAAACAACGGCTTCTTTTCTCATTTCATTATACTCCTGTTAACAGTTACTGGCTTTCAAATGTAAATTGAGCTGATCGATTCAAACTAACTTATTAAAATTTGTATGCAGACTATACTTCGCATATTAAGTTAAAGAGCGATGACTGTTTGTTGTTCAGCAAAAAAAAAAGTAACAGAAGAAAAAGAACAGTTTAGGACAAATTTCTTTAGACAGCATATTAAAGCCGAGAACAATTAATATGATTCGAGTCTCCTTTGAAACCTAGGGAGTCGGTATTCTTACTCAATACTACATTTATATATATCTAGTCTCCAACTATTGAGTGTAAGTCTATTTACATATCCTTGCATTATACGAACCTGAAGTACTTTTAATAGAAGCTGCATTACCTGAGATGTCCTCGCAATTAGAAATAGAAAATATTTCATGTTAATTAAATTTCTGTTCTCGAAAGGAGATGCATCATCTAAGGAATTTTGTTTTGTAGTATTTATAAACTGTTACATGTTACATATAAGTTGAGATTAATATATTACAATATATTTATTATCACATCCATTGAAAGACTGTCTGATAATGAGCAGTGGTTAGCGTCGCTGTAGATATTTGCTACAATAGAGGTAATACCAAAATGTTTGCCTTGAAGGTACTTTATATGATCATTCATTATTCTCTTTTTAAATACCTAATTAATAATTAGTGAGTGCTGTTGGCGACTTGTTTATTATACTTTATATCATATATACAGCCTCATACTTTACACGGATAAGTGTTTAATATTAAAACAGAAGATTACACATAATGAATTTAAATTACATTTACTTAAATAACAGACGTCATACTTTTGAGAATGCAAACAGTTGTTGTGTTTGCTAGGGAATTCCTATGTTTATTAATAATAAAAAATATTGTACATTTAACAAGTCAAGACAAGAATTTCCATACCTCACTTTTCACATACAATTATAATAATAATGAATATGATGTGTAAAAAATTGTCTTTACTTCTCTTTTGTGTGATTTTTACCAACTGCAAAAACTTATATGTAAAAAGATTGCATAGATAGTACATACATACATACATACATAACTTCACGCCAGTTCCCTTGCGGGGTAGGCACGAACAACAGAGCGCCATTCTGGCTTATTCTTACACACCTCACTTGCTTCTTTGACATTGATAACTCTTGTCATGCACGCTCGTCTGTTCTTAAGGCTCCTGACATCACCTTCTGCTAGTACAGATCAATTATAGATAGATAGTATTCTCATAAAAGAAAAATGACTACTAACAATAACAATCTTAGGACTTTAATCTGGTTTCTTGATGTTTACACTTTGTTCGCCAAATGTCAGTTACTAGTAAAGATTCCTACGATATTACGCGAATCAACGTAATTTTGAGTAGATTATCATTTTTGTTACGAACTAAGCGTTACATAGGTCTTATACAATATAATTAAGAATAACTTACTTATGAATACACTTATTAATTAGTTGGCCTTTAATAGCATCGCAATGTTATTTTTATTTTTTATTGCTGGAGTTCCGCAGACAGGCAGACGGTCCACTTGATGGAAAGCGGTTACCATCGCCTATGGACATTTGCAACACCAGAGGTGCTACAAATACGCTGCTGCTTTCTTAAGGGAGACTGGAACCTGGTCACTAATGCCGGAACATAACTCAAGGTTATTATGACGACATACTTTAGACCAAGGGTGGTAGCCATCCAGTCGACGAAATGCCCTAACACCTGGCTGTGGGTTGTTTTGTCGCCTCTTTCCATGCTTCACAGGTAACGTAAAGTTATTTTGTCAGTATTTAAAATCAAAAGGCAACGGCAACGGATTTTTAGTATGAAAATGTATGAATTCCGAAGATTCCCGTAAAACCCGGGATAAGTAATCCTACTAAAGGCGTATGCCTTGTGTCTGATAAATTAAGAAATGTCAAGTTCAGATGTCTAATAAATACAGAAACTATCATATCAAGCCACTCCTAATATCACGTGATTTCGAAGTTAGGAAAGCCCGGGGAATATAAAAAGCCTGGGATAATTTTGTTTTAGTATCAATTAGATCCGAGTCAGCTAATTTATATGTAAATACCTAGTTTAAGTTGTAAGTTTACTAACCAATTCAAAACACTCCCGGGAAAATTTCCGCAGGGTTCCTGGACTATAAAGTATTGTATCACTTGAAAAAGGACTTAGCTATCGTTCTCGTAACATCTTTTTTTTTCAATCGGGCCATTTGAAATAATTTCCAGAAAAAATCCCGCGGTATTTCCAGGATTAAAAGTAGCGCAGATTTTAAATATAAGAATTTGCTGTCGAGCAACGAAAACTGCATCGAAATCGGTCCAGTGGGTTTTACATGAATCCCAAAAGAACAGCCAAATAGACAAGAAATTTAAAAAAATGCAGTGTTCTCTGTGATTTATATAGTCAATTCCAGTTGGCTTTTTTTAATAGCTTCAATGTACAGACACGGCATGCTTAGAATTTTATAATAATAGGTTGGGGAAAAAGTCTTTTCGCATATAGTATGTATGAACTTGTAATAAGATCTCTTTGGCTATACCATTTGTAACTGGCTGGTTTTGGTATCATTAAAAGTTTTAATTTTAAAAAATTAAGTGTGATTTTCATTTGTTTTTCTTATTATTAAAATGAGTGAATCTAATGAAGAAATTCGATACATTTTAAAATTTCACCACAAAAAAGGTAAAAATGCAACACAAGCCGCGAAAAAAATTTCTGATGTTTATGGACCTAATGCAGTATCTGTGAGAGTAGCGCAAATTTGGTTTAAGTGTTTTCAATCCGGAAATTTTGATATCAAAGATGCACGTTGCTCTGGTGCCCTGTTACGGACAAAATTGATGCCATTTTTGAAAAAGTGGAGCAAGATCGGCGATGTATGTGGAGTACGATGTAGCTGGAGAACTGGGAATTGACCACAAAACGGTTTTGGCGCATTTGAAAAAAGCTGGGTACACAAAAAAGCTCGATATTTGGGTGCCTCATGAGCTCACTAAAAGAAACCTAATGAACCGTGTACTCATTTGTGATTCTTTATTACGACGTAATGAAACCGAACCATTTTTGAAGAAGCTGATTTCGCGACCCGTGTGAGTGTGTGGGATTCGCCAGATCGGGGGTGGCACTAGCGTGCCCGGACAGAACCGGTGCCAAGCTATTGCCACGCCCCAGTTAGGGATACCCACTAAAACCCCTGGGTGTTCCGTCCTGCGCCTTATGCCAGGGCTACGTGAATGCGGGCTTCCCAACTCCGCGTGCCCTGGCAGGCGTGGGCCCCCCTCACTGGGCCTCTTCCTATGCCAGGGGACGTGTCCCCTGGCTACTTCTAGGTCTGATCCGTGCGTGGGGCGGTCTGTAACGCGCCCCACGGGAAGAGAGATGAGCGCGCGCGGAACACTCGCGCTCTCATCTCGACGGCATGTGCGGGTGAGTGAGAACCCCTATACCCCTAGGGGCCCCACCCGCGCCGCCCGCTTACGGCGGCCGAAGGTCACTATCCGACCTCCGACGTCGGCGCGTCCTCCTTTGGCGGGAGCGGAGCAGGGAATTACGCTCACGCTCCCGTTCCGCCTCCTCCTTCGCAAACATAACCTGCTCGCAAAAGGAGGAGACGGCGTCCCATCCGGTGGAGCTCCCGACCATGGTGCGTACCACGGCCGGGAGCGAGGTGTCAAATCCGGTATGGGCGACGAGCTCCCGGCGCTGCTCCGTCCAGGCTGGACACTCCCGGAGTGTGTGCAACGCCGTGTCCTCGTCGCCCGTGTCACAATGATGGCACCCTGACGTGGCCTCGCGGCCGAGGCGACACAGGTACCTTCCGAAGCAACCATGCCCCGTCAGGACCTGCGTCAGCCTGAACGTCAGGGTGCCGTGACGTCGTCCAATCCATTCTTGCAGGACGGGCCTCACCGCCTCAATCGTGGCGGGGCCCGCGCTGGGGCGTCTTAGGCGTTCTTCCCAGACCCCCACGGCTACCTGGCGGAGCTCCGACCGGCACGCCTCGATTTCGCGAGGCGCGGGTCTGGTGCCCCTAGCCAGGGCCTCTTTGCGCCACACATACAGTGACGCCAGGACCCTGGCTTCCAGGTCCCATGGGGGGGATCCGGCGAGTAGCGAGGCCACTTCGAAGGACACCGTACGGTATCCTCTTATTGCTCTGACGGCCAATATGCGTTGCGCTTGACGCAACAGCGCCGCGTTTTTGCCCGTCAGGCGGTCCGACCACACTGGGGCCCCGTAAAGGGCCATCGAACGTACGATGCCTTCGAAGAGTTTCCGGCACGTGGCGTTAGGCCCCCCGACGTTGGGGAGCAGGCGCGAGAGCGCACCGGCTGCCCCCTTGAGTCTGGGGAGCAGCTGCCGAAAGTGTGCCGAAAAATCCCATCGGCTATCGAGGACCAATCCCAGGTATTTCATGGTTCCACCGATGCCGATGCGGATGCCTCCTACTGTAATGCAACTGTCCGGAGGTGGACGATTACGAGGACCGTGAAACATCACGGCCTCGGTCTTCTGTAACGCCACCTCCAGACCAAGACGCCGGATCCTGCCTACTATTGTCGACACCCCAGCCGTGCCTAGAAGGCACGCCTGCCGATGGGTCCTCCCGCGCGCGGCGATCAGCGTGTCGTCTGCGTAACATACGACGCTGACGCCCGGGAGAACCCGACACCTCAAGGTCCAGTCGTATGCGATGTTCCACAGGAGGGGACCTAGAACCGACCCCTGTGGAACACCGCACACCATGGCTCGCCGATTCCAACCCTCATGGACCGGGTAGATGACGGCTCTGCTATTTAGGTATGCCCCGACTATACGGCGGAGGTAGGCCGGCACCCCGAAATACCGGAGTGCCTCCATAATGCAAGGCCAGGGCAAGGAATTAAAGGCGTTGGCGATGTCAAGAGACACCGCCAATAATACCTCGCCCCGGGAAACTGCTTCCTCCGCTAGGCCTCTCAGGCGCATGATCGCGTCAATCGTGGAGCGCCCCGTGCGGAAACCGAACTGGTTGTCCGCCAGGTCCGGCCCCGTCGTCGATAGGTGCTGGACGAGGCGGTCGACGATGATACGCTCAAAGAGCTTACCGACCTCGTCCAGCAGCACAATGGGCCGGTAGGCGGACGGCGAGTCCGCAGGGCGCCCCTCCTTCCGCAGCAGGACCAGCTTTCCTGTCTTCCACCGTTGTGGCAACTAAGCATGCGCCGAAAAGCCTCATCAGTCTCCAGGGCGTCGTAGGACAGAACCCACGCACGCCCTGGTATGCCGTCAAGGCCGGGGGCAGCATTCTTGGCCTTTAGCCGTAGCATGGCCACCCCCAGCTCTACCCGGTCCACGGTGGACACAGGGTCTCTATTCGCGCTGGGCTCCGCCTCTGGCGGTGCCATAGCAGGAGGCATGTGCTCAGCCCGTGAAGGGAACAGAGCGCCAACAACGACGTGAACTACGTCCCTAGGGAGAGACTCGGTTAGTGGGGGCGCCCAGGCACGGAGCTTGTTAACTGCCATAGGAAAAGAAGTTTAAGCAATAAAAAAAAAGATTAATAAGAAAAGTATTGTTTATGACTAAGAAGAAGCAGCAAAAATTACGACAGTTTGGCTGGGAGGTGTTAATGCATCCGCCGTATAGTCTTGACCTTGCACCTTCCGATTTTCACCTGTTTCGATCTCTGCAGAATTCCTTAGACAGTGTCAGGTTAACATCACGAGAGGACTGCCAAAACCACTTGTCGCAGTTTTTTGATCAGAAGCCCCAAAATTTTTATAGCAATGGGATCACGTGCCTACCTACAAGATAGCAAAAAGTTATCCAACAAAATAGCACCTACATACTTTAGTCAAATGTAAATAAACTTTATAAAAAAACCTTTGGAATGTTTATATAAATTGCGAAGGAACTTTTTTTTATTTAAACGTAGACAGGCTAACACTTCAAACTTATAGAGTTGCCGCATACTATTCCAATGTCAACTAAGTACATTTTCTTGCAATCTAAGTATGAAAAGGCATATTAAGTTAATTTAGATGTCACACGATGTCCGACACATCTACCAAGTATGAAATAACTGCCATAGGAAAAGAAGTTTAAGCAATAAAAAAGAAGATTAATAAGAAAAGTATTGTTTATGACTAAGAAGAAGCAGAAAATGATTGTTTTTGCTTTTGTTACCTTGAACCCTTGGTTACGTAAATTAAAAGAATAAATTTATTTGAAGAAATAGCGACATACTTGAATTACATGTTTCTGGACTGAGATATGAAAGAAAGAAAGAAAGAAAGAATAAATTTATTTGAAGAAATAGCGACATACTTACATTGCTAACATGTATCCTAAAAATAAAAACATATTTTGAGAATTTGTACGCCGCATTTTCCGCAAACAAGGTTTGCACTCAGCTTATTGCTGTGCCGGCTTAATATCCGACACAACGCTGATTTTCAGTGCAAACCTTCCTTTTGAAGTAATACTAAAACGACCCGAATATTTGAATGAGTTTAACTTAAAACTATTTCATTTGTAAATTATAATATATATGTACATAGAAGAAACAGTGTAAATATATTGTTAACATTATGATTTAAATAATAAAACAATATATATATATATATATATATATATATATATATATATATATATATATATATATATATATATATGTATATGTACATACATACATGCATATATATATAACTTATACTTGTCTATGTTGTAACCTGATTGTATGTATATTACGCCTAAAAACATATATCAACTCACGCTACATTGATCTGTATTCAATTTTATATGCAAGGACTTGTACTCATATCAAGGTAAGTTACTAACTTTATATATTTCTCAAATACTTTAGTTATTCAAAGGCTTATCAATGAATATACAGGATCTTCTTTTTGTAATCTAAGTAAATGTCTTTTATAATGGATCTTAAACGAATTTATCGATTTCAGGTCTCTGATGGGTGGAGGAATATGTTAGTTAAAGTAAAAATTGACACAACTCTCCTCGGTCTCCCCTATACTATATTCCCTATTCTGGCAAACTACAAATCTTCTAGTCGTCCTTTACATTTTTGATCTAATACTTTAGCGTCATGTTTCATTTCTAATATATTTATCAACATTTTAACATTCTTTTCATCATGATTTTTATGAGGAGGACGTAACAACTGTGACCAGTTGGTATTCAGAATTACTTTTCTGATTTATTGAAATAAACAAGGATTTTAGAAGTAGTAAACAAACTTCCAAACTCATCTTCCAAGTGTTAGTTATAGTGTTTTAATTAAAAAATAAACAGGTTATACAAACGACCTTCACCTATATTTTGTAGATTCACGTGTGATTAAATGACTTTATCAAAAAATCACTCACCTTATTTAATACATAGGCTTGCTTCTTTTTATGCTTTTCTTTCGGTATAACTCGGATATTGGTTCGAAACTGCAAATGAAAATACTATTTTAATTAAATTGAGGGATTCCATGCGGTGTAAAAGTTGCTTCTCTATTCCAATAAAAAAAATCTATTTCTGAATTAAAAAGTAGTATTTTATGTTCATCTTTGTTATTGAAAGGACATGCGTATATACCACATTTTGTGGTAATCATGCCTATTTTGAGAAACGAAGCTTTTTAAAACGCACCTTAATATAAAGTCTATTACAGTACTGTGTAGGAAACTTGGTTTCCACCTTGTCATTTCATGGAAAAAATGCCGTAATAGGGATCGGGACGCATGTTGCAATAAATTCTAAATTTTAAGTTAAGATGGAATTTTATCATCTTACTCTTAAAATATCATGTATGATAGAAATAATTTTTGTTGCTGTTCCAACAATAATAATTTGTGAATGCTCTATTTGACTCCTTTTACTTGTAACAATGTATGACGTCATAAGTTGGTACCCGTGTACAAAATCAATGACACTGCGACGTTTTGTAAAATAATAACAAGTGATCGACTTACTTCGACAAGACATTTAGACCTTAATGTTTTACTATGAAATATGCTTGTCATGTTATATGCGTATATAAGTACATACATTGTAATATTGTTTTTAGCAAACATTCGATTGATTTTAAATGAAATTTTGTAAGATAACTATAAATTGTTTTCATTAAGTATTGATTATAAAATATCGTCTTCTGCATTTTCTCGATTGTATCCTCTGATAATGTAATGAGTACTTACTGCACAATGGAAGCAGCTAAACAGAGAATGATCCACTTCAGGGCTGGCTGGAGGAGATGCAGATCCCTCCCATGCTTCGCAAGATTTGCAGTTTGCCTAGAAATATCAAAATATGAGCGATTTTATAATAATAGTTTTTGGTTTATGTAGTCAAGTGAAAAAAGCTAACCCGTATGATTTTGTTTCATTTACCTAAGCACGTCGAAGTGTTTTCTAAAAACCACTGAACTTTATAGCTGAAAATTTGAAGAAAGATGACTTCTGTACGTATGCACGTATACAATGGTATAGTGAAATTGCGAAAATAAATAAAAATTAGGAGTGGGTATACTCTCATTGCAATCTGTACTATAATACCTATACAATGTTAGAAAGAAGTCAGTCAATAATGTCAATAATGAAAGCGATACTTATTGTCTACTGTAGATGTAATTAATTTTATTAACCGTATTTCCAACTGAATGAAAAATAGACTATAATGAGTTCGATGCTGTTGGATACTCTGAGCGTACTCCCACCTCTATTCCATTAGCTGTTTCAGGAGGAATATTTGCCCATTTTGCCCATTAAATGTACTGTCGCTAAATACAGTCATCTGAATGTGACTTTATTATTCTATCGTACTATGATTTGTGCGAAAGCCACACTAATAATCGCCAAAGATTCTTTCCACGTATGACTAATCATTCCAGCAGCACGTAGGATAAGTACTTTGTAATCAGCTGGCAGTAACTCTATTCCACGGAAGTTATTGTATTTCTTCTTACATCCTTTCTTGTGAATAGGACTAATTATTCCTGTATTCCACTCTAGTGGTTGTCTTTCTAGTTTCCATATTGTTTTTAGAAGTTCATAGAGTTTGAGTTCGACTACTCTTCCGCCGTACTTCCACAATTCAGAAGGAAGGTCATCGATCCCGGGCGCTTTATTATTCTTAAACCGCATTATAGCTTTCCTTACCTCGTCAAAAGTAGGGTGTGCTACGTCCTCCATATTATCCTCCACCTCTTACCTGATTAGGTGATGGACTATTGAGAAGATCATAAAAATAGTCCCTCCACATTGTTTTAATTTGCGTGGTATATGTAATAAGATTCCCAGATTTATCGTGCAAAATTTTAACAGTGGATTGGTATTGTTACGATTTGGGCCACCTGCATATTTGTAAACAAAACACATTTATTACCCTTCGGTGTTTGAGCTAATAACATTGAAGCGCTTTTATGACCGTCTTGTTTTGTTTACTTTGTGTTTAAAATATGTGATTGGAAAAATAGCCCATTGTGTATTGTAATCTTTATGGTAGTCATTAGCCCGGTGTGATTCTTAGAAATTCAGTCTACAGACATATTGTATTTGTACAGTATAAAGCAATACCCCAACGGAGGGGTGAGGCAGTCAAGCGATAACCTCTAGACTCCGACCTCCGTCTTTGCACATCTTATTATATTTGTACCTATGTTATACGTGTTTGTATAGTACTAATAAATTCTATAGTAATTCCAACCGCCTTTTAATTCGAGTCCCGTAACTCGTAACAGTATCCTTTTTTGACAGTTCTTATTTCCTGGTAGAATTTTCTAGATTCGCTTGCTTGTATGAGAGTCTTCATATTTTGAACTTAGCTTTCTAAGTGTTCTCTTCGGGCTCTTTTTATAGCTGTCTTAACGTTGTGTCTACTTTTTTCATATTCATTATTCCATCACCTATCTTGTGCGGCTAAGATCTTAAACTGTCTTATTTTCTCGGTAGTGTCGTCGCATTCTTGGTTCCACCATTTTCTTTGTTTAATTTTCTTCACTCTACCTAACACCTTTATTGCAGTCTCTTTTATTATGGTTTTCATGGCATCCCATCCCTCGTCCAATTTCTCATCAACTATTAAATCTTTGAATCTATAACTTACTTCTAATTGACACTTTCTCTAAAGGATTATATTTTTAGATTTTCAACATTTATTCTATCTTTAATGTTTCTTGTTCTTCTGATATAAGATATTATTTTACAAAGTGCTTTATTCCAAACAGGTAATTATCGCTATCGCAATCTGCCCCTCTAAAGTTTCTTACATTTATGATCTAACTTTTGTGCCTTTCGTCTATAACAATATGATGTATTCGATTGACGGTGTGTCCATCAGGAGAACGCCACGTTCCGTTATAGATATCCTTCCGGGGAAACATAGTACTTTTAATTACCATTGCCTTAGCTGAAGCAAAGCCTTATTCCGTTATCATTTGAGACATTATGTTTACTATACATCCCGATCGTGAGTTTGTATATTTCTTCACGACCAACCTTTGCATTACAGTCTTCGAGGATAATTTTAATATCATAATTGGGTATTTGGTCATAGACGAGTTCTAGTTGGTCGTAGAATTCGTCTTTGTCCACTTCATCTGCCATTTCAGTTAGGGCATACCTACACATTTATAATTGAGATGTTTGAGAATCGTCCCATAATGCGGACAATACAGATTCTATTCGACACGGGTTCAAACTGGACCAGTTAACATATTTGTTCAAGACCATAAAGCCAGTACCATGAGTATGGTGTCCTGAATCGATACCGCTATAAAATTATATAACATTGTTATCAACATTGCATTCCCCTTTCCCTGGCCACCGTATCTCCTGCAGAGCTACAATAGCAACCTGCGCAGGTACGCAGCTCTTTATTTACTTGGTAGAGGGCGCCCGGTCTAAAGAGAGAACGCACATTCCATGAGGCAAGTTGTATATCCTTTGTTTCATGCCAAGGGTCGTCGTTATTGTGATCGAATCGTTTTTCTCTCGTTTTCGGTTTCGTAACAATAAGTTTTTCCGTAAACGAGCTGTTAACCCGTTGCACAACCCCCAAAATGCTGCAGGACAACACCCATCGTTGGTTAGCGAGTCCATCGAACTTAGCCGAAAGGGCCGACCGTTCCCCTATCCGCCACCCGGGGAACGCTTCTCTGCGCCGTGAGGACCACCGCGAGATTTCTCTGGCGATTATTATTATTATTTATTAATGACTTTTCTCAGTCAAAGTGGGTGGGAACTGTAAATTTAAGAAAGCTAAAAATTGTGAAAACTTTCAACTTAAGAGTACGAACACTTTTAACGACAGTTATTTCGAACAAGATACGATAAATTATTGTAGAGATATGTCTTTATGATTCAATACTTTTATTAGTCTTCCATAGTCAAGACACGGAAAGCTTCATTGCGCAAGACCAACACGCACTTGAACAATTTTGTATTTTATTAGGAATGTCGGAGCGGAAATCCTTATGCTACATGCCGTTGCTTCCAAGCATTTGACCCGAATTAGCAATATATGTTTGTTTTTGCTACGTTTTATATTCTAGACCGCTATATATTAATTTTTCAAATGATGCAGTTTTAATTCCCATCGAATTTATATTGAATAATTGTCTCTATAGGTAATTACATATAGAATATTGAGATCATATGTATCACTAGAGTATACCCCGCGGCTTCGCCTCGGGTCAAACTGTAGTGCGTGCCTCTTGTTTAAAAAGCAGGCGTTAATACAGGTTACATTATATTAAAATTTTATTAGTGTTTTTGCCCCCGGAAGATTCACTTCATTTTATTGGATTTATCGCAAACTATCCCATAGATTGCTATTAGTCCCGGTAAAATATCCCATCTCGGAATTAAAACTATATAATTATACAAAATTACAGAAAAACTGATCCAGTACGCCTAGTAGTTTTTCCGTGAAAGCTTAACAGAGAGACAGATCGAGTTACTATAGCAATTTTAATAAATAATAATTTTTGAAGTCTATAAACTTGAGAAATGATTGATCTCCCATACAAAATTTCATCCTCTATTTCAACCAGTTCTAGTATTATTTGTTTATCCCCGATCTATCTATTTATAAACAACAAAATGACAAGAATGACCGAAATGGCTGAAATGGCCGAAATACCGAAATGGCTGAAATGGCCAAAATGCCTGGAATAACCGAAGTGGCCAAAAGGGCCTAAATGGGCAAAATGAAATGGCCAAAATGATCTAAATAACCAAAATTACTAAAATGGCAAATCACAAAAAAAAACACAAAGCCCATCCTACTTTCTGGGATAACCTTTACATAAATCTATCCCATTATCCGGGATGAAAGTATCCCTTGTCCACCCTCGTTATTCGTTATTGTATAGATATACCGAATTTCAGCCAAATCGGTCTACTATTTTTTCCGTAAAAGCATAACAAACAGAGAGACAAATATATTGTTATCCCAGAAACTATCCCATTTTTCGGGATAAAAAGTATCCTATGTTCACCCTCGCCATCGAAAATATATATATTGAATTTCAGCTAAATCGGTACAGTAGTGTTTCCGTGAAAGCGTAACAGACAGACGAACAGACAGACAGAGTAACATTCATATTTATAATATTAAATAGGAAATTTAAGAAAGAGAGTTGGTCTGAAAGAGTGTGTCGGGGTGAAGGTAAGGAAAGGAATGCTCCGGTGGTTCGGGCATGTGGAAAGAATGCATGATGAAAGAATGACTAAACAGATATACAATGCAAAAGTGGATGGATGCAGAAGTCGTGGAAGGCCACGACACACCTTCCATGATCAAATTGATCGTGTACTAGCAGACGGTGATGTCAGGAGCCTTAAGAACAGGCGAGCGTGCATGACAAGAGTTATGAATGTTAAAGAAGCAAGTGAGGTGTGTAAGAATAAGCCTGAATGGCGCTCGGTTGTTCGTGCCTACCCCGCAAGGGAACTGGCGTGAAGTTATGTATGTATGTATGTAAATAGGAAATTTGTCTATCAGTGATCCAAGTATGTTCATTGGGAGTCCAACACTACCGTACCTACTGGTATCCCAAGCCCAAGTGGTAGAGTAGTCAATGATGATTGCTCTTCGAAAAAATTGGCGTATGCCAATCCAGTTTTCCAGTTATTGAGATAGGTGGGTTATAGATATACGGCACCTAGATTTCAAGTATTTGGAGGGGTGGAGGGGGTTAGAGGAGAGGGTAGGGATGAATACTTACCCCAGCTGCAATCCCTATGTTAAGAAAATGTAATAGTTCTTTTTATAAAAACATTAATATCTCAAGAGCTATACATATCTTGACATAGGGATTGCAGAAGGGGTAAGTATTCCTCCCTTCTCTCCCTCTTCACCCCTCCAAATACTTGAAATCAAGTTGTCGTATATCTATACCACACACAAAGATTTAAGGAAATAACAATAAATATGTAAAGCAACATCATTACATCACTATATTGAATTTGTATTGAAATATCCAAGTCATGTTTGATTGATTATACACATTTTATTTACAACTTATTATGTATTCCTTAGAGACCTACTTGTTAATTATCTAAATCGATTAGCAGATAAGTGTGACTGATAGAAAATACGATTTTACAATTATTAATTCGCTTTAATGCAAATATTAGGTACTATAATAAAGATTAATGTTATAAAAAACATATCTTAGTATAATGAAATCTTAATAATTCAACAAAGAACAAAACAGATGTGGCGCCAAACAAACTGGGTGGTGCTGGGTACTCGCATCTTTTCAAAGCGAGATATAATTTAAATCAATCTTTAATAATGCTACTAAGAACTTATTTGGCAAAAATAATAATTGTGTCATTATTGTATTAGGTCATAATCATACTACTTTCAGGCTAAGGTATTAAAAGTTAGCTGCCAAAATTATACATGGATAGCTGCTTATTTAAATGGATGATAAATCGAGCGTTGGATTAATTGGTAGATCTGACAGCGGTTAAGATTACAGTATCAATGTTTTGGATAGGAGTTGAATGCACCAGTGCACGGTGTCGCGACCTTGTCAATGAGCACGCGCATAAACATCGCGGCGGCGCTCAGTGATAACGTTGCCCGCTGCCTCGCCACTCACCGGTACTCACATTCGCACTGCCAGTTGTTCCGTCACCATTGTATACAGCAGAATAGCTCTCGGGTGGAAAGCTGAACTTTAATGGCATCGCCTTAATAAAGCACAACACTGGTTTCCCACGCGTTTCAAAACAAGCACTGTCACATGGGCGCACTACACTGTGATCAGCATGTACAATTATGCCGATTCATTATTAAATCGTATTTAATCACAAACTTGAACGAGCCTTGATGCAATGGCGGCGCTTGCATAAACTTGGATGATCACTCTTTAGGGCGATAATTGGGTATACAAACTGCCTGAATTCAAATTGCTTCGTGTTGACTATTGGCGTCGTCGACGTGTGCGCAAAGGCACCGATTATGTACTATCGACGCCAAACCTTATCGCGAAACCGGCCGCGTCGCGACTGGTCCAACGAGACGTGTATTTATTGTCAGTTTTAACACTGGCCACTGAGGGTATGTGTTCCTATACTTATACTATAAATACCTACCTACCTACACAATGTTCAATAAATAAACAATTGACGTTGCTGCAGATGGAACAAGTAACATGAATAAACAATGGACATTGTTATATACTCGATAATTGTTTGTTGATTTTAATATACTTATTAACAAATTTGATATTGGCCATGGAGACGGTCAATATTATAATCTACTATAATGACGTAATGCGATAAAGATATCAAGTAAATGGGATATATTTATTGCTCTTTTATTATTATATTTACATTTATATTATTGATTTGTACAAATTTGAGTTAGAAACATGAGTGAACATTTTCAGTTACCATGTTTTATAGTCTTAGATGTCTAATAATCCTTTTAGCGCAGATTATATGACAAAATATCATTCATGCCAAAATTTATGTCCTGTCCAGATTAGCCGCAAACTGCGCAATACTTAAGTTTGTATGAAAAACAATATAATGTGCTGGCATGTTACTAGAAGCAGCCGTATACATTGACCTATATATAGCCGTGATCACGGAAGAGAAAGATGTGAAGTGTTCAACACTTGACAACACAAAAACAACACGCTTGAAACAGTTAAAACGTAGTTTTGTTATAGAATTATTAATTTTAAACTTTAATTGAACCCATAAAGGTAAAATATATTGTCTTAATCTTGCTACTTATTTAGCAATAAATTATTCCATGTACGTGACGTGACATATGTAAATTAAATATCTACTGTAATGTATAATTAGTTTTAAGCATTAATGAACACAATGATTATGAAATGTGTTGGTGGCTGTATTAGGTAATAATAAGTTACTATAGGTTTAACTTAAAAAAAACAATTAAGCTTTCAAAACATTTATTTCATGACAACAACATACACAATCAGATTTGAATTCAACAAACTTAAATATACACGTCACATTCATTTGTATCTTCTTAATTTCAGGCTCCCTTTAAGGCTGGTCTGCAATGATTTACAGATTGCAATAACAAACCTTCAAAAGTATTAACGCAAACGTATAAAATCCACAAAGACAATAAAACACTTGCAGATTATCATAGATTAGAATGTTAGCAATGCAATATAAAAAGTAAGACCCAAAGTTAAACATACAAAACCCGTGATATCAGTCATATGATTACCAGTTAATCTTAATTAAACATATTAATTTAATCTGTACCAATTTTCTTGGCACGTGGTTTTTATCTCAGGTCACAGGAAAGTATACAAGCAATATAATGTGACACTATGCAATAAAATTAGGGATGCAAACAAAACATCGATGTCTCCAAACATCGATGTATCGTACATAAAAATCGATGTGTTAACATCGATGTTGAAATCAAAACATCGACGATACATCGTTATTCAAGAACGATGTTTTATCGTACATAGACGTAACGCGCCATCTTGCGCTCTATTTTTCATATTTTTTCTTATTGCCAGTAATAATTTATAATATAAAAGTTGATTATTATATCAATTTCTTTCATTTCTATTAAAAATAACCATTTTTCTTACATGTACATTTATTTTAAATGGTGATAGAGATGTGTTAGTGTATGCCCACGCTGTTGAATAGTACGGTAAGTACGGTAGTGAATTGGGTAAGGGAAAGACATATAAATAGAATGAACATAGTATTTTGTAGGATGAAAGCATTGAGATGCAAAGATCGCAAACATGGAATAACCAGTGGCATAAAAGGATGATGTTAGTGAAAACAAGAATTAAGAAAGGTGTGCTAAGGTGGTTTGGGCGATACATCGATGTTAAAAAAAACGATGTTTCATTTGCATCGCAGGAACAAGCGTCAAAAGCTTATGTAAATGGTGATAAAAAACATCGATATATCTTTCATAAACGTCGATATTTTTAACATCGATATTTCGCTTTTAAAAACATCGATATCCTAACATTGATGTTTTTTATGAGCGATGTTACATACCTAAATAAAATAACTAAGAGAGAAAAATTTGATTTTTAATATGTGTTCTTCCAACATAATTTAAAGCCTGATTTACATTTGCATCATTAGATAGGTTAATAATAATAGTTTATTTTGGAGGGACATATTATTTCATATATTGCCAGGTGGTAGGGTATTTGCTCGACTGGATGACGACCACCCCTGGTCTAGAGTATGCCGCCATAACAACCTTGTGTTGTGTTCCGGCATTAGTGACCAGGTTCCAGTCTCCTTTAAGAGAGCAGCAGCGCATTTGTAGCACCTTTGGTGTTGCAAATGTCCATAGGCGATGGTAACCGCTTTCCATCAAGTGGGCCGTCTGCCTGTCTGCTGAACTACATATTCTATTTATATTAATAACTAAATTTTATTAACTGCACCACGGCCTGTATTAAAATTTATTAATTCTTCTAAGGGTTGCCTGGAAGAGATCGCTTCTTACCGATAAGACCGGCTATCTTTGATCTTTTTCTACTTCTGTTTGCATACGCTTTGATGTACAATAAAGAATTATCTATCTATCAAATAGTCTGATTTCAGGTATCACTAAAAACTCTTATGGAAACTAATCAAAATGGTGGCTAAGCACACTCGTAAAAGGAAAATTACTACGTTTAATGGCTAACGTCCCAGCATTTGGAAGTCTCGATTCTTTATTAGGAGATATGAAACTTAATTAGATAATCGAGGATGGTATTCCAGAAAACCTAGATGAAGTCTGGATAAGAAATAAGTGCAATGGTTAAATGGGGTCATTGTCGAATCTTTGGGATATAATTTTCTAAGCTACGCCAATGGTTCGACTGGTGCTAAATCAATCATAGAGGCTCTTGACAGAACTTGTGAAAAAACAGAACTTCCGCAAACAACTTTTAAATCTGAACCTTACATAACTTTACTCCAACATTTTACACGTTTCGATGACATAATCTCCGAGTTGAATGCTGCTGGAGCCAAATTACAAGAGATGGATAAAATTTAACACTTTTAAAATGTAATAATTTAACACTATTGTTAACAGTACCTACTTCCTTTAATGCCGTAATTACCGCCTTAAAATCTCTTGTCAATGAAAACTGAAACACAGCGTTTGTAAAGACGCAACTCTTGAAGCATGAGTTAAACAAATGGCAAAAATAAAAACTGATGAAAAAGTTCTACTCACTAACGCTAAAATAAAGAAATATCAAAGAAGAGAAATAACAAAATTGTATTTTCATTACTATGGGAGGAGAAATAATTTAGAAAAGGATTGCATATATTTCAATAAGATGATAGAAATGTAGATAAAGGTCAAAAAACAGTAACTCGGCTAGTACAATATTATTATAAAATGGTACACTGGATTATAAAATAATGTGACCATAATCAGCTCTATTAACAATGATTTTTCAAAATAATATTTCAAGTAAATATAAATTAAATTGGACAAATTATTTAAAATATGATTTTTTGCATAAACGACTAGGTTATTTAAAACAAACTGACATTTAATATTCTCAAAAATATGATGCATGACTATTACTTAATTGATAACATTATTCACGTCATTATTTAAATGAATCCTGCTACTTGATAAGTAATCAATATTACCATTACCTAAAGAGAAACAAGAATCAATATATTTGCAGAGGCTTTATTTTAGCACGGTTTACATGAGAGTTTTTGTTCTGAACGTGTACCTATTGCTTCCGGACATTATTTAAAATTGCATCACTTGCACCCGAAATTCTGTTAAGTGGTGAAAATATAACTGTAATTATTTTATTTCGACCGCGCCTACTAGATGGCGCCAGGGTATTAATTGCACACGAAAACCGCCTCTTAGATCATTTGATTGTATCATACACACCACAGAAAAATGGCGTAGCTGAGAGCATGAATCGTACGTTAACTGGACATTGGATATAAGTGCGAATATAAACAAATATTTTTAGATAGAAGCTGTATAAATAGATAAAAGAACCTAACGAACAGACTTCTAAAATAAAAAGGTTTCACAAATAAAACACTATAATAATACGAAATATGGAATGGTATTAAGACCATAATTAATTATTTAAAATCTTTTGGTTGTACAGCTTACGTTAAGGTTAGAAAAACAACATTTGAGGAAAAATCCTAAAAACCATACTGGTCTATCCTATATGACCAAAACAGCTATAAACTTTATAATACTGAAACTAACTAATTTTTCGTTGCACGTGATGTGACATAATGATTAATTAAATTATAACAAATCTAGGCCAAAATATTACAGTAACTCACGAGATACAAGTACAACTGAATGTAACTTGCCAGACTGGCAGAGTTATGAAAAGAGAAACCCTAATTATTCTGATTAAAAAAAATAATGAACACACCATGTCACTTATGGCGTAAGTACATAATTAATAAACTACCCCCCAAAGATTATAAAGCCATGAATATTCGTGATACATATTGATTGATCACTTTTAAACAATCATCGATCTTTTAAAGATATCTTTTACAGAAATTATTGTGCTAAATGGATAAAAAGAAGCTGTAAAAAATAAGATTGTATCTTTGCATAAAAATGAAACTTGGACACTTGTCGTTAAACCCTAGAACGCATATATCGTCAGATCTTTGTCATAAAAGAAGATGTATCAGGACAACGTTCGCGATACAAAGCTCGTTTTAATACTAATGATTATTGTAAGTCAGGCTTAAAACCAGTCAAAAAAGTTGGCTGTTTTCGCAATATATTTTGTTCCATTCAACGTGTTGAAACCAACATAAGACATCAGGGAGGGATATATTACACAGCCTAGCATATTACACACGTTATCTGATGATGGATTTCTAGCAGATTCAAATCGTGATGCAACGGAATTAGAGATTCAATTAATTTCAAAATCAAAAGTACATTTCAACAAATATTAAACGCAATCTTAATTAGATTTTTTATTGCAATAATCATTGCAATGTAGTTTTAATTATGCCTAATAATCGTAAAATTTTAAGAAAATTTGCACACTTTGCTAGGGATATAAAAAAAACGTAATACTTTTAAGCCCGACCATGCCTTGTACGTTTGCTCGCGTCTCTTAGACTCAGCGCGCACTACAATTTTATCAATACCGGCGACTTATCCTTTCATAGCAGAGTCCGGTATTGATAAATTGTAGGTAGTCTTAGAGGGTTACTTGAGCAAACCTTACAGGTGTAAGGCCGCCCTAACGTAATCAGATAAGTCGTAAGAAATATGAAAGTGCATCACTTCGCTCTATTAATGATTACGGTTCTGGCTACAATGCATTTTGATCCAGTCTTTATATTTCCATTAAATTTCATTTATTGAAGTTTGTTTTTTGACAAATATGACCTTAGCAAAACTGAAGGTCTTTGATAACACATGACGGAGCTGTTGTGGTAAAATAAAGGCACATTTCACTATACAGCTCAATATAAAAATAATCGATATTCTATTAATATTGTGCATAATATTTTCTTAAGTTTTCGCGACTTGTATACATATGTAAAGAGGAGCATAAAAACACGAGTAAAAGAACACATTGCTGACATGAAACACACAAGGTCTACGAAGTCTGTGATCAGTGAACACACGTTGGATAAACCCAACCACTACATCAGATTCGATAACCCACAAATCCTCGCGAAAGAGAATCGTTTCATACCTAGAATGATGCGTGAGGCTATTGAAATCAAAAAACACCCAAATTTCAATAGAGAAGATGGTTGGCAAGTACCACCTGTTTGGGATCCAATTATCAAAACTATTAAGACCCAAACCCAGCAAAAACCAGCTGCCAGACCTCAAGATACTGTGAGCTCTTTCTGCGTACAACGGAACACAAACCAACTTGACTGATAATTACTTTTATTTTTCCTTCCACCCATTTTAATATTATATAAAATTATTAGAGCTAAGCATGTTTGCTGAAGAGTTTCTTGCGCCGCTTCTTCTCTTCAAGCCATAACATGTTGCGAAGCGGTAGTAAATTAGATTAGGCTCCCATAGATTAAATAATAACCATAAACAAAATTAAAATTAAATAATTAAAATTAATAAGTTGGCGGTAGGCTAAATAAAACTTTAACAATACTCGTTGACACTTGACATCTTTGTCTTCCGTGATCACGGCCACTGAAAAGTGGCCGA
Organism: Dendrolimus kikuchii; assembly: GCA_019925095.2. NCBI lineage: Eukaryota > Metazoa > Arthropoda > Insecta > Lepidoptera > Lasiocampidae > Dendrolimus > Dendrolimus kikuchii. The sequence continues at coordinate 16,545,876 of CM034392.1, forward strand.
AACGTCGGAAAAACCAAAATCAAATAAAATTACCGCGCTTAAAACCGTTAAAACGTAGTTTTATTAAATATTGTGCATGTTTCACCAATACTGTACAGTAAAACGTCACCCTTAAAATTCCCGCCAAAATTCATTTAGATGAGTGAGATTCAATTCTTTAAATTATTTCACATCTTTGTTGATGGAAAGTAGTATATTGTATACTTTACAAAAGCCATTAAGCATAATATCTCAATGACGGTTACAAGTTAAACATTGATAAACACCTCATGCTGAGTACAGATAGGACCAAACAAGGTCATCCGCCTACCGGCCCATTGTATTGCTGGACGAGGTGGGTAAACTCTTGGAGAGGATCATCGCGGACCACCGCGTCCAGCATCTGACGACGACTGGGCCGGATTTGGCGGACAATCAGTTCGGTTTTCGCTCAGGGCGCTCCACATTGGATGCCATCATGCGTTTGCGAAGCCTGGCGAAGGACGCACTTTCCCGGGGCGAAGTCCTGTTAGCGGTGTCACTCGATATCGCCAACGCATTTAATACCTTGCCCTGGGCGTGTGTTAGGGAGGCACTCCGGTACTTCCGGGTGCCGACCTACGTCCGTCAAATAGTCGGGGCATATTTAGACGACAGAGCCGTCATCTACCCGGTCCACGCAGGGTGGAGTCGACGAGCCATGGTATGCGGTGTTCCACAGGGATCGGTATTAGGCCGGGAGGACCCATAGGCAGGCTTGCATCCTGGGCACGGCTGGGGTGTCACAAATTGTAGGCAGGATCCCGCGACTTGGTCTGGAGGTGGCTCTGCAGAAGACCGAGGCCGTGATGTTTCACGGCCTTCGAAATCGACCACCTCCAGACTCTAATATCGTTGTAGGAGGCGTTCGCATCGGCATCGGGGAAACTATAAAGTATCTGCAATTGGTCCTCGATAGCCGATGGGACTTTTCGGCACATTTTAGGCAATTGGCCCTCAAGCTTAAAAGGGCGGGGGCAGCGCTTTCGCGTATGGGCAGGCCGCCTGACGGCCAAAAGTCTATAGTCTTGCTGCGGCAAGCGCAGCGAGTCCTGGCCGTCAGGGCAAAGGAGGCCCTGGCGAGAGTCACGAGACCGGCGCCTCAGGAAACATAGGCCTGCCGGTTGGAGTTCCGCGACGTCGCCATGGTGGCCTGGAAGAACGCCTCAGACACCCCAGCGCGGGCCTCGCCACCATCGAAGCGGTGAGGCCCGTCCTGCAAGACTGGACAAGACGTAGACACGGCAACCTGACGTTTCGGCTGACACAGGTCCTCTCGTGGCATGGCTACTTCGGGAGGTACCTGTGTCGCCTAGGCCGTGAGCCGATGTCAGGGTGCCATCATTGCGACACCGGCGACGAGGATACGGCGCTGCACACACTCCAGGAGTGTTCTGCCTGGACAGAGCAGCTCCGAGACCTGGTCGCCGTCACTGAATTTGACCTCTCGCTCCCGGCCATGGTACGCACCCACCGTCGGGAGCTCAACCGGATGGGACGCCGTCTCCTCCTTCTGCGAGCGCGTTATGCTTGCGAAGGAGGAGGCGGAACGGGAGCGTGAGCGGACATCTTTGCTCCGCTCCCGCCAAAGGAGGACGTGCCGACGCCGGAAGGCGGATTTCGACCTTCGGCCACTATAAGCGGATGGCACGGGTGGGGCCCCTTGGGGTATAGGGGTTCTCACTCACCCGCATATGCCGTCGAGATGAGAACGCGAGTGTTCCGTGCGCGCTCTCACGCCAAAGAGAGCATGACGATGCCGGGGGATGAGTCCCCGGCAATAGAAGAGGCCTCGTGAGGAAGGTCCACGCCTGCCAGGGCTGCGGAGAGGCTAGGTCATATACCCGTAGCCCTGGCATAAGGCGAAGGACGGAACACCCAGGGGTTTTAGTGGGTATCCCTAACCGGGGGTGGCAATAGCATGGCACCAGTTCTGACTGGGCATGCTGATGCCACCCCCGATCTGGCGAATCCCACACACGGGTCGCGGCTTATGGTCCTTAAGCGGATTTCCCCTGGCTAAACAAGGTCAAGAACGAATTTCGTCGACCTTTGCTGTTAAGCCGACATTAGATGGTTCATTTTTGGGTTTCAATTTGAAATAATCAACCAAAGTGCTCCATATATACATAAACTTGAAGCATTCAATGTCATTAAATATCGTTATGTCCTTTAGTTGTGCCTTTCAATCAAATGATTCAATTCAATTGATCCATCTAATATTACCACTACTGCCACGTGGTGGCCTGCTGGCGAACTATCATTGGCCTTTGATGGGCCTGTGTGTATGCGACATCAAGTGAAAGGTTAAAATGGAACACGGCATATGATAATTTTAGAAAACTTGTCGTCACGTGGCTTGTAGCACTGTGTTAGTGTATGTGAGGAGCTGGAGAGCTCTTTGCGAAGCCGGCTCGGGGGGACTTCGTAGTAACTTCTGCAATGCCGAATGTACTGCGGCCGCCACACCCGCACTGCGTAGAAGAAGTTTTGCCTGCGACAACAATTTACTTATTAATAATCTTTGATAATAAAAGGGTCCCACGTCTTATATAATTTATGCCATGGACTGGATGAATACTAGGAATGGCAATAACCCCGTAAATAACCTAAATCTAACCACCTTGTTCATAATAGTTACACGAGATTTATAGACTCGTTAAATAAAAAAGGTATTGTTTTATAATTTAAAAATATTCTTTAAATCATAAAAAGTTTATTTTCAAATAAATGTTTAAGTACAGTTCCAGAACCAATTTAATAAGCTTTCAAAGATGTTACGTATACGTAAAATTACATTATTAATGGCAACGAGCCACCAAAACAAAACTATACATTAAACCATACTACTAACAAAACACTGATTGCTTGTACTACTAGCATTCTTCATCCATAAACTGCGCCATCTTATTTAATCTTTTAAAGGTTTTAAATAAGGCCCTTAGGCGCTGGTCTGTCTAAGCAGTCATACGCGGCAGATTGCAGATGCAGGCGAAAATAACCAAATGATGCTTGGATACTGTCTCATTTATACACTACGCGAATTGTTGTAGTGCTGTTACACCTGCGATTAATATTAAAGATTTAGGTTGTTAATGAAGACGTCTTATTTAAAGCATTAAAAATAAATCCGTTAACGAATAGCCGCATTAGTGTTTAGACATACGTTATCAGTCAATACGTAATGTCATTAATAATGCCGCATTCCCAAAAATTGTCTTAAACCGTACATCTACATGAAACGGCGTGTATATGTAACATTATCGCATATGCCGTCACCATTAAATAAATAAATATCAGTCCAAATAAACCTACATCCATTTAACTTTTTTACATGAATTTGAATTTATAATGTAGCGATGTTATTGTTAGATTCTGGCCAAATGAGTGTTTTTTATAACGTTAAAAATAACGCCGTTAAGGAATACCTACATTATACTATTTCCATTTCTTTATTTTCTCCTCTCCGACAGCTCCTGTGGAAACTGGAACGAGCGTCTTTTACGTTATGTATACATTATTTAATAAAAATATGACGCTTACGCACGTACAAGGTCATAGCAGAGTCGGAGAAACTGATAGGGATGGAGCTATCGATAAACGTAACACGATAACAGACCCGATATTTTTTTACAAAGTGTAAGAAACTAAACTATTGCCGGATAATTTTGTATAAATTTACATACATACATACATAACTTCACGCCAGTTCCCTTGCGGGGTAGGCACGAACAACAGAGTGCCATTTAGGCTTATTCTTACACACCTCACTTGCCTCTATTGTATAAATTTATTAACTAATATTACATTTCATTACAAGATGTAATTATATTATGTTGATTCTTTAGTTATTTCCACAAAATGCGAGTGTATCTGTACACAACCAACAGAGTAAGCGACTCACGCAGTAATTCTACCATCACTGGCTTGTGAAAAAAATACAATCTAACCAGATGTATAGTAATTTAATCTTATAAATCAAATACTAATTACTATTAAACTAATAATAAAAGGAGGATGAACAACCAGGTAGTGAATTATGGACTGTAATTAAAATCTTTTAATAACACTGATCCATTATTACAATTTAGATCACTTTAAATTTAAATGAAGCCTGCTAGTCTGTAATCTTTCATATGATTATATGTCTGCACAGACTTGCCACTCTGCACTTGGATGTGCTTATGCAGGTCCTGTGGTCCCCTGCAAGGTTGCTGGTACTGTCAAACTGGCATCTGAATTGGCATTGGTTGTACATCCATCAATAATACGACAAATGCAAATCCAAAGATTCATATCCATCTAGAGCCACCCAGCTCTACTGACAATTTTCAAGCCACTCTTAGTAGTAACAACTATTCTATTTCCATTTCTTTATTTTCTCGATGACAGCTCCTGTGGAAAGTTGAACGAGCGTCTTTTTACATTATGTATACATGTTATGTACATATGTTACGCACGTACAAGGTCATAGCAGAGTCGGAGAAACTGATAGGGATGGAGCTATCGATAAACTAACACGATAACATACTCGATATTTTTTTACAAAGTGTAAGAAGCTAAACTATTGCCGGATAATTTTGTACAAATTTATCAACTAATATTACACTTCATTACAAGATGTAATTATATTATGTTGATTCTTTATTTATTTATTTTGATCAAAATCTAATGAATCGTCACTGTCACTCGATGAGCTCTCCCCAACATTTATTATAAGTTCCTGTACTTCTATATTATCGAATGCCACATGAATTTCCCAATCCAACGCTATAATGTTTTGGGTTCTTCTCACAATTTTTTCCCAGTGTTCGGCGGTTATTTCCCGCACATGCATTTTTTAATAAATCTAACATCTTGTTTGCCGAAAAAGGGGGATGGGTATTGTTTCGAGCGGCGTGTCCTTTGATTTATGCCCACATTAGTTTTATAGCATTGTACTGGCAATGATACGGCGGAAGTCGAAGAACCCAATGACCACTTTCGGCAGTTATTTCGTCGGTAATATATCTTTTAAGGAGGCTTTTTTTCGATTTTAAAATATTCACTAATTGTACTTTTAATAAAGTATTATCCACATTTTCGCCATGACGTTGGAGCTAGACAATTATCTGTTTTTTATTGGCCTGCGTCGGCATTTTATCAATTTGTCTGGAGTGATATGTAGCGTTGTCCATAATAATTATCGACGGTTCTTCCAGAGATTGCACCATTTCTTTAAACCATCCTTCGTAAATCTCCGCGTTCATTTCTTCGTGGTAGTCCACTGTTTTCTTGGATTTAAAGGCCAGTAAAGCATCTGACACGAATCCTTTCGTAGACCCTGCATCTCATATGATAAGGCGTTCACCTTTTCCCATAGGCACTGAACTAGTGGAAACGGCGGTGTCGTCATTCCAGTTCTTAGATACTGTGTGGTTTGCATTTAACCAAGTCTCGTCAGTGAAAATAACATTTGACCAATCTGATATCTTTTTGGCTTCAATCAAAAATTCGCAGCGAGCCATAGCAACGTCGTGATGCTCCATCAATATTTTACGTTTGTCCGATTTTTTTATAAGAAAATCCAGTTTCTTTCAAAACCAAGCTTAATGACGATTTTTGGCCATGGAACAAACCACATTCACATAAAGAAACAACAAGTTTTTTAAGTGTTGGAATTTCTTTGCGCAAGTAATAGTCATATATATGACGGCGAATAGCGTCAGCATCGAAGTTGTCAATTGATGTCACACGACGTGGTTGGCATTTTTTCTTCAGTGTAGGAAGCTTATTTACCTGCATGCCGCTTGTACCGTAAGCTTCGGTAATAATTTTACAAACAGTAGGTCCATTAATTCCTAATGCGGCCGCAACACGCTCTCGCACTTGCGACAGTGGTAATAGCGGGCCACCATTTTGATACTCTGCTTCAAAGTAATTACGAACCTTGATCACCAGTTCTCTCGTCTGCCTTTTCAGAACAGATCCTTTATGCATTTTGATATTTGACAGCTGGGCAGCAATCAACACGGGGGAACACAAAATACACAACGTAATGTATGGATAATGTGAAAAAACTCAGCGAACAGAAATGTAGTGACTATATGCACGACCGTCTTGTTGCGAGTGACAGATTAAAACAAACACAAAATGGCGGTGGGCCATTGAGTGTTCCCAGCTTGAAAAAATATATTTGAATGTTTTTGTTGTATTTGTCTTTGTTCAAAACACAATAAATATATGCGATCGATATCATTACTTATTTGGTCATAACACTACAACTATCAAATTACAACTGTCATCGAGAAAATACAAATGTCTGAAAATCTGGGCATGTAGAAAATGTTCTCGTATTAATCTCCAATACCATTTTGCTGCCAGAAAAACCAGAGCCTTGATAATTGCTAATTAATATATTTTTTATCTCAATAACTCTATATATTGTTTCATTATAATTATCCAGTTTAATTTATACTTTATTAAAAATACAAATAATTGAATTATCTCAATTATAATATAATGTTCAGGACGTGTTAAATTTAAGTGTATACAAGTAGTTAAAGTTTAGTAGCATAATTTCTGTCTACCCCGTAAGGGACATGAATTATAAATAGGTGTTAGAGTGTTTTGAAATTGAAAAATATTTTTGTTTTATCGTATAACATAATCTCTGGAATAATCCATTCAAAAAGTTCTTTATATAAAAACTAGTTACTAAATAAAACTCATTTTAACTTAAGCGTGGTATTTTATTTCTTTATTAATTCTAAAACATGTATAATATTAAAGTAAACACTTGCAAACCAGGATAAGTACTGTATTAAATGCAAAGAATGTTTTGTTTCATTAGAAAACTACAATGTGGGCCGTACTTCATACACAAGGACAACAAACCTATTTGGCGGTATATCACTTCACTTCGGAGTTGATATTTTATGTTTCATAAAGAAATAAGTCCTAGCTCACTCTATAATTCGCTATAAATTCGTCTTCAATCATTGAAAATACGTATTTGTATAACACATTATACAAAGCATTTCTTCTTTCTTGTAGTTTTTATTGTGCATTTTAGTAAAATGTGCGATTTAGTACTAATTTAGCCATTCAGGAACTTATTATTTATGAAAAACCATTAAAACGCAAAACAATTTTAAAAAGTTACACTTTTGTCATTGGAAATAGCAATAGTCAACACAATATTGTCGCAATACACAGCTGTCAAAATCAGCTCGAGAGTAATAAGTCCCGATTCCGATTTCGTTTAGTTCTCCAAATTGACACGCAATCTCAAATCAATTTGGCGCTAGTGTTGAAATCAAGAGTAAGAAACGTTCAAATTTCAATCCCGATCTGTCGGAATTAGATTCGAGGGTAGAGCGGCAGATCCTTTATGCATTTTGATATTTGACAGCTGGGCAGCAATCAACACGGGGGAACACAAAATACACAACGTAATGTATGGATAATGTGAAAAAACTCAGCGAACAGAAATGTAGTGACTATATGCACGACCGTCTTGTTGCGAGTGACAGATTAAAACAAACACAAAATGGCGGTGGGCCATTGAGTGTTCCCAGTTTGAAAAAATATATTTGAATGTTTTTGTTGTATTTGCCTTTGTTCAAAATAAAATAAATATATGCGATCGTTATCATTACTTATTTGGTCACAACACTACAACTATCAAATTAGAACTGTCATCGAGAAAATAAAGAAATGGAAATAGTATAGATAACTCTTTATTGTACACCAATACAAACATGAACTTAAAGACTAAAATTATATCTAGTTATGTACAAAGGCGGGCTTATCGCTAAAAGCGATCTCTTCCAGACAACCCCACCATAGTATAGTATAGTGTGTATAAACACGTTATCTGTCAATATTGCACGTCATTCATAATAATTAATAACCATATCATAACTCAAATTACGCATTAAATCCATTGCTACATTTACGTGAAACGGTCAATAACTATAACATTACCCTACATATAAAGCAGTAGTATAACGTTGACATTAATAGGTTTCTTTATCATCTATCTCACCGCCTGTGTCCGATGAAGACAGAATGATAATCGGGCTCGATCTCTCTCGCACAGCGCTTACTGAGGTCACGTTTTGAAAGTAATTCTGAGGATATTTGTATCTAAAGAGAGAATTCTGCAATCGTGTTTTGCAATATTTAAGGCGCAAAAGCCATAGTAAAGAAAAAATGCATGTAAAAAATTTTACTTGTAAGTACACAATCTTAATATATATAAATCTCGTGTCACAATGTTTGTCCTCAATGGACTCCTAAACTACTTGACCGATTTTAATCAAATTTGCACACCGTGTGCAGTTTGATCTGACTTGAAAGATAGGATAGCTTACTTTGTAATCGGGTTCTAAATTTTATTTCTTCAGGGCAGAACAACGTCTGCCGGGAGAGCTAGTTATATATAAATTGCTTTGGAATACCCATATATAATACTATATTTGTTATTGAAATAACTTTAACCTAAAGAAATAATGCGTGAACCCTGACTTTTTTGAGTTTTTTCTATTCCTAACGTAATGTTTTAGTGATGCCTAATGCTTGAATTTCATATACCGATAAAGAAATAAAAAAATGTGCTTAAAAATAGTATTTTACAACAAAGATATTTTTATTCAGGTTTGCAGCTATTTTAATGTTGAAAAAGATTTGGTTGGACGGATATATGTGGAAGAAATAATTGAAGTCCAAAAGAATATTCAATTGCCTAATTCATTTTGATAATGATGTTTTGGATTAAAAAGAGAAAGTGCCTACATTCAGTGGAAACAATACTTATATGACAAAAGGTGTAAACAGAAAATAGCGAAAAAATCTTGAATAAAGAAATTTAACTTTAAATAATTGTATTTCTCATTTTTATACAAGACTATTGGACTTTACCTTACTTTCGGCTACATATTCCGCAATTATATATTCTATGACGAAAACTTTATACACTTTATACTTTCTACCTATTTGCTAAATTTCATAAAATCAATTTTACAAGCTCTTGCAGAAATAATAAACAGTCCCTTTAACGATTATTAATGATGTTTTAATTTTCTGCAAGTTTTAATTATATAGGTACTTCAAGAAACAAAAAGTTAAATCACAGAAACCCTCAATATTTACCCAAGAATAACAGACCTCTTAACAGTTCGGAGTCTCATATATTTAGGGTGATTTTGTATACATAGTGACATTATGGGAAATTATAGCTGTGTCATGTGTTGACACACTGAGGATTCATCTGTGGGTACTTCGCGCCTGTGTCATCCGAATGACGACATTCTATTATTTTCGCCTGCATATGCAATCTTCCGCGTATTACTGCTTAGACAGTCTAGCGCCTTATATATCCATCGACACAGCTGTATACGCACAACACCAATTCTCCCTTTGTTTTTTTATAGTTTCTACATAATTGGGCAACAACATTCCATTCCTTATTGTGTGGAAACGGCAAAAATTGGTAAAAAAGCAAGATTACCACTTAGATCACTAACGCAAAGAGGCCATTAAGTTGTTAAAAATAATAAGTGAATATATGAATGATTCAATGAATGAATACGCTTTAATGCATATTAATAACAATACAATTAATTAAATGGATACTGATTTGGGAATAACAAGGTTTTTTTAATAACATAAATCTTCAAATCTATACATTTTTTTAAAAGATTTATCACTTACTTTGTGATTGTTTGCGGCTAAAGCCCAGACGGCGCGTGCTGCTGATACCATTTCCCCAATGTCGCCTGTCAGCAGTGTCCCAGATAATAGTTCAAGGAGTTCCGCTGTAAAAAAAATGTAATGTAATGTACTTCACCATTCTGCCAACCCCATGTCTAGGAGACATGTAGTTTTTGAGATATGATTTTTTTTTGTAAACATGGTGTACTTATTTCTTATGTCTAACGACGAGAAATGCAGAATAAAGGTAGTGGTCAATGTAAAAAACATTTAAAACAGTCTAAAAATTCAGATAGAGGATTTCGCCAAAAGCCAAAGTTAAGCAATGCAATCGAAGTCCAGTGAGAAAGTCAGTCAAAGTATAAATAATCAATATAACCTAAACAGCGTAAGTTGTCGAAAAATCCATAACAAAACACAAAGTACATTCATATAACTAAAAGAGAAATGGAATAAAAAAGGCGTCAAATAGACTATAGCAAATTATACATCGATTTTTTTAATAAAAATAAGTCGTTTAAAAACATAATATTATAATTATAATTCAAACTCGCAATATATAAGCAAAAAAAAACAATTATCGTATTTAAAAAACGATCTTATTGCCATATCAAATGATTTTCGTATTTAAAAATAATAGTTAAAAAAAAACTAAAAAAATACGCTTTTATAGAAAATCCAACTAAAAACTAGAAAATAAATTTTAATAAATTTGAATTAAAGTAGTGTAAGAAAAAATGATTTTATCGTAAAAAACGGTGGGGTGCAGGGTATCAATAGTTATAAATATTTTATGAACAGATACGAGTAGAAGGATTATTATGATAATATCCTGAAAAGCACCCCACGCTTTTTTTAACAATAAAATCATTTTTTCTTATACTATTTTTAATTAAAATTTATTAAAATTTATTTTCTATTTTTTAGTTGGATTTTCTATAAAAGCGTATTTTTTTAGTTATTTTTTAAACTATTATTTATTTTTCATTTTTTAGTGATTATTTAGTGATTTAACTCCCTTCTCCGTGGAAACTTTGAAAACAGAATTAAATACACTCTTATGATAAAATGGAACGTTATGTAAAAATAAGCTTTTTTAAAAAGGTTTTTAAATACAAGCTTTTGAGATCCTGCATATCATGAAGCAGCAGAGTGCTAGCCAAGACAAGTAAAACGAGCCCAAACACGACGGGTCTATCTTGTTTAGTACAGGAGTTTCTATGGCCACCTTCCGACTCCATCATCAGATCAGCTCCATGGTACCATATTATTGCATTGTCACGCGATATACATACGTACATACGTAAATTTCAGCTCAATCGGAACCGGGAAGTCGGATCAAATTTAACTTAAAAGATTCCTTTACAAACATACGTATGAAGCTAATAAAAGCTTATTAATATCGATATTGTTGACATATCGAATTTTTAATAAAAAAAATTCTTTCTCATGCCTATTATCGTCGTAAAGTAAAAAAAGTGACAATACTGTGATTTATTATTAGGAACTTTAAAATTATAATAACTAATTTAAAACTTGTTTACTAAATTAAAAAACAGTTTTAGTATTTATATATCAGGTGTAAGTGTATTCCTAAACACAAATCAAACTTTTTCTCAACAAAAGTGACATAACCTTGTTCATCAAACGTATTTTTGTTTTTCCTATTATTCATTCAAAACTTGTTGGTGGACCCTAAAAACATGTTTCCTAGCCCAAATAACATATTTAGTGTCTATATATAAGGCGTATGTATACCCCTAAACTTAATTTCCGTTAATCTGATGACACTCTGTGCAAAAGTTTAGCCCAAAATTGACATAGTCCATCGTTATCACTAAATCCAGCTGCGCCGCAACAAAAGGATTTGCAATAGAGAATTGTATTGTTACGAATTTGTGAGATGTAAATTAAAACGCCGTTGGAATTACCACAAAGTTTATTAAAAGTATACACACGTAGTTCAAAGTTCTTACAAATACAGACGAATAGAACAAAACCAAACCGTAAAGCAGAAAATCGTTATAGCATAGATCGTACAAAGTCCATCTAAACTCCCACACGAGTAATAATAAACCCACATATGAACAAATGTGCACAATGAAGGATACAAAAGATGTGTAACATTTCCCCCCTCTAATTTTACTTTAGTGTAACCATCAATTAGAATATTACATGAGGTTATATCTCAAACCATACATGCCACATATATGGAGTAATCTACCAATCTGCATCACTACACATGAGTAAAGCAGATCACGTATATCACCCACATACTCCTACACATAGGCTTCTGATATACACTCATGAGTATAGAATTAACTTTATATTATTTGGCGTGAATCGTCAGAGTAGGACTATTTGTTGTGTATCGTAGTAACCCTTAGTCTTTTATGGAGGTCTATCGAACAGGACTGCTTAGCCAATCGAAATGTCTTGAAATGAAACCAATAAATCACATGTTTAATTAAATTTATTTACTTAAAACCTTACTATTATTAACTTCATTTAACAACCAATCTAGAGAATAATTATTATACATCCATATATTAACTTGCTCATTAATATTTTCTACATGTGATATAAGATACTGATAAAACTTATTACATAAGAACTTGGCCCTACACTACGATATTAGATATAAACTATATTCTACATAAAGACAGAACAATATAGTGCAATACTCATATAACATAAATCATGGGTAAAGTAATAAATTTACTATGATATAAATTTTGACAATATCCTAAAACTCATAGAGTTACAGCTGCAAGAACAGTATATTAAATTATAAATAATAAAATTAGAATTGTGTTGTTACGGGTCGCGTATACAATATTATATAATATATATTCCTTTTCCTCAAACATATAAATTATTGGTAAATAGTATATGGATAATAATGTTATATAGGAGGTCGTTATATAGTTGATATAGTATAATGAATAAAAGTATATTTTGGATGAACAATTGTGAGGTACCGTTTCTCTCTTCATATTTTATATAAAATATATAAAAATATGGTGAGAGGTCTCCCAAGAAACCACCGCCCGAACAGCTTAGGGCTGTCCACTGCAAACAGGGCATCACCATTGTTTAGGACGGATACAAGGATAAGGTTCGAAACCCTCGTCCAAAATATTATATTACTGCTGATAATTGCTTTAGTAATTCCACGTTCGGATTCGTATATCATAAAGGCAGTTTGGTATATTCTCGAGGCTGCAAGCAGACCTGAGAGCGAAGCTTTCGATGATCCGCCTAGGAGTGCCAGCTTGTCAACGTACATCAATAGATGAGTCTACAGTATTTGTGACTTACGTGACCAAAGAAGCTGATATATGCAACTCAGCGGTGTAACAGCTCGCATATGTGTATTTGAAGCCTGATAAAATGGAAGTCATAAGACAACTACTCGAACGTTTCATTTACTTCAAGCATAAATCAACTGTGTATGATAATACTTCATACATCATTAAATTTATTCATTATAAGATCTCGAACCCATAAGGACGGATCAGACAGGTAATTTGGGGAATTTCACCACCACCTGTGTATATTATGATATATGTAAATATATATATATCAAACCAATAATGGATAGATCAACAGGTAAATTCGGGGATTTTCACCACCACCTGGTATAGTTTGTATATATATATAAATATCGGACAGGTATATTGGAGGATTTTACCACCACCTGTTTAGTTATAATATATGTAAGAATATGATCAGAAATCAATAGTAATTAAATATCGGACAGGTATGGAGGATTTCACCACCACCTGGTAAGTTTATATAAAAAATATCGGACAGGTAATTTTTTACCACCACCTGGTATAGTTTGTATATATAAAAATATCGGACAGGTATATAGGAGGATTTTACCACCACCTGTTTAGTCTGTAATATATGTGTTTCAGCTCATAAGAACCGATCGTTGATTATACAATCGTTTTTAGGCCAACATTGGGCCCTCAGTGGATACCAACACAAAGAGGATATACCTAGACTATCAGTACAAGCTGACAGTTCTGTCTGGTTGAAAGATTCGACCCCTGTCTCGCAACACGTTAAACTGACATATAGGACATGAAGTCTAAACCAGACATAACATAGGAAGGCCTAGTTATCCTACGACTGGTTAGGCTTCTAGCCAAATCATTGTTTAACAATGCTGGAACGCCACGAAATCAAAGCAATTCACTAAGAAGCCAACGACTTTGATGACGTACCACGGTAGATATACTAAAATCTCGTTAGCGCTCGCCTAGGGCCGATTCAGATCAACTCACAGACCTGGGAACCCTATAGTAAAACGCCTTTTGTGAGAGTCGAACGTTGGGCTACGACTGGCATCGATGTCTTAAAAACTTCAACACATACTTCACCAGAAGCACAACTAGTGAATCTAGTTTATTTGTTGAGTGTAATGTGTCAAAGAAAATATATATTGTAAATACATATAAAATGTACCATAGATTATTGTATGTTATTGTAAATAGTTTTACATGCAGGTAGTATATACATAATAAACCATTAAATCCAATAGTATTATGGAATATGTATGCATGCAGCATTTATCCACACGTATATAAATACTTATAAAGTAGGATATCAATAGATATGTAATTATATACATAGTATCCCATTAACGCATATAAGTTCAATAGTATTATAGAATATGTATGCATGTAGCATATATCCACACATAAATATTTATAAAATGGGATATCAATGGATATGTAATTATATACATAGTAATCTATTAATACAGAATTATGGGATTTGGATACATGTATATGTTCATACATAAATAAATATGTATATATATATATATATTATAATACAGGTATAAAACCTTTAGAGTATTGATATTAACCTTATCTTAGAGTTTGGTATATATATCATCATATAAATATTTCATTAATGCAGAGTGCGAGTGCATATATAATACATACATAAATATTGGATCCAGTATGTATAGATATTTTATGAAATGGGGCTTTAGATACATGTAATAAATACATAACTCTTGAACTATAATAACACATGAATGCCAGGATATTTAGATATCGTTTGTACTTCAAACTTTAGCATTATGTATAGATATCTAGTGATATAAGTATTGAACCTATATAATAGTATCTAACCCTTGGACTATGATAACACCAGTGTTATAATATTTAAATTTGTTTATATCACATACATAAACTATTTAACAAGTCCTTGAGATGAACCATTTTAAGCCTGTACCATTTTGAATAACCTTCTGCGAAGGAAGCACGGCTTATTTCATATGTAATGAAACCATAGTTTAGGGGTAGACATAAACCGTTAAGGTAGCACTAAAATTTATTTCGAATTAACCAGTAAATGGAAGACAAGCTTCAGGTTATTTATGATAATTCTTAGTTAATTGATTTTGTTATTTATACAAGTTCTATAGATATCATTCAATGTTCCTAACGCCTATTCGATATTTTACTACGCATTATTAATAATGTATTGGCCAGTTCCTATATATATATTATATCTAATGAACGCATAAATACTTCTAATTAATGATTCATCATCGCATTAATAATAACGTTTTACCGGTTCCTATGGTAGTGCCTAACTAACGTTTCGACCGCCTACTTACTTATAAATAACGCCTAAACCAACGCACTAGCAATAACGTTTTAGCCGTTCCTATCGGTATCTGATAGACTTAATTCGTTTACAACTAACGTAACCCTATATGCTTAATCTAGACGTTCCGCTATTTTTCGTTTATAATTGCCGCACTTAAATCTAAAGCCGTTCGTATCACTTACAAGCTAACGCTCCGCAATTTATCATAACGACTTAACACTATACGCTTATACCACCTACCTACCTATAAGTAACGCCTGACTCAACGCACTAGGAATAACATTATAGCCGTTTCTATCAGTATCTGATAGAGATAGTTAGCTTACCATTAACGCTAACCCTATACGCTTAATCTAGACGTTCCGTTATTTTCCGTTTATAATCATTTATAATTGCCGCACTTAAATCTAAAGCCGTTCGTATCACTTACAAACTAACGCGCTAACTTTATACGCTTAACCTAAACGTTCCGCTATTTACTGTTTATAATCATTTATAATTGCCGCACTTAAATCTAAAGCCGTTCGTATCACTTACAAGCTAACGCTTCGCAATTTATCATAACGACTTAACACTATACGCTTATACCGCCTACCTACTTATAAGTAACGCACTAGAAATAACGTTATAGCCGTTTCTATCGTACCTGATATCTGATAGAATCTAGATAGTTAGCTTACCATTAACGCTAACCCTATACGCTTAATCTAGACGTTCCGTTATTTTCCGTTTATAATCATTTATATTTGCCGCACTTAAATCTAAAGCCGTTCGTATCACTTACAAACTAACGCGCTAACTTTATACGCTTAACCTAAACGTTCCGCTATTTACTGTTTATAATCATTTATAATTGCCGCACTTAAATCTAAAGCCGTTCGTATCACTTACAAACTAATGCTCCGCAAATTATCATAACGACTTAATGCTATACGCTTATAACCGCCTACCTACCTATAAGTAACGCCTAACTCAACGCACTAGAAATAACGTTATAGCCGTTTCTATCAGTATCTGATAGATATAATTAGCTTACCATTAACGCTAACCCTATACGCTTAATCTAGACGTTCCGTTATTTTCCGTTTATAATTATTTATAATTGCCGCACTTAAATCTAAAGCCGTTCGTATCACTTACAAACTAATACTCCTCAAATTATCATGACGACTCAACGCTATACGCTTATAACCGCCTACCTACCTATAAATAACGCCACATCTTATCCGCCCTACCTACATTACAACCGACTCTAATATATATAATATTGATCACGTTTTAATTCCGAATAACATATTTTGGTCATAGGTATATACATAGTGTACATTATAAAACCCTTCATCAAAACAATAAATGCATAATTTAAATATAACTTGAGAATCCCTGTCAATTTGTTCAAAAACTCACTGTAGTCGGGAGCTCCTGTCCCGACTTACCTTAGTCCTTGGAGATTCTAACACAAAATATCCTATTAGACCCACGGCACTGGTCTCCTACACTAAGGTACCTCCCGGCACTAGGTATTCTACCATCTATACGCAGATCACAAATTACTAATTTACAGATTCAATCAAGCCTACAATACCAGGATTAATTTACACGTAACAGCTCCACTAATATATCATTGTTTTATTTTTAAGCAAACTAACGTAATTTAACAATATTTAAAACAAATCAATACCCCTTTATTCTACATTTGTTACACTAAATTTGTTGCATCAGACATGTCTTGCAGGAAATAATTTATTACTTTATGTTATACAGATCTGTATTAATTTTTACAACAAATTTTATTATAACTTAACCGAAACGACTGCTTTATAAAACTTAAAAATATTAAATTCCCTAGACAAACCATCTCTTAAAATTGTATATTTTAAATTGGATTTCATATCGTTTAATTTCTTGTATAAATTTTATTTTCTCATTTTTTGTATCAAATTAAGAAGGTAGATTTATTTTTGAATATTTTTAATAAATTCATCGTCGTTTCGTTTAGCGAATCGATGTATTTATTTTGCGATGATTTGAAAGAAGGTAGACTTTATTTAACACGACGTCTTATGATTATATTAAAATGTTACATTATTTCCCGTATTAATTTGGTAACGAACAAGAATTTAGAAATAATATTACACGAGCCGTTTATATGATTTTAAATCAAATTAAACAATCGTTTATTAATTAAAATCGTATGAACTCACGTAATTTCTTACATTTTAAAATTTACTTAACCACGACTATAAATTACCCTTTTGATTTTGATTTAATTAGAACCTGATTGAATCACCTAGCTATTCTATTCTAAATCGAAATATAAATGATTTAACTTTACCGCAAGCCTCCTCGACGACGCAGCACTATTGAATTATTTAATTCTTTTTATTTAATTTAATAATTAAATACCGGCGCAGAGCGGCAGCGCTTCGCCCTAGGAATGGCTACTAGGGGGTGCTAGTGTCCGACTAGCAGCACTTCGTGGTAGAAGAATATCACGTCGACTGTCCCGATTCTTCTCCATCCCTTGGTATTTATATTTTTTTCTCACCAGTCCCCGTAACTTTCCTACTATTGCATCATCTTTCCCCCCCAATGCACCCCCCTCGTACTTGCACCACTTATTTTTAACCAATCATAAAACAGCATTGCTTTTTACATGTTATTTTGTAAAATTAGAAACTTCGAATCATTGTATTATAATAAAACCTTTTTTAAACTATTTTGCTATCTTCTGATATAAATATCTTATACGTATTTCTAATAATTACCGAAATATTCCATATTAAACGATCCGACATCGCTAAAAGCGCCCCCTACTTAGCATTCGTATTTTGTATTTTCCTTACACTAATTTCTTGTTTTCCTATTTATGACATTTATCACTTTATGCACTATTAATTACTTAAATTTTAACTATTTTATCTAATCAAAAATAGATATATTTCTTTAATAATGTAAATTAACTATAAAATGCTAATTCCTTATTTTTTTGAAACTACCCTCTTTTATCTTTCTCAAATTTAATTATTTCCTATTTCACATAATTAATCATTTCCTAATTACATTCATCATAGAATTTTTAATATTTAATTACTAATTTGTGTACATAAATTTATATTTTTAATTATAATAACTAATTGTATACTTATAAACCTATATTGATAACTTCTTATCTTATTTGTGAAGTGTTTTTGGCTAACTTATTTTAGTTTAATCCTTTTATCTTTAAATTTCCAATTCTAATCGGTTGTTGCAAGTGATGTTACTTCTTCTACATTAATCTAGTATATCTATTCATAAGTTTCTTAACTCTTAGCTCCGTTTTAACAAGGTAAAATGACTTAAATCGTTTTTGTGTATTTTCTTTCTAAATCACATTTCTGTTTTTATCAATAACTTATTCATTCTCTAACATTTCTAAAATTTGTTAATTATACTACGATATACATGTTATCTAACGTCTGCAAATCACTCCAGTGTGTAAACTTTATTCATATTTTGATTTCATAACATAATTGTCTACTTTTCCAGAGATATGCTTTGAATGCTACACTAATCAATAAATCCTGCATTCCCAACATAATAAAGGTAACATATTTTGTTAATTCACCGTAGATTAGATACTTGTGGTTATTTCTAATGCATTTTGCATGCCCCAATCTCTGAATTTCCGAAGAAAATTAGAATTTCAAAATGCAACGCCCCTATGTTAACATATTTTTGTTTCAGCGCCATCTATTATCGCACGCTAAAACTACATGAAAATTAAGAATGTCTGACAATGATTTATATGAATTACCCAAGTTAATGACGCCAGATGTCATCATTCTTGATTTTTTAATATATCTTATTAAAAGAATGTCATTATCATCATTTTTATTAATCAATATTCGATTGATCGAATATGTAATTTAATATATTCAATAAAATACACGCTTCTCTCATATAATCATGCCTTTAATTGAAATATTGATTATTTTATTTACATATATGGTTTTAATCGTATTAACCCGAGTTAACATATAAGATACTTGTTATCCCGATAAATCACGTCGTTTTCGTGGAATAGACGGATTAGTAAAAAAGATCACACTGCAATTGCGATATAGAAAACATTGCTATAATTCAATAACAAATATATTGTCAGGTTGGCCACATGTTATCCTTTACGTATTAGGTACTTCAAATCAGGTTGGCTGCGACTTTTCTTTATGTTTTGGTGTGCAGTTATCTACACTATATTGACTTAGTTTTATTGTAATTGTAGTGAATTGAACAAGAAACTTTAGTTTCTTGTTCAATTCACTACAATTTTACAAATACTTTAGTATTGAAGGTTTATATATTAGGTTGGGGAAAAAGTTCCTTCGCATTTTATATAAAAATTCAAACGGTTTTTTTATAAAGTTTATTTACATTTGACTAAAGTAAGTAGGTGCCATTTTTTTTGGATAACTTTTTGCCATCTTGGAGGTAGGGACGTGATCCCATTGCTATAAAAATTTTGGGGCTTCTGATCAAAAAACTGCGACAAGTGGTTTTGGCAGTCCTCTCGTGATGTTAACCTGACACTGCCTAAGGAATTCTGCAGAGACCGAAACAGGTGAAAATTTGAAGGTGCAAGGTCAGGACTATACGGCGGATGCATTAACACCTCCCAGCCAAACTCTCGTAATTTTTGCTGAGTGGCTAAAGATGTGTGAGGTCTAGCATTATCATGGTGAAAAACCACACCCCTTCTGTTGATTAATTCCGGCCGCTTTCTCTCAACTTTTTGCTTTAATCTCATCAGTTGTTTGCAGTACAGTTCAGAATCGATGGTCCTGCCTGGGGGTAACAGCTCATAATGAATAATGCCCGTCCAATCCCACCATACACACAGCATCACCTTGTTGCGAGTTAACCCGTGTTTCGCCACAGTCTGTGAAGACTGACCGGCCTTTGACCACGATCTTTTTCGCACGTTCTTGTCGTACGTGATCCACTTTTCATCACCAGTTATTAGCTTCTTGAAAAATGGTTCGGTTTCATTACGTCGTAATAAAGAATCACAAATGAGTACACGGTTCATTAGGTTTCTTTCAGTGAGCTCATGAGGCACCCAAATATCGGGCTTTTTTGTGTACCCAGCTTTTTTCAAATGCGCCAAAACCGTTTTGTAGTCAATTCCCAGTTCTCCAGCTACATCGTAACTACTAATATGCCGATCTTGCTCCACTTTTTCAAAAATGGCATCAATTTTGTCCGTAACAGGACGAACAGAGCGACGTGCATCTTTGATATCAAAATTTCCGGATTGAAAACGCTTAAACCGAATTTCCGCTACTCTCACAGATACTGCATTAGGTCCATAAACATCACAAATTTTTTTCGCGGCTTGTGTTGCATTTTTGCCTTTTTTGTAGTAAAATTTTAAAATGTATCGAATTTCTTCATTAGATTCACTCATTTTAACAATAAGAAAAACAAATGAAAATCACACATTTTCCTAATTTGAATTTGGAATTGTCTTCTTTAAAATTAAAACTTTTTAATGATACCAAAACCAGCCAGATACAAATGGTATAGCCAAAGAAATCTTATTACAAGTTCATACATACTATATGCGAAAAGACTTTTTCCCCAACCTATTATATATATATATATATATATATATATATATATATATATATATATATATATATATATATATATATATATATATAAATATATATATATATATAAATATATATATATATATATATATAAATATATATATATATATATATATATATATATATATATATATATATATATATATATTTTTTTTTTATATAAGTAACATAAAGCTACTACCTAGGGTTTTTCCTAGTTAATCAAATAAAAACAAGTGGACACTTGTTGTATATTTTTACTTTAGTTTGTGAGCAAACTGGCAGACGATTGACCTGGTCCCCAATTCTGCTATAAAAATATCATCAGAATGGTTACTACTGGTGTCATAATGGCTGTTTTTACGGCGCAAGTGGTTATCATTATTGTTTGAGTCGTTATATTGTGACAACTCACGTGACTGAAGGAAGGTGACCCTGTGGTGGTGAGCCGCGTGGGCGATGGCCGGCATCATGGCGGCGCGCACCCGCGGCGCCAGCGCCATCACTGCTCCACGCCCGACCAGCGTCAGCACCGCGGCAGCGCCCTCCGCGTGCCTCGCCACCGCCTCGCAGACGCCCGCCACCCACGCCCCCGCTCCGATCCCACCACGAGAACGTTCCCGTACGCACATCTTGTACATATTACTCAGGACCTCGCTCTGTTAACAGAATGTCTCATAGCTAAAATGCATGTCATTATCACACAATAAAGTAGCACTATACATACTTCAGCAGTTACTGATGTTTAATAAATTACTAATGAATTAAAATCTATTCAAAACAATCATTCAACACTTCCTTTTAGATAAATATATTTTGATCAACTAAATGCGGATTAATAAGCTATATTAGAAATGGACGACAAAATATATAAAATTAACATTGCACAATAATTTAAAAGAAAAAAGGAGTGATTGCGTATGCAAATCCCATAGAAGTCTTGTTTTTTCAATAATTATTAATTTAATTATTAATTATATTATTAATAATTAATTAATATTTGACGGCCTCTGTGGTTGAGCGGGCTAAGCCTTTGCCGGCCTACCTCACTGCAACGCAGAGGCTCCGGGTTCGATTCCTGGTATAATAGTAAATTTCGCAAACGTATTCTCTCCGTTATTTACTATGGTCTGGGTGTCTGGGATTGACCCCAGAGTAGTCCGTTGTATATTACCCATAACACAAGCATAACTTGCTTAATTTGGGGATATACAATATGTGTGTTTGTCTGCTGATTATTATTATTATATTGTAAATAATAATTTATTAATATGCTTAGAAAGTACTATCTGTCTCTAAATAAATATGTCTAATATATTAAACATTTACTTATTTATCTATTGTAATATATAAAATGCTTATCACATATAATGTTAACAAATATATTTATTTAAATTATTTTGTATATACGTATATATATTACTATTATATTTTTTATATATGTAGTAAATTTATAAATTAGTGTAAGTATGTATATTTAAAATTACACAGTCCTATATTTTTTCTGCTTCACCTACAGCGCCAGATTAGTTAAGAATTTCTTTTAAGCTAGGTTGCCTGGAAAAAATCGCTTTTAGCGATAAGGCCGCCTGTTGTTTTGCCAAGAAGTATTGTAATTATACATTTTGTATTTGTATTTGTTTATTTTGGTGAGCAATAAAGTGTTATCTATCTAGCTAATATGCTATAGTAATTTTTATTTATTTGTTGGTCATCTTAACATTAATTATTGAAAACTTTCTTCTATTATAATCATCATTGTAATAGTTAGATCTCTAATTATGTAGTCCTTTGCTTAATACCTTTAAGATAATAGTCCTGCATTGATGATGGGACATGCAACGTCGTATCGTGTTGATTCCCAGATACAACAGCGTGTGGTCATTGGAGTGAGTGGTGCGGCCCGCCTCCCGACTGGTCAAGGCGCAGCACTCGAGCACTAGACTACGGCCACCGACGCAGGCGCACATCGCTGCCCACGCTGCAGACACAACTCTCCTTATACAAATTCCCATGTTCATATTTTTATTCGAAAGCTACTTAAATCACAATCTCGATCAACAACCCATTTGAATTTGGAAGCCAGTGCTGCCAGATCTGTGTGTTTATATTTGTTTAATTAATTGCCTGTATGTTTTTAACTTAATTCAAATATTATATGGTTAAATAGTCGACTAGCTCAGATGAGCTTTTCTTTTACTTAGAAGAACTCTTACAAGTGAATTGAGATTTGAGAAAAAACAGTAATGGGATAAGACACCTAGAACACAGCATTTCAATTTTATTTATTCTATATTAATTTTATGTAAAGTCATGTTTGATTTAAATTTTCTTACACCTATCCTAAAATGTAACGGTCACATTCATATTGAGTTAGAGAAAGTTTGTAGCCTTCTCTAAGAACTTTAAAGAAGTCTACAAACTTACTCACTCTAACTCAATATGAATAAGACCATATATGTATAATATACCCTACCCTATATATAATATACTTTCCAAGTTTAGAGATAAAAATTCTATAGTCATCTGCAGTGAAATAGAAGATTTAATATCAAAATAAAATGTAAGTTTAATATTTTACAAATGTAATTGTTACTATATAGAAATTTGAGAAAAACCATTTTGGGGAATTCCTGTTGTATAAAAAACAAAATCGCATCCGTAGCACTCATTAAGTTAATGATAACAATGCGGTTTTCACGTCAAATCGTGAAAAGGAAAACCAGTTGTAAAAACCTATATACATATTTTTCACTGATCAAATTTAATGTAATAAAATGTGTGATGTTTTTTAACCAGAAAATCCCGAAGGAATTTTCCCGGGGGCGGTTTGTAGTTGTTCGGGTGCATAAAAATTAGTTTATTGTGACACAGTTCTCACTAAAACGATAGCTTACATTCTTTTTTAAATGTCGCGGTACTTTGAGTCCCGGGACTTTCAAGTAAAGCGTGGACGAAGTCACGGGCATATTCTAGTTCTAAATAAATGCTTTAGAATTGTTGTTCTTTTGTCGATTACTTGGTTTGTTTAGAACAGGCTCCAAAACGGCAGACCAGATTTCAAGAATTTTTTTATCTCGACGCTGACAAAGAAGCAGACGGTCCACCTAATGACAAAGGTTAATGTCGCCTATAAATGCTTGCAACACCAGTGCCAACGCGTTGCTCCCCCTTTAGAATGGGACAAAAGGGATGGATCGTAGAAATGGAACAGAGGTCTACGACAGCAGGAATAGGATAGAGGAATGCAATAGAGGGATGGAAGAAGGAGTTGAAATATTAGGAGAGGGAAGCGGGCCAACTGTCTCTCATCATACAAAATATGCTTAGCTCAAGGTTAATCGTTTGACGTCGATTTTCTATGAGAGAATGGTAGGTATCACACCGATCGAGCCAACCCTTAAAGCTATAATGCACGGTAATGTAATGCACGGTTTTACCACGTAGACATTGGAAAGATATAAAAAAAA
The DNA here is from genome assembly GCA_019925095.2 of Dendrolimus kikuchii. NCBI lineage: Eukaryota > Metazoa > Arthropoda > Insecta > Lepidoptera > Lasiocampidae > Dendrolimus > Dendrolimus kikuchii. Next base: position 16,570,330 of record CM034392.1, read on the forward strand.
ACGAAAGTTGACAAACCTTTAGGGCAGTCATTAGTGAAGGTATGAAGTAAATTCATGATTGCTTGGCGCAACTGATCAGTCATCATGCACCAAGGCCACAATTTATTCAACGAGGCCGCAATGTTGTCTTCTGCGAAGCTTTCTTTCGCAGGCTGATATTCCACCATCAAGCAATTGATAATTGTTAACAGCCAATACAACGTTCTTAATACTGGATTCTAAAGAGAATAAGTATTTTTTGAGATTAATATAAATCTGGAATTAGTTAAAAAGTAATGCTTGAATTAAAGCGAATGTGAATAGACAAGGGATATTATAAACTTTTCCATCAAAATTCTTCCCAAGTACAACTTACAGGATATCTATTTGGGGAAGATAGCGCTATGAGAGTAGAAGAAGTGAATAAATTGAAAACAATTTCGCCTATGAACGTCAGAGTTAAATTAGCGTACTATATTATATTAGACATAGTTTATGTTTTAACGTATCCCTTATATACATACATATTGAAACTAATTTTTGACTGTGTTTTTTACCAATCTCGCTTTGTATTTCATTAAGTTTAATATAATATTGAAAGTAATGTTCATTTACGCACAAATAGATTACGATCAATTATAACTAAACTCCAACTTCGTATTCACCAGGCCAGGTTGTAATCTAAACTGTGTACCAATTTGTCTGCCACTTACAACATAAAATAATGAAAACTATTCAACAATAATTGAATATTTATTTAAAAAAGAAATATATTTTATTGAGAAGCTAGACATAAAATGGGTATCTTATGGAAAGTGATAATCGTCGCCTATCAACGTCTGCAAGGCCAAAGGTGAAGGGAGGATGGGAAAAGTGGCTGTGATAAGTAGGGTAAGTGGGATACGGGGAGAGAAACGTGAGCATTGGAAAAAGAAAGAGAAAGCAAAAAATACATTAAATAAATTAAGGCTAGATAACAAAAATCTTGAAAGGTCAATTGTGCACCCCCGTCGCCTATTACGCATGAACTGACTTGTAGTAAACATTTAGCAATTCAACATTTTATGATAAATTTAAATGAACAAATGTCTTTGTGCTAGCCGGACTAGCGCATGGTGCGTTCCTCTATAAAATTCAATGTATTATGATCTAGTTCCACGCAATTTAACGTTGTTTAGATTCTATAAATTATAACTCAAAATCGAAAATTGTACAAACAGTAAACATAATAAACCTTCTTGATTCATTTGTATATTTTGTAAATTGCAAGTTATATTGTCAAGGCAACCTTTTAATAACGGAAAAAATATTTCCTCTTTGAGACAAATAAATAGGTATTCAAGATTTTGTACGTGTGCTTACTATCTGTAGCCTAAATACAGTTCCAGACATCGAAGTGAGACATGATTCCTCTTTAGGTTAAAGTATAGTAATCCTAAAAAAAACCAGAGAATTATCTTCCAACGATATCACTCACATGAGTCACGTTCCTAATAACATCAGCCGGTTTCCCCGTCATGGAAAGATGGTCTCGCACCGCCCTCAACGAGTCGAGCACCGAGCGCGGCGTGCAGCGGTGCGCCGCGTACGCACGGCTGCGAGCACTACTCGCCATTACGGAGCACAAACAGGAGCTCACTAGCACCCAACGGTCATCTGACAAGGCATAATTTGCTTATGTATTGTTAAAAAGAAATATGTATTTACTATTAATATGGAAGAGGAATAACTACTAGAAAAAACTATTCTTTTATTTATTTTCTTTGAAACACGCCCGGCGTTTACTAAAATGTTGAGTATTTTATTTAAAACTTATATTTTATTTAGCCAACTGAATTTATTTACTGTAATTGCCATTAAAATGACCTATCTAAAGTTTCAATGAAGATAAAACAGCGTCGTAAAAATATACAAACTGTGTCACTTTGCTACGTAGTAGCCTATTATAGTACAGATCTATGACATTAAGATATTCTAAAGATTAGATAACAAAGACTATTTCGATAAAATACTTTTATAATTTTTAAAAACAAACACCATTAGATTTGACCAAAGAAGACTTATGCAATGTACTAAACCAAAAAAATATCTAGATCTGACAAACATGATAAATAGATTAATTATTCATCATTATCCAAAAAGCCAAATAATAGTGAGGGTTATTTAATTTAATAGTATTTTTTGATACTTAAATATAAAGTATGAAAAAAATTAAACTAATATCAAGTTAAAAAATGTACCTTGACTAGACTGATACGTCTGTGTAGAGACACATACTTTGTGATACAAAATTAACAGTAATTTACAAATTTCTTCAGCCATGTATTCGGGTTGACAATTGTCAATTGTTCCTTCGTCACCTGAACAATTTCTTATTACATTGCCATGATTAAAAGGTGATTTCATGTTGTCATAAAACTCGATACATGAATCATCTTTTGGCTTGTCCGTGCGTCTATTATTTACTGCCGATTGTAGCAACTGTGTTAGGCAATATAAACCAGCATCTTGTAACTCTGTAAATATACAACAGATATTGGCAATTTATAATACACTATAACATAAAATGGTTAGTATTACATGACAGAATATTAACGTAATATTGTTTTGCGAAGAACGTACGGTAACTGCATTTTTGTAATCGCTATTTTGGTGAGCAAAAACTGTTACCTATTTTTATCTATAATAGGAGCTCATATAAACGTCCAACTTTCATCTTCTGTCCCTATGGTATCTACGTCTGTATACCACACTTAATGAAAATAAAAGTAAAGTAAAATGGGAACAAACTAGCATACAAACAAATTAACAAACTAACTTCAATTTACATATTATTATATTACAACTAGTCCCCTTTGTATGTATAATTTATTCACTGAACCTGATTTATTATTTTAAGAAGATTAAATGTATACATATAATAAAATTGTAGAGGTCAAATTTCTGTACAATGAAAAAAATGCTAAAAACCGAATCAGGGGGATGTAAGAAGTGAAATAGAACCAATTAAGATTTTTTCAAATATTTTTGTTTCTCTGTTTTTCTGTCTGATTGTACCGGCTAATCTCCAAAACGACTGGACCGATTTCAATGAAATTTTGTATGGTGGTAGCATATTATACCCTGGTCAATATATAATATAGGATACTTTTGATCCAGAAAAATTAAAGTTTAGTGGGATATTTAAAAAAACCGCACCACGTGGACGAAGTCGTGGGCATCAGCTAGTCTAAAATAAGTATATTAATTAGTTTACACAAATACTACATATTTATTGGGTAGCAGTAGTTTGCATATAAAGAAAATATTTTACCAGTTTCATCAATTTCTAAGCACCGATGCAACAATCGAAATATTCTATCCGACGAGACTTCCCTAAAATATGTCCAAACGCTCTCGGCAGCTGCTCTTTCAGGGAGTAAGGCGGCTAAAAGAAATAACGATTGCTTTTTGGACAATAAACAATCAGTATTATCCTCATCTGAAAACATATAAATAAAAATAATCAAAATTAAATTTCATAACTGATAAAGAATCTACGTAATTAAATCATGACATGGCATGTTACTAAAATACCGATTCAAGGTTCGAATGATAAAAAAGAATAGGAAAGGATGAGGAAAATCTGACGAGTTCCAAACATAAACTAGGCAAAGTGTTTAATTATATTATTAAATTCGTGTTCGTGCCTACCCCGCAAGGGAACTGGCGTATAGTTATGTATTTATGTATGTATTAAATTCGCAGGAATTTGCACATACTAAAAAGAAATGTATTCTATTTTTATAACAAATAATTACAATACATCGTAAAAACAAAACGATCTTAGCGGAACGCCTCGTTAAGCATCTCGATACTGTGGAGCCGGGGCTAGCACTGACGCAGTTCGGGTTTCGGCGGAAGCGCTCCACCTTGGACGCCTTCGAGAAACTGCGTGTTGTAACAGACGAAGCCGTCCAAGGGAAGGATACCGTCCTGGCGGTGTCGCTTGACATAGCGAACGCCTTTAATAGCCTCCCTCACGAGACGATCAGGGGTGGGGCTCCGTGCAGACGGAGTTCCCCCGTACCTCACGAGACTGTTGGGCGCGTATTTTCAGGGCAGGTACATCCTTTGGGAACGCGATAAGTCCGAGAATCGCGCGATACGGATGGATCCAGTTATAACGTCGGTTATAACTGGATCCATCGGGTTCCAGTCATGCCCGAGATAGGGCTAATCTGCTTTGCGGATGACATCCTACTCACGGCACGTGCTGCGTCTTACGCGGCATCTGTGGACCTCGCCAACACCAGGTTGACGATCATGGTCCAGAGGGTAGCCAGGCTGGCCTTGAGGGTCTCCCCCGCGAAAAAGGAAGCCATCATGTTCCATAGGCGGTTTCGTAATCCCCCTGGGGACTTGACCATTACAGTTCCATGGGTGGATATTCGCGTAAGACCCCTGATGAAATATCTGGAGCTCATTCTCGACGGGAAATGGCTATTTAAATCGCACTTTGAGCAGCTAGTTCCCAAACTCGTGAGGTCCGCAGGCGCCCTCTCTCGGCTTCTTCCCAACGTCGCGTCGGGGGACCAGGGGGGCAACTAGGAAACTCTACTCGGGCATCCTCATGTGGTCCGTTGCACTTCACCGCCAGAATAGGACTTTGTTATGCCATCCACCGACCATCCGAGGATACTGTACAGTGTCATGGACGGCGTCGATACTCTTGGCAGGCGATCCGCCCTGGCGGACACTCCAGGCGGACGTACTTACCAAAGTTCGACGCTCCCGACAGGATGCCCTCGCCCGTGGCCTGGTTTATTGCCAAGCCGAACTTCAACGGATCAAGACGCGGGAAACCGCGTCCATGATCCAAACTTGGTCGAGAGAGTTGGAAACTCCTGTAGCAGGCATTGAGGCAGTAGAGGCGGTGCGCCCGCACCTGTTGCGATGGGTCTCGCGGAAACGCGGGACCCTGACCTTCAGGATGACGCAGATACTTACCGGGCATGGGTGCTTCGATAAGTATCTGAATCATATCGCGGACTGCCTGCCTTCCCCTCAATGTCGCCAATGTGGCGCACAAGACACTACGTTTCATACGCTGGTCAAGTACGCAGTATGGGCACCGCAGAAATTTGAACTCGAGACCGTCGTAGGTCCAATCGATTCGCTGGGCAGTTTCGTGCAAGCCACATGCAGCACATAGCAACGATCATTGGGTGGGTGCGTCAAATTTCTGCGAAGCAGTGATGTCTCAAAAGGAGGCCGCAGAAAGAGAAAGGAGAAAGGTGCGCATGTGCCTCGCGGGTACCGACGTCAGTTGGGTTCCCGGAGACGCAGATATGCGCAAAATCTCCTCCCTTAATACCGTTGCAGGGGCCCTTCAGCATCAGGGAACCGTGGAGTCATCCCCCTGTTGACGAAATGAGTTTGCACTGCTTCCCGGGGCATTCTCAACCACTGATGCGCTAGGATCAGCGTGATCGTAACTACATTCTAAGTCTCACGCTCTTCCTGCCATAAGCGCGGGGCACATGGGAGAAGGGTGGTTTTAGTGGAGTATTGCCTATGGGTGACCTCTCCACATAGGGGGAGGTACCTTGCCGAGTCTCCACACATGCCGGCGATTGACTCTGGTGGCTGCGCTATCTTCAGTGGCTTACCTCTCATCGCTTTGGTCTAATCCCTAGCAAAGGACCCGGTAGTGTGCGAAATGCATTTCCCCCGCCTCAAAAAAAAATGTATTCCAGTTGATTTTTTTTTCCATAGCTTCAATGTACAGACACGGAATTTTTAGAATGGTATAATATTATATATAGTGTATTTTGTAGAAAATGTCAACGATTTAGTTTAATACAAGTGATAAAGTTCCCACAAGAATGTTTAGCATCAGTTAAAAATCTAAAATTTGGCAGACGCGATGGTGAAGGCTTATAACCACAGGTATATAGGTCCGGTCCAGCTTTCGCCTGATGCCTACGTTATAGAAGATTCTTGTATTATGTAAGTTCAATGTTCATGAACACTTAATCCCTACTTGCTAGACACACAAACTGTGTAAGTCATACTTATAAAAACTAGAACCTTTTGTTGTCAATTACCATCCAGCCAATAATATAATAATGAAAAATCCTGTCTATTACTTATTTATTAATTGTAACTCTCAAATACTGAGAGACAGCTAACAAAATCAATAAAATCTCATGCGGGCGTTACATAATGGAACCCATAGATAATATTTTGATGGAACCCTTTGGAAATGTCAACACGTATTCCAAAAATTTATAACAAATTTACATTAATTAAGCAGAGTGAGAATTTTGTACATACTCTTGAATCTTATTTTTGTTTTAGGTTATCACCTAAATTGAGACAAAACATCCATTTCAGTTGTAGTGGTATGTTGGTATATGTGGACTATGTGGTGTATGTGGTGTTATGATAAAATTTACGTAATTTAATATTTACTGTATATTAAATTACATAAATTTTATCATAAGAGTTATGTCATTTTAGTACATAAATTAACAAATATATTATTTATAACGTAAACATAAAAATGCAGTACTTAAAGTTACTGCCAATAATATCTTATAGTGGGTTTCTTATATCTTACTGTCCATTCATTTACTTTACCACTGGTGAAAATGTGACATAATAAATTGCTTACAAGTAATGTTAATTTTGTACCAATAGTAAAGTAAACGAATGTATAGTAAGATATATGGTCGGTTCCTGTATCTTACTAACTATTCATTTGCCTTACTATCGGTTACAATTTGACTTAAGCTCCATACAAGTAATGTCAAATTTCTACCGATGGTAATGCAAGTGAATGCATAGTAAGATATATAAACCAGCCAATAGAAACCCAGCTTTAACCTGTACTTTGCTTCTCACTGACATGAAACATAGACTTGAGTAATTATAATGAGTCAAACAATAACTCCAATAGACTATGTTAACTGAACCGACGCTAAGTATCTACGGTAGTTTCTCTTTATTTTTCAAGTGGTCTGGAAGACTAATAATAGCAAATCGAGCCTAAATCGCTACTTTTAGCGCAAGGATAACTAGCAAGCCTACGCTAGAGCGCAGTTAACCCAGCCCATAACAATAGTACTGACTTGCCAAGCCATTTAAACAACAATAGGGCATTTAATCATTCTTTGCTTAAACTTTGAACATGTCCTTTCGTAGTGTCCATTCAAACATGATGAGAGACCAGAGTAATTAATTTTTTTTGTTTTCATATGCATGTACCGTTCATCTGTCACAGTCATTTTTCTCAAAAACGTTTGGTAGGACAGTGTTCTCTATAAGCTGCTACCCATGTAGTGAAATCGTAAAATAAAAATAGGAGTTGTCGCCATGCGTAACATAATGCATAACAGAGGGTTGAATTATTTTAATATACTATAACCATCTGAGGTCATCAATAGAGATTTTAAAAAATCATAACGATCTTTTCTAATGATTTTATTTAAATCAATAGATTGGGAAACGTCCGCTACCAAAGTTTCTCCCAAACGTACCCCAGACCCCCAGCCTCTTTAGGTTTTAAACTATAAAGTGAAAAATTCAGAAAAACATCAAAATGACTTAAACATATAATAAAAATGTGTTTAAACAGATACATATAATATAAACAAATATGTAGATATTTGGGATTAAATTCTTTTTAGGGTTCCGTAGACAAATGGCGTACGTCATCTCTATAGAATCTATCACTTCTCGTGAAAATAACTAGAAAACAGTGATTGTTAGCCTTAAAATAATTATTACGGTACTCGCAATTATTGATAACGTAAAATTCTAAAAACTGATAAGTCTATAGAAACTTGAAAAGAAATGTGATATTATTGAGAAACATTATAGAGCAATAAAAGATTAACAATAGAATGCGGATATACTCGTTGAAATCCGCTTATTTTGATATTTAATTGAAGATAATGAAATCATCATATAAAACTGATAAATTGTGTCACACCTAAAAAATTCTCCCATCTTTATCTTACATCGTTGGAATATCATTGTTATCTAATACATTTTTTTATTCTAACGGCTTTTCAAAGCAAAACTTCGACAGATCGTATCCTGGAAGTAAAAACTTTACATGGTTTTCCTTAAAACTACGACGGTAAAAAGATACAAAGAATACTACAACTGACGTTATTAGAAACAAACATCTCCATTATTCATTTAATTCAGTATTCAGCTATAAATTTTTATGAGTAATATTACTTGGAAAAAGAAACAAGTTGCCGAAATGTTTGTATACATTTCTACGTAAAGATGTCATAAGTGCTTCCTGTATTTGTATCTAATATATAAACTTTGGCAGACGCCAAGAGCGATAAGGAATTTTAAAACGTAGCATGACGACGATAATTATTTATAGTATTATGTAAATAACTTCACAATTTATTAGGTTTAGTACACATATAATTATAAACATATTATTAAACACGTACACAAATCACACATTACAAAAAACACATACACGAACTAACATAAAGGAGGTATGTGGGACAGTATACGAAAAAGCATCTGAACGTGAATGACAAGATAGAAGTAAATGGAGGGGAGATGAGTAAAGATGAAAAAACGATTAATCAAGTCCCGAAGAATAACAGACGAAATAAAAACTTATAAAAAGATGAGATGTCACTTGGTACAATTACTATTGGAACGATCGGGATGGTTGCTGATTAGCAACATAGGTGGCTCACGAATTGTATTGATAATTATTTTTATTTCAAAATAAAATCTACAACACATCTAATACAGTACAAATATAAAATGGTTACGCACCTACGTCTAAAGCAGTCATTGTGGCTAGAAAGTTATGCAAACAGTCTTTTGTTCCAGCAAGCGTCGTCCGCACCACTTTATGGACTGTCACAGAAAATAGCGCACGTGTGACCGCAGTCTGTACTTTATAATTTTCCTCTCTTGACCCTTTCGACCAGGATACACATCTGGCGAAACATTTTTCGAAAAATATATAGCAGATATATAACCAAACATATGTATATTATGACAACAGGTTAAAGAATAATTATGTATGCATGCTTAAAAGCTGATTTACATTGATCCAGCTACTGACTTTAAACTCGAAGGAAGCCAGTGCTCAGTTCATACTGGCATTGTGCAAATTGATTTTATAGCAGTGCAGTAGCTGGATCAATGTAAATCAGCCCTATGCTAGCTAATCTGCGGAAACTAACAGTTTCTATTGATTCGTGTTTTGTATTCGACATATTAGTCGTCGAGGATGTGCCTAAAGTTCGCAAATATCACATATCGAAGGAAGAGGTGGTGGGTCGAGTGTATAAGCTAAAACTAGTGGAAATAAAGGCTCGGGGTACCAATAGCTATAAGAAAATCAAACAAAATATAATATCTCACAATCTTTAGCAAATTTTTACTATATTAGAACCGTGTGTCCACTAAAATTCTTACCACTCACTTAAAATTCGCTCAGTCTGCCCTAGAATCATATAATAGTTAAGAATATATGAGAATTTCAGAAAGGTAGTTAGTTAGTACTTTACTAGATTTTTTTTATTGCAGGAGATCAGCAGACAGGCAGATGGCCCACTTGATGGAAAGTGGTTACCATCGCCTATGGAAATTTGCAACACCAAAGTTGCTACAAATGCGCTGCTGCTCTCTTAAGGGAGACTGGAACCTGGTCACTAATTTTTTTTTTATAGCATGAGTTCAGCAGACAGGCAGACGGCTCACTTGATGGAAAGCGGTTACCATCGCCTATGGACATTTGCAACACCAAGTGTTACAGATGCGCTGCTGCTCTCTTAAGGGAGACTGGAACCTGGTCACTAATGCCGGAACACAACTCAAGATTGTTATGGCGGCATACTCTAGACCAGGGGTGGTAGCCATCCAGTCGGGCAAATGCCCTACCACCTTAAAAACTAAAATAAACAATTATATAAAATATCTTTCAATCGTCCTCACGTAATAAAAATAATTATAAAATTCAGATTGTTCCTTTTTAGGCTTACGGCAAACTCAAATATTAATGTGATTTTGGCGCGTACCAGCATTACCTGAATAACAAACGGTACAGTCCACGGTCGTTCCACTCCTGCGCAGGGCAACGCGTGAAGGCGCTAATATTGTGGAGGGCATCGGCCACGGCCGTCACCAGCGCAGATGTGGGCGGGGGCCGAATACGCTGGGAACGTAACGGGGATATTCTTACGTCTCCACTTTTTTGTGTCCGTACTTCAAACTCTGAACGACGCTCCAAATCGGACAAAGATATATTAGGCTCTAAAATTAAAATTAAAATACTTCGTATATAATATATCTAATTTTCTAATATATAAAAATCTCGTGTCACAGTGTTTGTGATGCCACTCCTCCAAAACGGCATAACCGATTTTAAAGTTTTTTTCTATATTTGGTAAGTATGAGACGAGGTCTTAAAGTATTTATCATCCTCTTATGGTGGTTTCTTATTTTTATGGCAGAACAACGTTTGCTGGGTCAGCTGTACGTATATATATTTTGTATATATAAAATAATTACTAGTGCATTCTTCATTCAAACACGTTAGTGATATATGTATGTTCATTTACTAACACATACTTTTCATGTATAAAACCATATCCAATTTGAAAACGGTGAATAAAATTTCAATATACAATATTATTGACTGATAGCACGTCTATGACGTGACTATAAGTATAACTCTTGAGCCACTACCGCAATTGAATTTAAATGGTATAGCTATTAAAGATGTTTATAAGGCCGTCGTAAAAAAACAGATTACTGCGTTAAAATGACATCATCACGTCTTATTTCCAAATAGAACGTAGCTTTACTTCGTATAATCAATAAGTGAATTTATATAATATCAGCCCAAAACCCCACTACTGGCCCAGGAATGTCCCATTTTTAGAGGAACACACACCAAGTTTATCCGGGGGGGTTAGTGCGGGTTTTACACAAGGGTTCTTCTTTTGCAAGCGTGTCATGCTTGCATTGCATGCTTCCGTGCATGAGGTGAGCGCACCGTGCTCCGCGCGCGCTCACCTCTCCTCCCGTGCGGCGAGTTACAATCCGCCCCACGCCTAGAGAGCTTGAAAATGCCAGGGGATAAAATTAGTCCCCCGGCAGTGGAAGTGGCCTCCAAAGCCCCGCCTGCCAGGGCACGCGGAGTTTGAATACTTTCCGCTTTCCCGTAAACCTTGCATAAGATGCAGGGCGGAATACCCTAGGGTTTAGGGTATCCCTAATTGGGGAGTGGCAATGGACCTTTACTTCTGCCTAAAGGTGTTAGTGCCACCTCCAGTCCTACACCCCGGTCGCGAATTACCCCCCCCCCCCCCCCAGGTTCTGACTTGTCGCGGGCCTAGGGTCCTCAATAGGATTTCCCCTGGCTAAAAAAAATGGTTTTACAACAAGGGTTATCGATTGGTCAATGTGCAGGTTTGTTCACATTTTTTTAAGAGTTTAGCAGACAGGCAGACAGCCCACCTGATGGAGACGGTAATGCCTCTGAACTTTGTAACACCAAAGGGGCTACCAATGTGCTGCCGCTCTCTAAAGAGAATTCCTTCACCATCAATTAGTACTAAATATAATTGCAACAATACGGATATTACATCAGAAAAACTTCCTAAAATAGTGTATGTTCTCAGACTAAATAAGATGCGAACTCACGTCACAGGAATGTGACACTGATACGATAAAAACATTAAAATGAGTTTATTTTAATGTTTTTATAATCATTAGTTCCCTGTTGATGGTCTTGGACGTAAACTGATTTGTTAGAAATTTTTGTCAGATACTTTAGAGACAGACGACGAACACAGCGTACTTTTCAACCTATACAATGTAAACTTTCGTATGGGAAACGCAACCACAGTTTAATCAAAATCTCAATATTAGATAAAAAGAAATCTGAGTGTAAAAATTCCAAGTATGTTTTATCTAATCCGGATAGATAGTGTGTTGTTATTCTCTCTTATCTGAAGTACTAGTTCTTATTGGCCAACAATTTAAGGATATACCCAGTTGTGTTCTTACATTTTAAACTAAAGCGGTTAAAAAGTAAAGGTGACTGCTTTCGTAAATTCATACTACGAAAATGAGATATAATCAAAATTAAGTGCAACTTTCTATTGTGCGTTACACCTCGGTAGGTGTAACGCACAATTTTTTACAATTTACTGGTGTAAATCTAGCCACGTGACCGATTCTCCAAAAGCAGCCGCTTTAGACCCCCGGATCTTATATTATGGCTAGGCTAATTGAAAATATAAACCAATCTAGCTGTAAAGCTATGAATTAAGTACTAGAGATATCACGAATGGGACTTCGACTGCTATTTGGTTTCAGCCGAATTACAAATCACGAAAATAACACGCAATAAGACGGTGACCTGGGCTCAGTATTCTACTTATAGTCTTGAAGGAGACTATGGGTAGAATAGAATTTAACTATGTTTTCTTTTATAAGTAGTTCATAAACGCAATTATTACTAAAAATGTATCTATTTCAATCACATGTTATTGATGGCTAGCGGTGCCGGCAGACGTTGTCCTGCTCTGAAAAAATAAAAATTTAGGACCCGATTGTAGTGCAACCTACCGGTTCCAATTGTGAATCTAAACCTTACCCTGGGACCCACTCAAGCACACACAAAAATCGATAAAATCGTTCTCAAATTACGCATGTACATACATTTCTATGATTCATTTTTATTTATATAGATTAAAACTAGATTTTAATGGTGTTCAGGGCTATTTCAATTGATTTTTCATTTCAATCTGACGCTTCAACCCGATTTCAAAACGTCAAATTAAAATGATGATTCGTTGAAAAATGCACTTGAACGGGTAAAACAGTATAATTATGTTCACCAGTCGTGAAAATATGGGATAACACTAGATCCAATATTTATCTTTGGTAATAATTCAATATACATCATATATTCAAAAGATACTATTCAATTTTGTTGAGAGTATCATTTAGGTTCTAACAGTGTTTTTTTCCAGAATTTATGACGATGAAGTTCAGAAGTAAGAGGACAACACTTTTTAGGACTTAGAAGCGCATATCTTACGACCAAAGTGTCTAAACATAAATTCACTATTTCATCCATAGAAACCCAGACATTTTTGAGACAAACGGCTATGACATACGACAGACGGACGGGTAGATCGAATTAATAAATTTATAAAACCACGCCAATAGTCATTCAAATCACACTATGCATTGATAACTCACCTATAAAATGTTTATATTCCACCATATTACAAAATTCAACAAGAATGTCCAAACAGCTCTCCAAAAAATTACTATTTTTCAAATGGTCAAGAACGTCACATTCTAAAACCTGTAATTTTTAATAATTCTGATAATTATCTACATATTTTTAACCATTATAATTGGTAAGACAAGTTTCTGGTCATATGCACGAGGGTTAGTACGTTTAAGTTAAATAAATTTAAAGATTTTGAATAGAGTGTAAGACGGCTTAAGTAAAACATGAAAATTGCAAAATAAATAAAAAATTAATCCGATCACTCTTTAGCGATAACATAGTCATATGTAAACAATTAGAAATTACAATAACATGTAAATTCTGTAACATTGCACAATAAAGAACTATGTAATTTGTGTAAAGAGTTCATTACAGAAAAAATAAATTTAAATAAAGGTTTAAACAATAATTAATCAATAATATTATAACGTTCTAAACATGCCGTGTCTGTACATTGAAGCTATTAAAAAAAACAACTGGACTGGATTGAAAGCTAATTCTTAAGCTCTACCATTTATCCTAGTAATTCCGCGAGAATTTTTCTGGGGATTATTTAAAACGGTCAGATTAAAAATAATCGAATTCCAATGTGATTTTTTTACTGATCAGTAGCAAATTTAATGTTATAAAATGTATGATTTTTTTATCCCGGGAAGCCCGCGGGAATTCTCCCAGTAGCAGTTTGTTTGGGTGGATAAAAATTTGCTTACTGCCGACACAGTTTCAACTAAAACGATAGCTTACATTCTTTTTTAAATTTTGCGGACACTGTCCCGGGAATCCCGCGGGAATTTCTAGTCAAGCATGGACGAAGTCGCACGCAAACCCTAGTAAGCTAAATGACTCGTTAAAATTGTGACGTCATAGGCCAGTACTCTCATACAACCTCAAGAAGGCTGTGTCATTTTGTGCGATGATATAAAATTCATTTGACTGGACTGTCAAATACCCAAAACTGCACCTGTCCAATTACTTGAATATCAATATCGTAAGTTAGTTTGTCTGAGTGTTTTTATATCTGTTCATACCTACTTTGCGAGCTTGGAAGTGAACCGATTAATACAAAAATTGATAAACTATATATATACTTTCGATAATAAGCGAACGTTTTATCTTTGACCTTTTCTGCCCCCGGAAATGGAATAGCTTCCGATATACAAGTTCCATATTTTACATGAACGAATCCGGGTGGAAATCTACAGCAAGGTACAACTCAAGACAATTTTGTCGAGTTTAAACTACGCCACAAGTATTCGAAATACACGTAAAAAATACTCAGAAAATATAGACATTATTTTATTTATAACAACATATTCAAACAATGAGATAATTTAACATCACATGTGTATGCGAACAGGTAATAAGGACAATGTTATTGTATACAAAAAACAGTGAATACTTCAAATGCGTTGCTTTTATATTGTGTTTTGACCTAAAAACTCAATACTGACCTGCAATATCACACGATACATATTTATTTCCAAACGATTCACACTATGACAAAAATACTTTTTAAATACGCGGGAATTATGTAAACTAATTAAACTTAAATTAACAGTTTTCCAGGTAATTTATTAAGTACTATTAATAATCTAGTCTTATCTTATTAGCCGTATACTAGTAATACTTTAAATTCAGTGGGCCCGAGTGAGACCTATCACACGGCAGTAAACTTCAGCCATATGCCACCCTTATTCTTCAACATGACACTTCGAGGATCATACTCAATAGTTGGAGTAGTCTTGGAACACGGTTCTACAGTATACGAGCTGAGGATAGCCGCTAATCCTGCCACTACTGTCAGCTGTGCGAAGCGAGTTCCTGTAAACAAAAGATTTTTATCCTTTGTTTCTTCCACCTGTTAATAGAATAACAACAGAATCTATGAGAGCTTATATTAATATAATATTGACATGAAACAAGATTAAACATTATCACAAAGTATACTATCTGAATTCTACAAAACAATCAACACTGTTTGTATATCTTAGCTCAGGGTTTGCTAACGTTGTTAAAGAATATCGATAATAATAGTTGTTTTCAAAACTTTCAATGTTAATCCAATAACAATGGTACCGGTTTTAAAACGCGAGTATTTATACATATCCTTTAAATATTAAAGTAAAACATGCGAAGTACAATCTATTGTTCATATTGTTATTTTTATATAAAACATACCTGGACATGCTCTTGGACCATCACCGAACGCTAGAAATCCTCTAGGATTCAAATCATCTTTGAAGCGATCCGGATCGAATTTATCAGGATTGGGAAAGTATTCTGGATCTCGTTGTATGCAATGAATTGGTATTAGAATGGCATCTCTTACTTTTACGTTCAAGTCAGTTCCATTTAGTTGACAGGGCGCTGTACAAAGTCGGGTGGTGAGTGGGGTGGGTGGATGTAGTCGCAATGTTTCGAGGACTGATTGAGTAACGAAACGCATCGCGCCCACAGCCTCGTAATTCAACCCTCCATATTTCTCAGTGCATTCCAAAATTTCGTTACGTACAGCATCTTGAAGATCTTTATCTCTTGCAAGCTCATATAAACAAAATGATAGTGTTGTCGACGATGTCTCTAATCCGGCCAGCATGAATATAAATGAATTAGATGTAATTAATGCATCTGTCATTGCAAAACTGCTTTCTGTCTTTTGTACATTAAGCATTAACTGCAGAAAATCATGTCTTTGAAAGCCTGTACTACGCCTTTCTTCTAGTACTTTATTAATAATAGACGTAAAAAAAATTTCTACATCGAACGAGTACGACTTGAGATTCAAAAACTTAAATAACCTAGGGAAAAAAGTACGACAATAACGTTTTAAGAGTGTAGCTCTGTCGATTTTAAACATCTTTTGAGACATTGTTAGGAAAGGTGAATCTCCATTTTGCAAAGACCCAGGGTTAAAACCAAACGCGCAGCTACCGATGACATCTGTGGTGAAGCGCGTCATGATATTGGGAACATTGACTTCATCAAGTACCTCTGTCTTTAAAGTGTCTTTAAGGACTTGAGCGCAGTCTGCGATCAACGGAAACATTGCTTTCATTTTCGCTGAAGAAAAGGTTGGTGTCACGATTTGCCTCATCGCTTTCCAATCACTGCCGCTCATATTAGCCAGATTACGAAGCAAAGGCTCACGTTTTGTATCTGTTGCCACTGACACCCGGTCGCTGAAGTTAGCAAATTCTTTCGAGAAAATGTTTTTGACAAGATCTATGTCTATAACCATTAAAGTTGGTCTTCGAGCTTGAAAAATACCCACATATTTTTCATTGCGATAGTTGTCGTAGAAAAATTGTAGCATTTTTGTGTAGCTGCGTCGCATCAAAAAAGTTGCCCCAAAATTCCCAAATATCGGACAAGGTTCCCTATAAGGTACATTTCTGTAGAACCAATATTTTCGACCATTTGTTACATAATGAAAAACAGCTAATAAAATAGTCATAAACAGTAAAAGAACTAATAGCATTATACTGAGCCACATTTTCACTTTCTCACTAACACCGAGAACTGCTAGAAGCGGTCAAAGTTTATTGTTTTTTAAACGTTCAGCGAACCGGCATCCCCGCGGCGTTTGTAAACAACGCGATATGTGAGCGCGCGTAGTGCGACGAACCGGTATGGAGTGTTTGTGTAGTGCCTGCGGCGTTCGCGGCAGCCAACGATCAAGTGATCCACGTCGCTGCACTGCGAACACCAAGATAAGCCCTACAACGCTGCGATAGTCAAAGCCGCGTAAGTTAGTGCACTATGTACTATGCTCATAGTCGCGTTTATCCACATATCATCCCTTAAAGGTATCTATTGTATTTATAACCACTACTAATCATAAAGAACTAGGGATAAAAATAATATAATGATCTTTCAAAAAATTATATATCATTGTTAAGGATCGTTATTCCAACATCTATGTTGATGTCAGACGAAATATCCATAGGTACCTTGTTCTTGACTAACGATGTTTGATAATCGATGTTTAATTGTTGTCTTTGTGTATTTTCAGAAAAACTCAACCACGTCGCAATTGTGATAACTGCTGTAAACAGTTGTACCGTACCATAAAGCAAGAAAGAAACCATTTATTCAGACTCAAGTTATCAAAACTGTTTTTATTAATTCAACGCTTATATACATAGTTAAAATTCAGTTACTTAATATATTTTCTGAAATATCGATTTTTCACGATTGATTGTAAACATCGATATTTTTCTGGAATATGAAACAATGAAGTAAATCCAAATCTTTAGTTGCGCTGAATCAAGTGTATTATCAATAAAGTATAATCATTAAGTGAAATGGAAACCATCACTGCATCAGCTATATTTAAAATAATTTCATTTGTAATTTAACAAAACTAAACACCACTTTTATCAATTACCTACCTCATTACCCAACAAAATTATCGATCACATCTAAACTAAGTCGATTCATGGCGTCAACTGGATAAATATCATACATTTTTCATAAAAATCCAAATTATATTATTAAAATAATAATTTATTAATTTGAATCTCTCAAATTTCCCATTACCTAAGGTGAAAGTAGGGTGATGCAACAACGAGGATAAAACCACGTATTTTCCCAACTGCATGTTTAATCGTTTTCATGCAAGAGTCCATGCGTCATTATCACCACTATTATAGCTACAGAATCTATCATGGTAGTGGGTGGTCCTATTGGCATAGTTACTATTATAATATTTATTGCTTGTCGTTACTTTAGAACGCGTTTCAAGTTTTAAAACGACCTGTTTAATACAATGACGAGTACTTTGAACTTTTAGAAACGATGTATTTTATATACATTTTACTATTTACTTCGCTAATATTATTCTATAGTTAGCACCAAAATTGATATTTTTTCCAGATTAGCGGCAGATGCCTGCACAACACCATAATTATGTTTGTACGAAGAAGTGTCTATTATACGGCCATCTATTGCCAAGTAAAAATGGCCATAAAGATACCCCACTTGTGCAGACTAAACTTAATTATACCAATATGACCTAATTTTATGACTCAAGACATGCCTAAAACTACAAAACGACTTAGTTTTACATTATATTACCATATTAATACTAGAGCTTACATTAAACTCACTACTTGCGTTTTATTTTCATTTTCGAAAAAGTGGAGCACTTTCCCCAATAAAAATAAAATCATTATGAATTTACAGGTCGGTAGTATTTAAAACGACTTGATTTAATACATTAATTTTATTAAACAAGTTTAAATCTTTGGGAATCTTTACATTCTCTGGGCTATCAAGTACCCTATATTTATTAAATAAGTTATCTATCTGGGCCTAAGGAATATAATCGAATTCATTATATAATCGAGTAAGAATAATCAATATGAAATCAGTAAACCTTTGTTTTAACATAGCTTCGATCATTCTCCGATATTCTGTAGAAGCCACACAGCTGGTTACCACACATGTGGGGCATTACACTTAAAATATATATTCCTATAACATAGCAGCACTTCATGTGCAATCGTTCTCATAGAAAGGGATACTCATGTGAAATAATATTCAAGTACTACGATATGCCCGCGATTTCGTTCACGCTTCACTTGAAATTCCCGCGGGATTCCCGGGACACAAAATACCGCAGCATTTGAACAAGAATGTAAGCTAAAACGATGTTTTAGTGAAAACTATATCGGAATAAGCTAATTTCTACGCACCCGAGCAACTACAAACCGCTCCCGGAACAATTCCCGCGGGATTCCTGGGATAAAAAATCACACATTTATTACATAACATTTGCTATCGATGAGTGAAAAAATCACATTGCAATTCGAATTTTTTAAATCTGACCATTTTAAACCATTCCCAGAAAAATTCCCGCGCGATTCCCGAGACAAAAGAAGCGGAGATTTTAAGTCTAAAAATTTGATGTCGATAAGTAAAAACCGCATCGCAATCGGCCCAGTAGTTTTACGTGAATTCCGAACAAACGGACAAGTAATCTAAAAAAAATGCATCGTGTTCTCCATCGTTTATATAGTGTTTTACAGTTGGATTTTTTTTTAATAGCTCCAATATACAGACACGGCATGTTTAGAATTTTATAATATTGTAGATAGATTTAATGTAAGCTCTTTTATTAGAAGAACTACCAGGTGGCTAGAAGGATCCAAGTACAAGATGGTATATTCTGTTTGTATTGTATATAACGGCAAAAAGGTGAAAGCTGAAAATTCATGATGTATTGAATATAATTCAATGTTTCAAATTTGAGGGAGAATGTCCAAATGTATTGGATATCAATTATTAAAATCTTACTTGTTTTTTAAGTTATATAATAATTATTTTCATTTTGTTACTGTATCGTTGCTCTATCGATAATAAATCTATGAATAATACAGTCTAAACTCAAGGCACATATACTACATATTTCACCTTTATTAAAAAGAAGTCTTCAAGAACCGGTATCTAAAAATATGTGTATAGTATCTAAAAAAACAAAGCGCTTGGGATTAGAAGGTTAACACGTTATTAAGTATGCTATGGGACGGTATATGGTCTCCACAATAAAAAGTTAATATAACTTCGAATTGAATGGACATTCAAATAATTCCAGATAGACTACATACAGTATTTGATAGCTCAAGGTTTAAGGCTCCTGTTACCGCAAAAGGTTCAAAATGGGGTGCAAACAAAACAACTTTTCGTTGGTAATTACTAACCCATAATTTACCAAATAAAATATCATAAATCTTCACGATATGAGACAATACGTGGTTAAGTTAAGAAAAACAGTCAACAAATCACCTCTAAATTTTTGTCATGAAACCATTTTTCTCCTTTTTAACAGAACCATATAAAAAAATATCTACAACTTTATAAAATAGAGATAAATAATTTGACTTAATTATTTTTTAAATTAAGTATTACTTTATTTTATTCACAATAAAAGAATAATGCATCTGAAAAACGACCGTATCTATGGAATCCCCGCTATTATCCCCCGAAAAATCAGTACCGAAAAATCCTCAAGGACGTTGGCGTTGGGAGGAGCCTTAATTTAGAAAATCTTTATAGCCGAGATATAACTAGCATTATTTAGATTGGCATCTATGTATTTAAACAAAAACGACACCTGTATTGAAAACTTTGTAACTCACTTTTTTGCGATTTTGGGTTATAATATTCTTAATAAACAAAAATTGCTCTTTTCATCCCCGTTACGATATTAATAAGTGGAAAAAGATCATAAATTAATGTCTACTGTTAATGTGAATGTTGTATATTTAGTTGTATGTACTAACTTATGCTGGCCATTAACAATATAAAATTTTAAAAATGTAATGAAACGTACACTATTGTCAAATTTCTCTTCGTATTAAATTAGTTTTCATTGTAAATTTAGTTAAAATATTTTCATTTCTTCATTCACAAAAAGTAATAAAACAATTAAAATTATATTATTGATCTGAAATGAATGAATGAATGAATGAATGAAAACTCTTTATTGTTCACCATAATCTTAAATCTAGACAATTGATATGGATAATGGGCGGCCTTATCGCTTATAGCGATCTCTTCCAGGCAACCCGGTGTCTAAGGAGATATCAAACGAAATTTCAATATAAGATTTTTGGTGGTGTATTACAAAAAAATAAAATAAGATATAAATAAAGTACTATCTACTTATATATACAGATATACATATATACATACAGATATACATATATAATTAGATATACGATGATATTATAAATATATATACGAACAATAGATACATTCAACGTGATAGTCTAGGTATTCCCTTATTAACTGAAAGATTTTTAAGATTGGATGTCGATAGGACTTAACAGAACTAAACAGGATTTTTTACGTTTTTGATGTTGGAAGATAGCGACCTCTGAAAAAATGCGAAATATGAGTTACACTAAATAAAACACTATAAAATGCTGACGTCAATGAATGCACTCAACTCCTATATTGCTAACATAAGCTGATCTTAAAATAGTAAAATATCTAGGTCCGTATTCTAGAAAAAAAACTCGACTCAAAACCGAGGTTTGAATGCTATTCGCGGAAATTTAAATGGTATAGTGGCGTCTTATACAACGGAAAAGACGTGCTAATTTATTGGAACTGACTTTTCAAGAGCGGATTGTAGTCATTGGTAGCTGAGTATTTTTAATCTAAAACCGGAGCTTTAGCATATGCGACATGTGAATCGTGTTTACAACACTTATACCGAACGGGACCGATGCTTGGCGCTTCGTTTTCGAAATCACCTCACGCAAACGTACGTGATGAATACGCATATTCATTGCACTTTGATTTATACAGGAAGCTACATAAAATATATCGTGACGACAACTAGCAACCAATTTACATGAATATTCAAACGCGACTACTAAGCAATGTTATACAATTACGTTCTATTGTTATTATTCATTTTATGACTATAATTTTTTTAGCAAGTTACTATACTTTTTGTACACAAATGAGAAATATTCAGCTTCCAATATTTTGTCTTTTAATTCTCCATAACTACATGTATAACTATAAAAACAGGCCAGTGTGTCGTCAGTCCACGCACAGCCAGGCTTCCCTGTAGGTTGCGAAACATTCAACTGTTTTTTCCATTTAGACACGGAACCCAAATGATATAGTTATACCAAAAACTCCAACGTATCTTGTACAAATAAATTTTCATTAGTGAAAGATGTTGTTTTAAGTTTGTTTTTTTTCCAGAATTAGTGCAAAAGTAGTGCTAAAAAAAGAATAAATTCTCATCATCTAATAATTTAAATCAAAAATAACATTAGGAATTATCGCTTTAATCTGCTCACACTCATATATACTTAAATATTATTCCATCCCAAAGTTACACGGATGGAGTGCCAACCCGAATGTTTATTTTTTTACAATTAAATTACACCGATGTAGCGAGTCATAAAAGATTGTCATTCTTCCATAGTAGTCTCCGAATAAAATTATAAAAATTTCTGACTTAAATCACACGAACATGATAGGCTGTTAAAATTTCGACATTTTTGCATTTGGCTACGAAACCTTAAAAAAAATATATATTTTATTCTAATTATTTAGTTTCAATTATTCATATTTTTGTAACAAAAACGAGTGAAATAACGACACAAAAATATTCACATTCAAAATGAACTCAGAGGTGATGTTGCAACCGCATGTTTTACATAATATTACAACACCACAATAATTTTGTGGTTGACTCAAATACATAAATTAAAATACAAAACGTTTTATTGTTTGCAGTTGTATTTAAATGATTACGCACGTTATTATTCCGATGCGTCAATATAATTATTCTGCATTTACCGATAACATAGCATCGATAACAGGTTACCATACAAATTAGGACAAAGAAGTTTGTTAAAAATAAATACAAAAGTATAGACGAAGTAATCAAAACTCCTAGATACTATATTTTAAAGATTGCTAATCGCGATAAAAATTAAAACTTCGAACTTAGTTTTAATTACGTCTAAGATCAAAAACACAAGAAAAGACGTATACAAGGAAAATGCTTAATTTATTCTAGTGTCTTTGTTTGTTCCGTTTTTTATGGCTTTGGGAATGAATTCATTGCCATGAATCTTGGTATTTATGTATAATAGTTTAGAATGGAATGAACATACATACATATTATCACGCCTGTTTCCCATGGGGGTAGGAAGAGACTATAGATCTCCACTTGCGAGGATCCTAACAAACAACTTTCGCTTCATCTACTTCCATTAACCTCTTCATACATGCACGGTTATTTGATATGCTTTTTACCTGACCTCGTTGTAACACTTCTGTTATTTGATCATGGTGTGTACGTCGTGGTCTACCGGTACCAACTCTACCATTCACAATACTGTCATATACTTGTTTTGTGATTCTGTTTTCATCCATCCTCTCTACATGCCCAAACCACCTTAACATTCCTTTTTCAAGTCTTGTTATTACATCTTCTTTCAATCCACAACACTCCCTTATTACACTATTCCGTATCATATCATTCATTCTTACCTCACATATACTTCTTAAAGCACTCATTTCAACTGCATTTATTCTGCTTTCACTGCCGTACATTAGTGTTGGCACCAACACCCCTTGATGGACAGCCAAGCGCGCCTTTACAGACACTTTTTGGCTTTTCATAAAAGAGTTTAGCGCTCCATTCACCTTATTGCCTGCAATTACTCTTCTTTCGATGTCACTTTCATGCTTTCCGTCTCTGGTAAACATGCACCCTAGATAAATAAATTCTTTAACTTGCTCTAACTTTTGGCTTCCTACGTGTATATTACAAGTTGTTATACTTTCATCTCTTTCAAATACCATAACTTTCGTCATGTTCACATTAATTTTCATACCCTTTCTCTCAAAAGACTCATTCCTAATTGTTACCTTCTCCTGTAACTCTACTTCCGATGATGCCAGTATAACTTGATCATCGGCGTAGAGAAGACATTTGATAAGTAACCCATTCATTCTTAATCCACTTTCGCTTTCTTTCAAATCTTGCAAGCAACTATCCATGAATAGTTTAAACAGCCACGGCGACGCTACGCATCCTTGTCTAACACCTTTTTCAATGCTAAACCATTCAGTGTAGGCGCCGTTGACCCTACCACAAGCACTGGAATCGCTATAGAGACTTCAGTGATTGTATCAGGTTGTCTGTTATCCCATACTTAGCTAGCGCTGACCACAATTCATTTCTTTTCACTCTGTCGTAAGCTTTTTCCAAATCTATGAATGCGCAGTATACTCTTTGACTTTTGGCCAGAAACTTTTCACTTATGCATCGTAAAGTAAAGATTTGGTCCACACATCCCATTCCCTTTCGAAAACCCTCTTGAACATCCCATACTTTCTTTTCTGTTACTTTCAATACCCGTTCAATCATCACTTTAGCATATAATTTCCCGACAACGCTGAGAAGGCTAATGCCCCGATAATTTTTGCAATCCTGTTGTGACCCTTTTCCTTTGTACAGTGGTACAAAAACGGCTTTGCACCAATCTTTCGGTACACAGCCACTTTTCCAACACACGTTGAAAAGGCAATACAAAAGACTTGCAACCAGACCTTGCCCAGCCTTTAGCATATCTACTGTTATCCTATCATAACCCACAGCCTTTCCTAACTTCATACTATTCAATGCTTTCACAATTTCATCCATAACTATACCATCGCTACTGTCCTCTCTATTATACTTTTCATCAGTCATACTGTTTATACTGTTGATAATATAATGAACATAAATTACTATTATCGCGGAAAATAATATTAGTCTTCGCACAACACGAATCGGTGAAAATGCGCAAGGAAAGCGAGGAGGGGAATATTTTCGTTGAAAGTATTTTTATGGTCTTTGACCATAACTTGAATTCCAAATAAGCTTTTTTAAAAAGGTTTTTAAATACAAGCTTTTCAGAACCTGGATACATACATACATTCATAGGTACATCGATTGCAAGTTAAATAAGTTTATAAAATTAATATAATAACTTCGTTAAAAAGTTATTAGGAGACATCGTCGTGTTATTCAAGATTTTTCAAAACTATTGATTCTCTAACTGGCAAGTATTTGATCATAATGAATAATAAGCCTTTTTTTTAAAGGTTTTTAAATACAAGCTTTTGAGGTCCTGCATATCATGTAGCAGCAGAGTGCTAGCCAAGACAAGTAAAAGGAGCCCACGACGGGTCTATCTTCTTTAGTACAGGAGTTCCTATGGCCACCTTCCGACTCCGTCATCAGACTAGCTTCATGGTACCATATTATTGCATTGTCACGCGATATACATATGCGTGCAAAATTTCAGCTCAATCGGAAACCGGGAAGTTGGTCAAATTTAACTTGCAAGATTCCACCTGAACATACATGCATGCATACATACATACATACATAGGTACATAAGGTACATCCATTGCAAGTTAAATAAAAGCTTGTAATAAAGTATTATCTAAATTCCAAAGAATACTTACATTAGTCTTTGACGACACACGTGATGCTACAGCAGTTAAAAGACTGAGAGCGGCTGTGCGCACGACATTCGCTTCGCCACGTAACACAAATACACTCACTGCAACTTGCGAAAGGGAATCTACACCAACGGCTAGAATAAAAATATTAGTTAGTATGTTTATTATTCCACAATTATTCAGTTCAGGTTGCTTATTAAAATCTTTATATACAGCGGGAATTACTCAAATGGAAGCTTCCATGGCCAAATCCGAAACTATAAGAAATACCGAAAAATATTCAGAGGAATCAGGCTATTGATAAAAACTAAAGCCGCATCATTAAACTTTTGAAAAATCAATTACCCTAGTTACTTAGGAATCGAATCGGATGTTTTTAAAATAAACAAGCTGTATTATTACACCAGCACATAGAGTAGCTTGTTTTTTTTTCTTATTGCAGGAGTACAGCAGACAGGCAGACGGACCACTTGATGGAAAACGGTTACCATCGGCTATGGAAATTTGCAACATCAAAGGTGCTACAAATGCGCTGCTGCTCTCTTAAGGGAGACTGGAACCTGGTCACTAATGCCGAAATACAACTCAAGGTTGTTATGGCGACATACTCTGGACCAGGGGTGGTCGTCATCCAGTCGGGCAAATGCCCTACCACCTGGCTGTGGGTTGTTTTGTCGCCTTTTACGACAGGCCGCCCGGCCGCAGGAAATCATATCTTTCTCCATTCCTGCACGGATAACGTTCCTGCACGTTGTAAGGATCATTTCTATATAGAAATGTGAAACTTTAAACTTGTTCACATATTTTGATACATACGTGAAAGTTTCTAACACATTAACTTTACAGGACAATCGATGCAAGGAGTTTGTATTTCTTTATCCGACTGAAAAATAAATTACATAACGTATTAAGAACCTCCTTTTTTGTAATCGGTTAAAAAGAAATAAATAACCACTGCAACGCCTGCCTAGCATAATTACATATGCATAGATATTGAAGATAAAAGTTCCGTAAAACCAATAATGATAAAACACATATTATAATGTAACAAATTAAACTCATTACTTAGTAATACGCCATACTGATATTAGGTACATGGCTGTCAAAGCTCGCAAAAATAGTAATTGAACTCAATTATGACGTAAACCACTTATACATGGTTCTTACTTTTAACTTTCGTTTGACAGTTTTATGTTTCAATATAAAATAATGCATCAGAAACTGACAACTTATTATGCTAAGGATATTATACAGTATTCAGAATGTACACTTCCTACTTTTAGTCATATTTGGTCTCAATTAAATAATTTTGTAGAACTTCGTGTAAAAAACAACTATCAATTTCATGAACTAAATAATTACAGACAAGATTTTTTCTAAACCTTTCATTTATCTTATTTTTAAAATTCTGCTTAAAGAATAATAGTTGACCATGAAATATTTTACTTTAACTACCTTGTAACAAATGTGGCAGTAACTGCGCGTAGTACGACAGAGCAGCCATTAGATGTAAAGCGGCTGCACGCAGGCGTGCGCACGCCCCGCGGCTGCATTGTACCACAGCACGCACGACATCACTGGTCCATACTTCACTCCATCTCTATTGATAAGATACTTCACAGTTACACGTCATATCTACTTATACCTTGTTTTTGCTTAGTAATGCTTAGGTTACTGCTTCATCAGCGAGAATGTTAGTTATTCACCTTACACGAAGAAATAGCGATGAGTTTAAGCGTTATTTGTAACGCGATATTGTTAGTAATTGTTAATGACATTAAATATTGACCGATAACGTATTAATGTATACTAATGTCTATTCTTAACGGCGTTTTTTGCACGTTATAAATAAGATACATTTGGCCACAGTCCATAACTATCACATTATCCGAGATAAAGCCCGACTGTTATTATCGGTTATATATCTTTAGTGGAACATTTGTGATTGTGTAGGCCTTACTAACATTGCTTATCCCAGGGCTTGACGGGAATTTCCGGGATTCATGATTTTCATAGTAAAAAAAATCTATTGTTCTGCTGGAAACAACCTTTGACTATATATATTGGTAAAATAACTGTAACCTTTCTTTTTTTTATTGCCGGAGATCAGCAGACAGGCAGACGGCCCACTTGATGGGAAGCGGTTACCATCGCCTATGGACATTTGCAGCACCAAAGGTGCTACAAATGCGCTGCTGCTCTCTTAAGGGAGACTGGAACCTAGTCACTAATGCCGGAACACCACTCAAGGTTGTTATGGCGACATACTTTAGACCAGGGGTGGTAGCCATCCAGTCGGGCAAATGCCCTACCACCTTCTTACCTGCCCAAGTGTTGTATTGTAATAATATTAGCATTACGAGATTCTTACGTTTCTTACTTCTGAAAATTACGCGTTTTTACAATACATAATAAAGAATGTCATAAAATATATTTGAAGACGGCAACGCATTATTTTTTACGCAGCTGCCGCTCTCTAAAGGGCGACTGGCCACGCCCTTGGTGTTCCAAATATCCATAAGCAATAGTAACCACTTTCCACGAGGTCAACCACTGCCAATGGACATTGGCAACACTGTGGAAGGCAGTGTGTTTGGGTTTAAATGTTGACTATTTGACTTTAAAAATCTGTTTTCAACCATTTTGAAAGACTGTATTTACATTGTAAATAACTATAGGTGAAATACCATATCCATTAATCATCTCCCTAATATAAATACAAGGATTTGATTCGTTATGGAGTTTGCATCATTTCAAACGTAGGCACTTGTAATGTGTGTGGTTATCTTTATCATGATTCATTATATACTGTGTCGTTTGTGTTAAGCCTTTCCATACGACTATGCTCGCATAAGTAGCGTTTTCTAATTCTACAGAAGTTATTATATTTTCCGAAGTTAGTGGATTAGTTGTAGTAGCCGTGAACATAAATAACATAAATGTTATTTTTATTTATGATGTTAGTCAAAAGACCTCGCACTTTTACAGCGGGTTTAGGGTGCAACATGCCCGCGGGAACTCCTTAGGAGACTTTGTTTCAGCGGAATGGTTACTTTGTGTGATGATTGAATCTGGTGATGTTAGCCAATAAGCGACAACAATGGGTTAATTAAGGAGGGGTGGGTGAGAGGGGAATGGTCCTATGGAGGCCTTCTTTTTATTTTACGACTGTAAATTCTCAACCGGGTTCTTGAGTATTTACCTCCGTATATTACCTCCTCCTCTATATCCTCCACCTTGTCACGTTGGGGTAGCACTAGCACCCGCAAGACGTGCTATGACCATCCAATCCGGGGATACCTTTAAAATCTCTCCGTGTTTCATTCTTCGCTTTTTCCAAAATAACACAATAACTTTTAACCTTTATTTGTAATGCCGAATATTTAGATATTACATAATTATAATAGGTTTCAGACGTACATAATAGGTTACTAAGATATCAATCAAATTAGACTCGCCAATCTAATCAGCGAAAGCATTTAAAGTATTTAAAGTAAATAATTTCAAACGTCAGTTATTGTTTCCATATCAAAAGAGATAATGCAAGTTACAAATGGAACAATTCACATAGATATGAGATATTGAAATGTTACTTTTGACTGAAATTTTATTCCAGCTGCTACTATTACATTGCAACGAATTATAACAATCAATCGTACCCATTTCTATATACACAGTATTAGGTAAACCAGCAAGTTTACTCTTGATTAATTTGCAAATTATGTTTAAAATATCCAAATCGAATTATTTATTGTCTATAATTCATCAGAGAGAAAGTTTACTGACTACTACACTTTTACAATGTAATGATACTAGATTTTTGCTTTTGTGGTACATGAATTGTTCACCCTACAATTAATCATGGTTATAGTCTTACTCCCCTATTCATAACAGTTATACGAGGAAAATAGGCTCTTAAAAATGTGTTATTCCCAATTAAATCGCATATTTTATTGCCTGCAGTGAGTAAACAGGCAGTCGTGATTATGAATAAATAACAGTTTTGAATAACTTTATTAAAAATCCTATAAACTTCATATAACTATTATAAGGGAACTAGCGTTTAGACTCGTGGTTTCTAAACTTTGGACCTGGAATATTTTATAAATGTATTTAAATATACATTAAAACTTGACAATTTCAAAATATACCTATAGATTTGAATTAGTTCTATTTCTATTATTTTTTATCACTAAGTGGCAAATTGTTTACGAACCTGAATGGGAACATTTACTCTATGTATATGACGCAACACTGCGAGTAATGAAAGCGTCGCATCCAATCTACTCGCTTGTCCCTTCCTACCACCTCCCGAAGCGCAACCGGTTAAAGTTTTCGTAATTACTTTCAAACATACTATTAACGTTTCTTCTGATAATTTACTGTATCGTAAATGCAGAATAAATTTGATACATCGTAGCAATTCATTGAGGTAACCTAAAACCATATAGTATAAGTATTAAGATCACCAATAAGAAACGAGGAAAGTAGCAGCAACAGTCAAAGTAGTTCTCTATAATCTACTTTAAGCATTTCAATGTAATTTAAGTGTATTATTCAATTATTATGTTCTTACCAAGCATATGAAAATTCTTTAAGTTAATTCTATCTAAGCAGGCCAATAATATTTTAAGCAGACTTTCCATTCTCTTATTATCATAGTTGTCACAGCGATCCAAATTGTTAACGCAACGTAAAACAATCTTTACGATTTGTATATTTAATTGCGTTATTTCAATAGTGTCTGCAGTAGTTTGCTGTTGGTAAAGTTGGTCGCGACCCAACAGTGAAATTATAGCCGCATTGTTACCGACAAAATAGGATTCAATCCACGTCATTGTAATACCTAGTAAAACATAAAATCTGTTTATCTGTTAATACTGAGTACTAATTAATTATAATCTTCGATATAATACATGCAACACAGAAGATATAATTATAATATGGCATTTTTAAATGTAATAACAATGTTTATTAATTTATTTACCATCATCACTAAGAACCGTATCCATATATGTCTTTAAGAAGTTCAATAATGTAACAAGCAACGCGGTATCTCTGGTAGAAGCCGGCGGTGCGCAAAGAAACCTTCTAGTGTGGTGCCAAGGTAATGCGCTGAACTCTTTTATGTTTATCGTCGACGCAGGCAATAAATGAATGTAACTAAAATAACAAAGCATAAAATAACCACACTGATCTAATTAAAAGCAGCAAAAAATATAAAAAGCCAGTTTAAAAAGTTACCTCCGTAGTGATACAAAAGTGCAGCATAACTTTTTCATTTAAACCTTAGAGAAGCTGAAATAGGATGGCGGAGGAGATTGACAACAACATTACTGTAATATTTACAAACCTTTCCAGTGTGCTGAGCGCGTCATTAACTTGCGAATGAGATGTGGCGTTTTCCAAAGCTAGTAATGCTTTAGTGCAGCCACGCAAAGGGTCGGACGCCTTCAAGGCTACGACGTCCCTTTTGCAGGGTTGAAGAGCAAGGGGGGCGGTGGGAATATGAGGGGAGGATAAGGAACGTGAGCCTTCGCAAGAGACGCACCACCAGCGCACGCGCACCGCGGCACGCCATTCCTCTTCGCTTAGTAACCATTCTGTATAACAAGTGCTTATGTGAAAAGCCATTCTATTTGAACGAATTGTTAGTTACCGTACATGCCTATAAAATAGTGCTGCTACCGGCTACGAATTGCAATTACTAGCTGATACCAGTTTTTACATCTGTTGTAAACTAGTATTACCACGTGTTTATTGCAATAAAGTATTTTAATGCATACATACAACAGTGTATGGCAGAAGTATTGATTCTAAGTTCATGCATTGTTTTATATATTAGATGAAATATATGGCAAATACTAATGACATTATTTAACCGGAATAAATTTTAAGTGGTTATTTATATTTTAAATTAGTTGAATTCTTTATTGTAAGAACTAAATGTATTATTGAGCCTAATTGATATTATAATAAATTTAATAGTGTTTCCATTCATAACGATAGATAGCCACAAAAATTTAATCACAATAATCACCTATACCTACTAAAACTAATCTTACTCACAACTACCTAATATTACAATACATAATTTATACCATCAATATTACAAAAAATTAAAAGTATTAAATGTAAGAAAAAATAACAACTTACCGATATAAGAATGTTCTGAATTGGTACTAGTTTTCCAATAACTGTTTACATTAAATGGAAGGGATGTCCGTTCTGTCACACAAAGAGGTAAAGCGGGGACTCTATGTCGTGACTCATCTAACTCTTGAAGAACGAAACCAGCCCAAGCAACCAGTGCCAGTATTTGAGCAGCCATTAGTACTGCCGACTCGTTCGCCGGAAATACTAATATAGCTAAAAAGCCAAAAACGTGTTACAACAAGTATTCTATCTAACAAATGTACAAAGAGGAATAAAAAAAACACTAACAATTAATGATAAACTTCAATAGGTAAAAGTGAGTTGTAGGTATTAGGGCAATTGTTTCTTATACATTGGCTTTTAAAATATACTAATTATCATGTTTGGTACATAAAATGAGTACCTATATTCGATAGTGGCAATGATACAAAGGAGGCTATATATCCTCGAAAGTTAAAGTAATCAATAATAATATTCTAGCATATCATTTAAATTTTTTATCATATATGACACCATTCATTGACTGATTCATATCAAAAATCTTAATAAAAGGTTAGTCTTTATTACCTCTAATCAATAGCGGCAATAAATCCGGTACTTTAGATAGACTATGTCGACTCACAAAGCAAACACTATTCAACACGGATATACAACTGATTGCACATTCTGGGAACGCTAAGTAATCATCCACAGTTAGGGACATCCTGAAATATAAACATCAATATAACACGGAAAAGTGAATTTTGAGACAGATTATAGATATTCTTACATGGCTTTATCTACACAATTTCATTTTCTGAAAATTATACAATAGGGTAATCAAGTGAGATACTTTTTCACATCTTGCAAAACACTGAGGCCGCATAGCTTTGGTACGAACGTAGCACGTTATGACATCTTACATTTAATAAGTCAAATGGCCATTAATTAAAATAGTTTTTATCACAATATTTTAAATGTATGAAGATAACAGGATTTTAACGCCCGGTGTTTTATATTAACCATGTTTTAGAATTTATAAAGTGTTACCTACCAAATTTTACATAAAGGGTAGACGGGCCAAAAATAACAATACACAAAAACTACAAACACCTTCCTTTCACATTGTATTCATATACTTAACTTCCTAACGCGAACTAAAATCTCAAAGTCCTTAAAAAAGATTACATGGTGAAGACCTAAGACTTTGAACTTTAAAAATTGTAGCTTTCAGTAATTCATAGATATGATTTTTTTCTTGTATTGAACGAGGAGAAGGAAAAAAAGGACAAAAATAGATTACCTTTTGATAGGGTTTTTTTTATATTGGGTCAACAGCACTAGACTTAAAACAACATATTTTTTTCAATTTCCTTCAAAAGTAACAAAAATGAAATTAAATTTAAAAACCAATTTAATAATCTTAATAAACAAAAAATCCTTTAAAATTAATAAACATTTATTTTAATATTTATTTAAAACATTCGAAACAATCACAATAGCCCTTATTAACCCAAAGGTCTATTAAAAGGTCTTAAATTTTGAATTATGATAATTTTCACTATATCTCAGATCAATTTCAAATTTTGATGTAAACAGCAAATATAGTACATAAGCACCTATTTTGATAAGCATATCAACACAAATCGTAAATATTTCATGAATAAATTAACATTAATTTTCACACTCGACGATCTTGTTCGATGCTAAGTCAAGAAAGACAAAATTATTTTGTTTTTGTTAGCATTATTGCTTGGACACAAACAAATTCGAACTTGTGTTTGGATACACTACTTTATAGAAAGGCGATAAATTGAAACTAGCAGTAATTCTTGAAGTTTGGGTACTTTATAGTATCCTGGGCGTTTGTGAAATTGAATTTAGTGCTGGGCTTTATTCACTGTTTCATTGAAGTACTTTTTTAAGGACCCTGGGCGCTAGCAGACTAATTAAATTATTGTTTTGAAGATAAAATAACTCTCATAATATACATAAGCGGATAAATTAGAAGATGAAATTATAAAGATCCCGTTTCTGTCGTTTGGCTGGTGAACTTTTCAAAGCAAAATATAATATTAAAAGTATAAACAGTAAATAAAAGACAACTTAAGGAGTCTAATGTAAGTAATTAAATATAATAATATTAATTTAACAATCACAATTAATTAATAAGCTTACCTCAGTAGAGCAATAATCACTTTTAATCCGTCGCATTGTAGGAATGTTTCGTGCAACTCTTGTTGTCGTAAGATGACTGCTAGTTGTTGTAACGTGCTGCGTCTTAAAGAAGGTTCTAATAAAGGTTGTGCGGTCACACGTGACACAAATTCCAGTCCGTCGTCTGCTAATACGATGTCTTGTTTTAATACTTCCAGGATTTGTATCAAACCTGATGTCTATGGAACAACCAAGCACAAAATAAATATCTCAATTTACTCAATTACATTACAGCTTTACTATCACCATTTCAGAACAATCTTGAGAATTTTTGGCCAGTTACTTCAACAGCTACTATGATTTTGATACCATATCACTTTCTAAGAAGTGTTACTTATATAAATACTAATTATAATCTAGAAAACTCATTGAGTATGGCGCGGCTTTATAAATCACAAAAACAACGTTAAATTATCTGCAAAATTCCTAGAGCAAACAACACTGCATGCCACTGATTCATAAGTTCCAGCAATATACTTTATTAGTAATTTTATTCAAGTGCGTGTTGTAATTATTACCTGTGGAGTCCTATTCATAGGTGAAGAATTATCAATATTAAAATCTTGAGGTTGTACTCTTCTTAGAGAATTCAACAAAACATCAGCCCGAAGCAAGTCTTTAGGAGGCATATATCTCTCATCATCTAAAATTCAGGAGGCAGGGATTAAACATATAAAAGCTGAATTTTTCAAGTGGACTTTTAGGGCCCTTGGTTTGCCGTTCGACATTCCTTCACATAGATTGATCCTCACAAGCTACACTATGATTTTCTATAATGTGTGTTTATTTTTTCATAATCAGCCGATAAGATTCCTGACAAGGGTAACAGATTTTTCAAAAATCTAATGAAGCCACTCTAGTTTTCGTCAAAATCGGCCTCTAGACTTGAATGTTATATTCTATTTCGTATAGTTTAGGATTTGGCCTTAAAGGCCCACTTGAAAAATTCAACCTGTATATTTCTTAGATATTTTCCTCATACCAAATGCTTTGGAAAAATATGAAGAATGTGCTTCTATGTTTTTGCAAAGCGGTTTAGTATATTCCTTGAAATAGGAACTGGCGAGCCAAACAATGGGACTTTCATGGCATTAAAGGCGCTACAATACAATATTTATACATATACAATACAATACTCTTTATTGTACACCAAAATGACAGAGAAAAAATACACAATAATCTTAAATACTATAAGGTAGTACAAAGGGAGGCCTTATTGCTTAAAGCAATCTCTTCCAGACAAGCTTTGGATGGACGCAAAGATAGCGTTGGCGTGCAGTTGAACTAGATACTAATAATAAGACACAATAATTATTATACATATACAGCTATAAAAATATATACGTACGTACATATACACACAAAACTAGTAATAAACACGTTATGCAGTTAGATAGTGCTCCTTCACATGTCTGTTAAAGGAATTACGATTATTAAATTAATTAAAGGCGATTACGATAACTATTAGTAAATCAGTTCAAAATAACAGACCAGAAAATATTTTATACATTAGAAGAGCCAAATTATAGTTTACTTCATTTGGAGTGACGATCATTGTTATATTTATTCTATTTAAATTCCAGAAGTAGTTTGTATGTAGGTCTTAGTTACAAACCACTACTGTTATACCCAGAATATAAAATAAAAATAATATATCTTACCAAGTAACCGGCAAAGGAAATGCGCAGATTCAAGTTGCACAGCGACGCAACGGACGAACAACAACCTCACAAGACCGGCCGTTGTATCTCCTAATGAAATACCCAAACAGTCAGCTATATCCAGTTCCAGAGTTTTGCAGATTGCTTGGCCTGAAACACCCATCATAAAACAACTAATCACCCATGCGCAAGTACGACTCTCATACTGCCACTGGATTTCATTAGTTATGTACGTTATTTAGTCTTATCCCTAGAGTTCCCAACTGTACTACAATATAATAGTACTTATCGTTCTATATTTTATACAATTGTATTACAGAAAAATAATATAGTACGAAATGTACAATATTTTCATCGTTAATACAATTGTCGCGCTTTTTACTCAGATTCTTATTATTATTTTAAAAATAATAGAAGTTTGGTGGCCAAGGAAAAAAAGTAGTAATAAAAATATAAATGGAAAAATCAATAATGAAATAAATCAAATATAAAATAACTAGCTTATGCCCGCGACTTCGTCCGCGTGGAATAGTTAAAAAAAGTAACTTAAAAAACCCCCGATTTTGAAACATTCCTCATTGGTGCTTCGCTCCTAATGGTCTTAGCGTGATGATATATATCCTATAGCCTTCCTCGACAAATGGGCTATCTAAAACTGAAAGAATTTTTCAAATCAGACCAGTAGTTCCTGAGATTAGCGCGTTCAAGCAAACAAACAAACAAAGTCTTCAGCTTTATATATTAGTATAAGATTAATGAAAAATAAATGTGTACTACTTTTTCTTCTAATTTCCCCAAAAGTACTATATTTTTACGGTTATACACAAAAATAGTATATTTTTCCTTCAAAAACGTGGTAACCCTACTTACCCCCGGACTAGTATTAGTTATACGAGGTTTATCGGATTGTGAAAAAGTATTATTCATAATCGATTTCAGATTGTTATTATGTATAACACTTTTTTGATGAGCCTATAAACCTCATATAATTATTATGAAGAAGAGGGGTCAAATTTTAATTAGTGTACGTAGTTAAATATTGTATCATAAAACTTTATTTCAGTAATGAATGTCGTTTTAAGCCACGGACCATGAGAATGCACAGTGAAGATAAGTTTATTTGAATGTTTGTTTGTTACCTCGGAACGACTTTTAGCATGTTCTTATTATTTAGTGTATAGCTCCATATACCAGAAATGAAACAGAATAATTGATCGCCGAAATTGATAAAAGGAATGTCTACCTATATGCGTTTCATGCGCCGCATACACATGTATCAAAGGCAATACTGGCAATAAACTGGCTAACAGCTTCCACCAACAGGTTTCCGAAAGCACAAGTCGGCCTTTTAATAAATACAACAAAATTTCTGATGCACTGTCCTCTACCTGTAAAACATAATATGTTAATACAGTCTATGGTTGTAACTACACATTTATCATAAGCTACAAAATAGTAACCGACTGAAGCTTTGGTTAAAGTTTCGACCAGTTATCGACAAAAAATTAAATTTGGCTACTATTTTAGTTTTGACCAAAATTCGCCTGAAACTTCAACATAACCGAAACTGAAGTTCTATTCCAAGGATTAAGGATTCTAATTACGTTGTATAAAGATTAAAGCTATGACTGCTTTCCTGCTTAGAGTCAGGGAGACACAGCCACATCTTGCACTAAAGTGCAAGTCTAAAGAATACTATACCTAGTCTTGCCATAAATATTGTAACAAAGAAAATTATTTTTTTCTATTGCAAATAACATTTATAAGTTTTACAGTGTGTTAGTTTAATACATAAATATAAAACAATTTAAAGTATAAAAAGCTTATTCGAAGTGGTCTCCATTGGCTGCAATACAGTCCTTTAAACGTTGAGGCCAGATATCAATAGAAGCACGCACTCTTTCCATGGGAAAATTCTTCACTGCCAATCGTATAGATTGTTTTAGGGACTCCAAATTATCACGGCGTTTAGAGCAAGCCTTACTTTCTAAAACTGGCCATCAATCATAATCCAGCGGATTAAGATCGGGACTAGACGACGGCCAGTCTTTCAGCTCTGATGAAGTTCGAAACGTTCGTATCCAACCAAGACTGCGTGGACCGAGCTTTATGACCCGGCGCCGAGTCTTGCTGGAAAGACCATTCTTGGTTATTGAACATGGTGTTGTTAAAGGGCTTAACTACCTTCTCAAAAATGGTATCTTGATACACTTGTGCCGATGTTTTGATACCTTTTTCACAAAAATATGCCTCAGTCACTCTTTCACAGCTAACACCCCACCAAACCATCACTGAAGACGGATAATGCCCATGTTGCACTCTGTCGACTAATTGAGAAGCTTCCTTAGAGCTTTGAGCATAAATACGGTCATTTTGTTTGTTAAAATGTTGCTCAATTGTAAAAAAATTCTCATCCGTAAACAAAATTTTTCTGTGACCTCCCTTTGCGTACCACTTCAGTAGTTGTTTCGATTTTACCACCCTATTCTTTTTTAAATTATGAGTTAAGAAATGACTAGTGCGTCTCTTATAGGCTGCAAGTCGAGTCTAAGTCATCTTTAAAAATACGCGACATGGTTCTAGGTGATATCTTCATCTCCCGAGATAAAATCTTTTGCATTCGGACAGGATTTCATCGAATTCTTTCCCTTATTACTTTGACCACCTTTATCGTACGAACACTACTTTCTGTCACAAACAGAAGAGGTCTCATTGTACCTATTAATAGCCCGGAACACAAACATTCGACTAATACCAAGCGTATGAAGAGTTTTAAAAATTGCATTTGGCTCCATACCTACTTTGTGTAATGCAATCACAGCGATTCGGTTCTCTTTATGGCCCCACTTCATTTTAATATCGCAAAATGTTGTACAATGTATTGGCGCCAAAATGAGAAAACACAATGAACAATCATATAAAAATGACAGATTTCAAATTCAAATGTAATATTTGTTTCTTTTTAATTGTAACAGTATTTATGGCCAGACTAAGTATAGAACAATACATTTCTTCGCAAAATTAAATAAAAAAATCTATTTTACTGTTTAATTTGCACATACAAAATATCCTTGACAATAAATACTTTGTAGCACTTAGGCCAATATACAAATTTGATTTTCAACTGACTTCTTTAGTTAGCATAGATAATAAAATTGTATACCTCCTTGTACTTGGAAGACAGCCCATGGCAACAGAGTTCGGTTAATATGCTAACATCGCATAGCAGAGTTAAACATTTCTCATTATAAGATTCATTAACATCATCACTAATTAAAATGGCCTTCACCATTTCTGACAGCTTCTTATAAAAGCTTGCCTGAACCCATACGGTGTTATGTGCCATAAGGCAAACAGTTATATTTCTTACGATAGACCAATCATTATCATTCATATCAAAATCTTTTGTTTTACTAAGCAAAATATCAGCAATATCATTAAGCAATTTTTCATTTTGGAAAATCTCCAACACTGGTAATGAGTTTTTGATACATGAAAAAACTGTTTTTGACCTCCTGATATTATTTTTATTTTTTACAAACTTATTTGCATCTTCCATACTTGAAAAAATTTGTTTCAACTCTCTGTATTTACTTTTAAATTCTTGTTCTATAGTCAATCTTGAATTCTGAAACACGATTAAAGTCTAATTTACTTACTAGCGAAACACAAACTGCCAAAAGCAAATATAATAAGGCTTCTTTAAGCTTTATTACACTTACACTACTGTGTAGTTAAAGTGTTAGAGCCCCGAAATATACCTACTTGAACATATTTGAATTATCATTTACGATCATGATGTAATTTTTTTTAAATAAGATCCCTATTTGTGTACTTTCATAATAAATAAATAGTTTTATCTTATTTGGCTAGGTTTTATTTTTATCATTGTTAGTTAGTAGTTAGTGAGTGCTAAAAGTAAGAAAAAGTTATCATTGTTTAAAAAGTGAAGGAACTTGTAACTTGCATGTACAAAAATAAATCAAAGCTACCTGCAATTTTAATATTTGTGCTTTCTATCTCATTACAAATTACAATTTATTTTTTAATAACTTATAAATGTTCTTAGTTTAAGGGAATTGTATAAATTCTTTTATGAGAAATAAAGTTCTTTAACCCGAAAAGACTTGGTCCACCTGTATTTGTAAATGGTCTCACAAAAAGACATGCTTAGAACCGTATAAAGTAGATAAAAGAAAACTTAGGAATTCAGTATCCTAATAAGTTTCTTTAGAACTTTTAACTGATTTAGCCTAAAATATTTTTTAATTATAAACAATGACCTGTGGTGCCATCAGACGGTCCAAAGCAACTACTTCCGCATATTCGTGATGACGATGACGAACATAACAAGTATCAAAATAAATGGAACTTTACGCTGTCTTACTACCAAAATATACTTACTGGTATTACTACCAGTGTTTACACGTGTTTAGTATTGCTACTAAACACGTGTCAATTTTACTAACCGATTCTGCAATAGCGCTTTAAGCCCTAAGATTATGTAGGATTTGGTAGATTATAAGAGTTATATTTTAAAGGGGTCATTATCACGGAGCTAATATATATTTCCGTGATTCAAAAATACAAAAAATTACATATTGGTACACTTCAGTTACATTTTGGTACATAATTATGTAATTACATTACCTCCATGTAATAACGTGGTGCTAACTTTGGGTAAATTATTATTCTTTATTTCGATTAATGATATATAACCTAAAGTTAATATACCTGTAAAATATTAGCTAATCCTTTAGTGATTTCAGGATAGAACATTTCCAAAGCAGGGTCTAGTAGAGCTGCCTGCATAGCTGTAATTAATGATGTTGGCGGCATGGCCGAATCTCTAGACCATTTCAAAAGTCGTTCACTACAAAACACTAAATGTAACCACGCCACACGGTGATGAATCCGCGCAGTATCTTCAAAGAAGGACTTCCTAAAATTATATTTAATTGTACTAAGTATTATTCTTTTGGGTCATTCGTATCCTAGTGTTATATTCAAGATTATTTTCAAGGTACTGACTTAGCCTAAGTACTCCAGGCAAATTAAACTTCTTATATACCTGTATAACACATTTCCTTATGACAAGCCCTTGTTTTATGATGCAGACATTTGGTTAATATATAGACAGAAGGTAACCACTTACCATCAGGTGGATTATTTGTTTACAAGCAGACATAGAAAATAGATGCTTTAACAACAACCACAAGCAAGAGCGAAAAATAAATTTTATTTATTTTTTAAGAAAACCAATAGCTTTTACGTAAACACAATTACGATTTATTGTAGTTTAGAAATATGCATATTCTCTGCCAATATTTAAATGCCATTGGAATGAAACAGGTGCTGTAACAATTAAACGACCACAATGCAAGTAGTAGCAGCATGAAAATAAGATACAATATAAAACTGTTACAAGTATTCATATTTTATATTTTTGTTAAAATGTATTAGTTTAAAGTTACCTGTACTTTATCAAAAGCTCTCCCATAGCTCGCATTACAACATTGCTTTTGTGAGCTATATCCTTATAAATTTTTTGACTATGATCCATATTCCAAAAATCCACTGTCACACAGCCAAGTAATAACTGAATAAGACTGTCAACTAGACACAAACAAACATTGATCTCCTTCTAAAATATAGTTATATATATATATGAATTCAATATTAAGTACGCAAAATCCGTGTATTTGATTAAGTGTTAACTATTTTTATGTATAAGGCAGTTGACCCACATGGTCACCAAGTCTGCTATTACAGTCATACTAATTTTATAAGTTTTTTTTATTGCAAGAGTTCAGCAGATAGACAGACAGCCCACTTGATGGAAAGCGGTTACCATCGCCTATGGACATTTGCAACACCAAAGGTGCTACAAATGCACTCCTGCTCTCTTAAGAGAGACTTAGAACCTAGTCACTAATGCCGGAACATAACTCAGGGTTGTTGTGGCAGCATACTCTAGAGCAGGGGTGGTAGCCATCCAGTCGGGCAAATACCCTACCACCTGGCAAGTATACATATACAGCTATTATGAAGTTATTATGATGCTAGTGAACAACCATCCATTCTGATACAACTGTAATAGCAGACTTGGGGCCCTGATGTAAACTGTTTGCAGATTTAGGAATATTAACAAGACATTATTAGCTTCAAATAATAGTTAAAAAATGACTTTCATAAATCAAACAGAAACCCTCAGAGGGAAATTTTCTTTATGGCTATGTTGTATTTAGTTTGATTGTTATAAAAACTGTTATGTACTCAAATATACAAGCAGCTCAAGAAAATGAAGTATATATAATGACTAGACGAAACAATTCCTCAGAAAACTCTCCAATACATAATCTATTGAATAAGCTTAATACACAAATTCAAAATAGTTTTAACATCTAATGTCTCCCTAATTTCAGTACTTATCACTTTTAATGTCATCTTTGGTTACTATTTACATTGTAGTAATACTTTTAACAAGCCACGGTTTCAATATCAAATATAAACAAAATGAAAATATAGTGCATAATAATGCTCACCAAGCTTAATATTTCACTTTTGTCCAGTGTGTCTACTAATATGACATTTCGCGTCATAACTGACAAAATCATTTGCAATGTATCCAAGGCATATAAAGGGGCAGGTAACTGTTTTAGAGCTGCAATACCGTCATCGTATCTGGACGTTCTAAAAGCTCCTTCTACTCCAGCAATGTTCTCAAGTTCTTCATTAATTCTATCTTCTGAACCTTTGTTCTCAGTTAGAACCTAAAATAGTAATCAATTCATAACATACGCTGAAAGTTTAAAAATGCACACATTATCAATGTATCCTAATTAAAAATATATTACTTTCTTTATATGCAACTGCCAAAACCAGGGGTAATAAACCTGTAGTATGGCAGGGTGTCATAAACTTACAATTGACTTGCAGAAAACAAACTACTCAGTTCTTTCAAATATTTTGTTAGGAGTGGAAATCAAACCAAGATATTGGCACAAGGAGTTTATACTAACCAACACCACAACCATGCCATCAATCTTCTTGCACAACCTACTGTCTGGATCAAACAGCTAAAATTATGGGTCTGGGAAAAACTGCTGGATTTCAACTAAAACTACCCCCATATTCCTCTAATTATCCGATAAATGGTAGCGGAATTTAAATGAAAGCCTTTAAAACCTAAAGCCCTTTAGGGTAATAGGGTTATTATGTTAATTACTACAGATAATTTGCAAATCTTTTGAAAATATAGCTTGAAGTTTGGGATACTATAGATTGAAACA
Source organism: Dendrolimus kikuchii (assembly GCA_019925095.2). Classification (NCBI taxonomy): domain Eukaryota; kingdom Metazoa; phylum Arthropoda; class Insecta; order Lepidoptera; family Lasiocampidae; genus Dendrolimus; species Dendrolimus kikuchii. The sequence continues at coordinate 16,612,896 of CM034392.1, forward strand.
TCACAATGTAATAAATTTTTACATGATATCAGGTCTTACCGGCTGTGTTTCATGAATCAGATCTAAAGAACTAAGCTCTAGTACACGTCTATAGAGAGTTTGTGTCAAACAAAGTAGAACAAGTAGTGCTTCTATGGGGCGACCACCTTGATTTCCTTCTGATATTGTAACCAAGGTCTGGAAATTAAAATAATAATTAATGATGATTTCAATTAATGATAGGCAATATTAGACAAGCCCTAACTTGTGTTAAGTATGAAAGATAATTAAAACTAGTATATCTCATACAACCTCTACAGGTGTTCAATGGGCTCATGAAGGATTCACACTCTAAAGCCAACTAATTCACCTTTATCTCTCCAATATTTATGTAATTCTATAAAATTATACTATGATTATTTTTATGTTAATCAATGTGTGTACAATATACTTTTGCCTTATCTCTATGTTAGCTTCCCATTTAAAAATATATATTCTGTTTTACTTCTATATCTTAGTTATATTGCAAAATCCACATGTTTTGCAAACTTTTCTAATCCATCCTAAGGTTGTCTGGAAGAAATTGCTTTAAGTAATAAGACCCCCTCTTATTTTCTGTACTTATGTTTCTCTGAACTGTATCTTAGGCACCAATGTATATTTTATACCATAGAATTTTAAATGATGCTTGAAAATCCTTTCAATATGTAGCTTACTTAGCAATAGGGCTTTATAGGAAATATTGCATTTTCTAAGATTAAAAGTTTTCATATTAGGTGTCGATCATCGTGCAAGTGCTGGTTTTGCATGTCTGTAGTAACTAAAAAACAGATTTGACTTACAAAATTATTGAAGACATTACTCACTTTCACAATTTCAGGGCGATTTAAAAATATTTCTGGTGGGAAATCACGCAAAAATACATCACAAATAAACCTGCAACACCTTCTAGTTGATTTGAGTAATTTCAATGCATCTTCTATTAGGAGCATTGTTTTTAAATCTGACAAACATAGCTCGGTCCAAGGAAAAAGAAGTAGTTTAATGCCATCAGAAGTCTTGGAGCTAAAAGATATTAACAATATAATTATATTTCCCACATTGAGATATAACGCTTATATGATCTAAGATTTCCCATTAGATTTCTTTGAAAATGTTCTTAGCCTAACTAAAAAGATATAACCTATATATCAGAATTCATGTTTTATTCTATTATTTCACAACATTTTATCCTTTAAAAAACGAGGAGACTAGAACCCAGGAGTGTAAAATGTTTCGGCTTATAATTAGAGTCAACCTCTAGTGCGTGCTTGTTGTTTAAAGAGCAGGAGTTGTTAATACAGGTTACATTGTACTTAATTTTTATATTAGTGCTATTTGCACTCGGAAGTTTAATTTAATTTTATATCGCAAACTATTCCATCTCCGGGCATGAAAAGTATTTATGTCAATTTTCGGCATTAAAACTACATTTAAACAAAATAACAGCAAAACCGATCCAGTATTCCTAGTAGTTTTCCGTGAAAACTTAACGGAAAGATATATCGAGTTACTATCGCATTTTTTATAGATGATGAATGTTTATATCTATAAACTTGAGAAATGATTAATCTTATCCAAACTTTCGACCTTTATTGCAAACCATCCTAGTTATATTTGTCTATCCCTCGTTTATGACAACTACATAAACGACAAAAAGGACAAAAAGAAGAAATCGTACAAAACGGACAAATCAGACAAAACGGACAAATCGGACAAAAACGACAAAAAGGACAAATTGGTCAACTCGGACAAATCGGACAAAACGGACAAATCGGACAACTCGGACAAATCGGCCGACTCGGACAAATTGGACCAATCGGACAACTCGGACACAAAGGACAAATCGGACATAAAGGACAAATCGGACAAATTGGACAAAGATGACCAAAATTACGAAAATGGAAAAGCACAAAAAACCTATCCCACTTTTTGGGATAACCTTTACATAAATCTATTCCAAAAACTATCCCATTATCCGGGATAAAAGGTATCCCTTGTCTACCGGTATTAAAATTACATGTATAGCGATTTTTAACTAAATCGGTCGAGTAGTTTTTCCGTAAAAGCATAACAAACAGAAAGATGAATATGTTTTTATCTCGGAAACTATCCCATTTTTCGGAATAAAAAGTATCCTATATTCATTCTCATATATATATATATATATATATACTGAGTTTCAATCAAATCGGTCCAGTAGTTTTTACGTGAAAACGGAACAGACAGACAAACAGAGTTACTTTCGCATTTATAATATTAAATAGGGATATATGGAGCAAATTGTTTAACCAACTTTTCTGTTCATGTTTTTAGAAAACTATGTAACTTCAAGCTTAGTGAAATGAGTAACATGAGTAACATAGATTACAGTTATTTCTCCAGTATTTAAAATCAAATATTATTTTTAGCAGCGCGATAAATTTTTCACTACGAAAATTCATGAAGATTTCCATAAAAACCCGGTATAAGTAAGGTTACTAAAGACATACATAAATAAATCGTAATGTTCTACTAAATATGTCTAAGAAACACAGAAAATGTCGTATCAAGCAAGTCGTATTATCACATGGTTTCAACATCACGAAATCCCAGGGAATATAAAAATCCTGGATTATATTGTTTTAGTCTCATATTTTTATGAATAATACCCACTTTAAAACAGTCCTGAAGAATTTCCCGTGGGCTTCCCGAAATATAAAGTATTGCATCTCTAGAAAAAGGACTTAAGCTATCGTTCTAGTGAAATTGTATTAAAATCAACTAATATTTATGCAATCCAACTAATTTGCACCATACTCGGTAAAATCCCGCGGGCTTCCCGGGACACAAAGCATTGCAGCAATAAACTATCGTTTTAATGAAAACAGTATCAGATAAGCTAATATTTACGCATCCGAACAACTTCAGACCGCTCCCGGAAAAATTCCCGCGGGATTCCCGGAATAAAAAGTATCACATATTTTATTACATAAAATTTGATATCGACCAATGCAAAAAATCGAATTAGAATTCGATTTTTTTTCAATCTAGCCATAGCCTAGCAATCTTTTAAATAATTTCCACAAAAATTCCCGCGGGATCTAAGAATTTGCTGTCGCTCAGCAAAAACCGCATCGAAATCGGCCCCATAGTTTATACGTGAATCCTGAACAAACAGACAAGAAATCTAAAAAAAATGCACTGTTTTCTCGGTCATTTATATAAACTATTCCCATTGAGTTATAACATGTCTAGAGAGAGCATTGCTAACAAACAACACCGGCAAAAACGGCATCAAAAACGCGAAGCGTTGCTAAATTCACTCTGCGTTTTCGGGATATCAGGAAAAAAATATTACCCCATTTTTTATAATTAAATATTTTTTTATGTAAGTGAAAAGTTTAAATGATCGTTATGATTTAATCGCTTTAAGTGATATAATTTAATATTACTCAGAGGTTTTAGTTTTTTTTTAAATAAAGTATTAGCAACAAAAGTTGTGTGTCTTGGAACGAACCATAAAAAAATACATGCACAAATGAATTCATAACACATTTTAGCACATGTAGTAATTTTAATTCGCAATAAACTGCTTGTACAGATAATTAGTACATATTTATAAGTTTGTTAATTACCAATACTAATGTAATAATTCTAAAAAAACTATATAATTATATATATATATAATATATTAAATTATTTCTTTATTAGGAATTAATGGAGATACAGCTAACAGAATATAGACAAAATTTAATATCTTAATTATGACAATAAAAAGTTATCTATAATATTACTAGCGGCCCGGAGCGGATTCACCCGCGGTCTGTCCCGTTCCCGTGGTATAAAGCGTTATGTTATATAGCCTATGACACTCCCTGTTAACGTAGCTTTCCAACAATAAAAGAATTTTTAAAATCGGTTTAGTAGATCCCGAGATTATCCCCTACAACATCACAAACTTACAAACTTTACCTCTTTATAATATTAGTACAGATAACTCCGACCGAATCATCTGCTTTAAACGATATTCAGTTTTTTTTACATCCTCTTTGACGATATTTGCAGCACGCATTCTGTCAATTCTATGTCAAACTACATAAGGTTACATTGAAAAGTTTATATTGTCCAAAGCGCTAAGGTTAGATTAGAAATAATTTTATATGGTGGTTAAGTATTCTTAAATTTTCTAATTATCCTTCACACAACTTACATCTTATCGTTCACGATCATATATAATTATTTCAGGTACTTTATTTCAATACAACTGTGCCGTTGATAAGAAAATATAAAAAACATAGTGCAAAAATAATTCCGAAAATGATTCAAAATATTTTCTTTCAAAATCCATCTCTTTGTCCAAAAATATGCTACAATCGGATCCGTAGGAAGTCTAAAACGTAATATAAACTAGTTTAAGAAAACCGGATACACAAACATTACATGTCTGTTTTCTATAGATTTTTTCAATTCATATTTCATAAATAAAAAAAATCGTAACAAAAGTCCCCAAATTTTGGAAAATAAGTCACACTTGTCACCTGACAACATCAATCAATTCGATAACCTTGAAAATGTCGAAATTAAATTTCACGTTTTTACAAAGAAATCATGAGAAAAGTGTTAAGTTTTCCGATTAAATGACATCTCATACTTATCCTTTCCCGTTTTAAAATCGAGAGCTCTAACCAGTAAAGTAATCGAAACGACACTAACAGGCGTGGGAAGCCATTGAAGCCAGTGCACCAATTTTGGTGCACTGTTTTTGGGCCGTTTTTGTGCAATTGATGCGTGATCTAGACGTTTATATGATCTAAGACTATTCCAGTCGTTTCTTATTTAAGCTATTCAGCTTTAATGTGGAAACGAGGCATGTTTAGAATTTTATAATATTATCGATTAAATCAAAAAACTACTTCATTCAAAAATTTAATAACAATCCAGCATCGGAATATATTCAAAATGATTGACTTACTGATTTTCACAGTTATGATCATAATCTGAAACAGGTGTATCTTTTGAAGACGAAAAATTGTTCATGTAGTGTTGGTTATCACTTGAACCACCACTTACTTCACTGAAAAAGGGTAGAACAAACCAATTATCAAACATGAACCTATATGAAATGAAAAATAAAGATCACATATTACACATAAATTCAAGAGGTTAGATATGTATACTAGGCCACTCAGAAAGTATTGCCAAAAAAGTTTTTAGGTATGAGAGACTGGCCAGTTATAATCTATTCTAAAAACATGATTATTTATAACTAAAAAAAGTTATGCTCCAATTTCAAAATTTCCCTCGTGATCGTTTGCGAGCTAATTTAAATAATCGTGTCTCATTGAAAAATGATTACGATTTCAAGTGTCGCCTGAAACCCGACGAATCGTACGATCGACTTCAAATGGCATTCATGGATGAAGGCTCTTCTAAGGCAACATGTATCGTTGGTACAACGAATTCAAGCGCGGTCGATAACTTTGGGGGATGAAGAAAGAAGTGGTTAGAGAAGAAAATGCAGTGAAAAATTTGATCCAAGACAATAGGCGAGTTACATATTGTTACGTGCGACCGTGGGTACGCACTTGGGATTGGAAAGAAACACCAGTTCTTTTAAGTAATACTTTTATTGACTTACACAGCCGCAAGTAATACCTCTCCGCAGGGTTGCCCCTATACGCACGACTAACGATGCACTGTCCTGAGGACAACGTGTCTCCCTCACAATAACGTCGCCGATATTGCATAGGCCACCTCCTGCTACTGCAGTGCTCACCTCTGATATTGCCGCGTGTAGCTCGCTTCTGGTTCGTCTCTTGAACTACACTACACTCTTCCTTCACATAACTATCCACTAAACTTGTCACTAAATTCACCACTAAACTTGTCACTAAATTCACCACTTAACTCATCACTGTCTTCTATTAAACTTCTCTTCCAACTCTTCCGTATCGCACTTGTCGCTTCGCTGCCTTGAACTGAACTCAACTCTAAACTGCCAGGTAGACGCGCCTTACGCTGCTTATATACCCGGAAGAATCTTCTGGAACTCATAATTTCGATCTTCTTTTCGTTATTCTTTTATTTGCTATTCATCCCTTTCTATACACCTATCTATCTCCGTCTTTCCTTTCCCGAACCTTCTACTAACCTAGAACTTTCATTCATCATCTATCTCTTTCTAACATCTATCTATCTCTGTCTTTTCCTTCCCGAACTATCTATTCTAGAACTTTCGTTTATTGTCTATCCTTTTCTAACATGTATCTGTCCTTGTCTTTTCTTTCCAGAATTTTCTACCTTTTTCTAGAAGTCTTGAGACCGGCTTCCGCTGCTAGAAAGTTCTACCCTCGGTCGCTACAATATCAAGTGATTCCCAGCACGTACTGCAGATTGGATTGGAAAGCCTTCACAAGATTATACACGTGCATCTTCGTGTGTGGACAGTTTTGCGCTGGGTGCTGGCATAGGCTTACCGATGGTCAAAAGCAGGCCCGGGTAAAATGGTGTCGTGATATGATAAACAAACTAGAAGCAGGTTCATCTCGGCGTGTTTATGACATCTTTACCGGTGATGATTTATCAATATGACCAAGAAACGAAGCGCCAGTCAACTGTTTGAGTGTTTCAAAATGAATCAATGCCTACCAAAGTGAAGCGATCTAGAAGCGGGGGAAGATTTTTATTGTGAGTTTTTCCAATTTGACTGGCTACTCGGTGTCAATTCCTTTACGGAACCAAAGAATCATCAATGCCGAATGGTATACTACAAAATGCTTTGCAGAAGTTTTCTCTGTTATGAGTAACAAGTAACCAAACACTGGGCTCCGCAGACTACTGCTCCACCACAACACGCCCACCCATACCCCGCTCAAAACGAGGGACTTCCTGGACAGCATATTGTTCAAACTCCTGGGTCACCCTCCTTAGAACCCTGACCTAGCAACGTCTGACTTCTTATTATACCCGAAAATAAAAGATTAGCTCAAAGGTACACAATTTTCATCACCAGAAGATGCGCTGTCAGTGTTCCAGCAAGCTGTAAATGAGGTGTCTACAGCAGACCGGAAAAACTGTTTCGAAAACTAGTTCAGACACATGAAACTTTGTATAAAGGCTGGTGGAGCATACTTGGAAAAGATTTAATAAAAAAATATTTACCTATAGAACATTTTTTATTATTTTTGCAAAACTGAGTTTCCCACATACAACGGTGAAGATTAAACATCAAATCATTACATTTCATATATCTTCTATTATGGATAAACAAAGTAATCTCCATGAACACAATACTGTGTAGTTACAAGACATAAGATTTATAAGCCATAACACTATTATATTATACATGTCTTGGAAATCCTACAATTATAATTTATTAATTCCAAAAACATGAAAAATTAACTTTAAATCACCTTAGATAAGATCTTACAGAAAGTTGAATGCACTCAAAAGAAATTATTTCCAAAAAATTCTGAATAAAATGTAGAAGTGGGTACCATTGTTTCAAATATTTATGGCCAAACAGAGATAAAATTTGGTTTCATGATCATTATAAAGCATTTTATGGTTGATAGATACCTAATTTGCTTACCTATTGAGTTCAGAAAGATGCAATCTAGGAATTGTAATATTATCTGCAGATTCAACTGTATTGATGAATTTCAAGGTATCAACTAAATCTTGATATACTTCTTTTGCATCATCATCTAATTTACTAATTATTTTATTTAAACTGGACAATAATCTTTTTATTCCAAAGTCTTTGATGACATAAGTTCCTGCTTTTGTCTGTAAGTCATTTAAAGAAAAAATAATCAATATAATTATGAAATTGAATATACTTTTAAAGATAATTAAACCACAGATATAATATGTGTGTATATAAGGGGTCATTCTAGTATTATGTAAATGAGCTTTAGGGGAGTTGCAATATTTTTTTACTTTTGCTGTGAAATGTAGCAAGAAGTTTTAATATTCCTTGTTTTAAGTATTATTAACACTGAAAAAGGCCATCTAATGTACTTGGCCATTCACACACTAATAATTTTAAAATGTATAACTAAAGATGTGATGATATAAACTAAAAAACAGATGCTTTACATAGATGAAAACAATCCAACACATTCCATGAATTTAAGGCAGATTTGTGATGATAAATATCATTAATAATACATAGAATTGAATCTAAACTCTGAGCAGAACACTATTTAATGATTTTCATTATTAAGCCTGCAATTAAAACTAAAATTGACCTTAAAGTTTAGGAAGACTACCTTCATATATTGAAATACTAAAACTTTCAGAACTTCACCTTTATTGAAGCAAGTAGTAAATCTAATGCTTCTTTTTGTAATGCTGGATTTTCTACATTGAACCACTCAAGTAGAGCCTCCAAAAGTTCTCTAGTGCTTGCTAATTCATCTTCCAGTTCCCACCCTAGGCGTAATTTGGCTGTCAATATTTTAAGAGCCCGCTCACGAATTTCTTTCAATGGATTACCTGAAAAAAAATCTCAGCAGTTTCAAAATATATCAAGTGTGTCTACTAAGATTAAAGAAGATACAGTAGAATAGCCGGCACGGAAAGAAATCTTAGAACGCAAGCAGGAAACTTACAGACAGTACGAAAATGCTTACTTGTATAGGATCTCATATATTTCATAAGATACTTACTAAGTTTTAAAATGTATGTTGATAACGTATTATTCGAACTCATTTTCACATAAATTTACAACATATTCAATAACACTGAAATGAGATTTCATAATCCGGTTATTCTGGTTTCACAGTTTATAGGTTTTAAGGAGAGTAATACGTTTCTTGTGTGTAGGTCTCGGTACCGTACTACAAGAATTATTACAACAGAAACATTCCTGTTAATTGTTTTGACTTTCCTATTGACATTACTTGACTATTGACTTTGACATCACACAGAGCGTTCCAGCTTTTGGAAGGCCTTTGGGTCAAAAGCACTAGACTTCAAACAATAAACTTTTACATCATCAATTTTTTTCAACTACCTTCAAAAATATAAAAATGAAATTAAACTTTAAAACTAATTTAATAACAAAAAATCCTTTAAAATTAAGAGAAATGTTTATTTTATTATTATTTATTTAAAACATTCAAAACAATCATGATAGTCCTTATTAACCCAAAGGTCTATTAAAAGGTCTTAAACTTTAATCATAACTATATCTCAGATCCATATAAAGTTTTTATGTAAATAGCAAATATAGTATATAAGCAACTATTTTTGGTACGCATATGAACACAAATCGTAAAGATTTCATGAATAAATTAGGATTAATTTTCACACTTGAAGATCTTGTTCCAAGTTAAGTCAAGAAAGACAAATTCGTTTTGTTTTTGTTAGCACTGTTGTTTGGTCATACACAAGCAAAAACCTCAAACATACACTCAGAGACATCACATTATAAAAAGGTGGTAACTTGAAATTAGTAGCAATGGTTAAAGTTGGCGTACTTAGAATAGTAGTACCCTCGGCATTCATTTGACGAAATTGGATTTGGTGCTGGGCTATAATAACTGAATACGGTATTACACCATTTTTTAGAATGTGGCTTAAATCGATCCTTTGGTAATAATAAGCTACTGGAATTTTTATTTTTATTTTATGAAATCTTTAAGTGCTTTAAAATGGCATTTAAATTTTAAATCTGACAAGCCCGCGCAAAAACGCTGTCCACGGTCCACCATTTTGATGATGTCACTGTCCTATAAACAAAAATAAACGTTTTATTGTCAACTGTATGTAAAATTAGCATATTTCGATTTCATACGGAGATAACTATGTATTTTATGCATTCATAGATTTATTATAAGACATAGTAAAATACCGTTTTCAATTTCATTGAAGTACTTTTTTAAGGACCGTAGGCGCTAGGAGGGTAAAGTAAAATTTTTAAAGTCAGTCTAGGGTTTTCGCCATTCAAACCTTTTTTAAGGACATTGGGCGTTTACTTCAAGAACGCGTTGCATAACCTGAGCGTCAGGAAGCTATAGAAAAGCTGCAAAGTGTGATGATGGTCCATTTTTTATTGCAACGGAATGGTGGGTCTTGTATTTCGTTTCATCCATGTAATAAAATGTTTTTTTTTTCTTCTTTAATGGCTTCCGCGGTTAGCGTTGAGCCAACAACAAATCTTGATCATCTTGATGAACTTATTCAACGTATTCAGTATCATCCTACAGGAAACAGGGTTTTTACGTTTAATATAGAATTAAAACGAAGAAACTTTTATGTATAAATACAAAAAAAAACGCGTAGAAAAAAGGAATTTGGAAAAGGAGAGGTTCAGAGAAGGAACTGGAAAGAATAGTGATAAATATCATATATTTATGTACAAATGAATAATTAAATGAAAATAAATAAATAGTTAAGTAAGAAAAAAACAATCTTATATATATTAATAAATCTTTATATCATTATCTACCATAAACATACCTAATAAACGATAAATCAAATGATTATTTGATGATAAATGGATTTGGATAGAAGTGGGTAAAGGAATAAGGAGCTGTGTGAGACCTTGGAAGAGCTGTGAGTGATCATATTTTGTACAGTTCAGGAAAATGTGATTCATATCCTCCACTTCACCACATTCACATAATTCACTGTTAACTATATCAAACTTAGCTAGATGGGCAGATGTACAAACATGACCTATTCTCATACGAGTCAAGATACATGACACCCTTTTGCCCAACGTCAATTTGGAGAACCAAGGTTTCAAAGGAATTTCAAATTCAACTGATTTATAAAATCTACCTTTATTATTAGACAGATTAGACCACACCTTACTCCACGAACTACGTAGGTATATTTTAGGTAGGGCTGCGAGGTCATGAGCGTATAATTATAATAAGCTTTATCGCCACATGCAGTAGCATCATTAGCAAGCCTATCATTTCCTCGTATGCCTGTGTAACCTGGTATCCACGCAAAGATAACAGAATAACCGCTTTGTGTACATTTTGTAATCAAATTTCGAGTTTCTATAATTAACGGGCTAACAAGTTTAGTTTTAAATAGATATTTACTTAAAGATTGAAGAGCACTCATTGAGTCCGAAAAGATAACTGTCTTTTTTAATTTTAAAAGAAGAATATATTCTACCGCTATGAACAAACCCAAACATTCCCGGTGAAAACTGAGCATTCAGGAGGTAATTTAACCTTTTGAACTATATCATACTGTGAGTGATACGTCCCAACCCCCACCATTCCATCTGTGGAACGTTTGGACGCATCACTAAAGATATGATGCCAGTTGTCATTAGCGCTGTTAAATTCAGAGTTCAAAACAGAGTTGAAAGCATGACAAGATTCAAAAGTTCTTTTACTTATGCCCAAATTCAGACGAACATGAGGCTTAACAATCAGAGCTTCATATTCAGATGTGTAGAGAGGAAAACGTTTTGAGTTGTGAATAGGGGCTTCAATAGATAACAATTTATGAAAACTATTGATTAAGCAAGGAGAAGACTTTTGGGATCAATAACTAGATGAGGTAATCTCATCGAAAAGGGATCTCAATTTGGATAATAATTGATGGTTACCAGATTGTACGCAGCGGAGTAAATAATTATCTGAGAGAAACTGCCTTCTAAGATGCAGAGGGGGATCAACACATTCCACTTGCATAGAATTAATTGGACTAGTTTTCATTGCTCCCAAGACAATTCTTAAACATTTAGATTGAATTTTGTTTAATTTATTCAAAGCAGCAGTACTACAGGGTTCTAACAAGAAGGAGCCATAATCGATTACACTTCTTATTAAGGCATTGTAGATTAGTCTAAAGAGAAGGGATGAGCACCCCACCATACACCCGTGAGACATTTCAAGATATTGATGTTATTTTCACACTTGGCTGCAACATACTCACAATGTGGAATACCAGTTAGCTTAGTATCTAATACAACCCCCAGAAATTTACATTGAGTGTTAACAGGTATAGGAATATTATCATAAATAATATTAATTTCAGTAGAAGTACGTTTACGAGAAAAAAGAACTACAGCACTTTTAGGAACAGATAGTTCTAAGCCATTGGCATTAAGCCAGCCCTTCAGTAACTCAAGAGATATGGTAAGAGAATTACATAACCTAGAAAAAGATTTATCTGAACTATACAGTAGTAGGTCATCTGCATATTGTAAAATGTTAACGTAATGATTTAAAGCTATTTCTAAGTCAAATGCGTATATATTATAAAGTATAGGACTTAACACTGAACCTTGAGGTCAACCCTACCAAATACATCTAGATAAGTGAGAATCATCTTGCATATTAATTTTAATATATCTCTCTGACAACATTCCAATTATAAAGGAAGTAAGCATTTCTGGAACGTTAAGATAATTTAGTTTTTTGTGAGGAATAGAAATTATAACATTATCATAGGCACCTTTTATGTCCAGAAAAGCTGAAAGGACAGATTTATTCTTTGAAAAGGCCACTCTAATATCAGTGACAAGGATACTCAAGCTGTCAGAAGTACTTCTACCTTTTCTGAAGCTAAACTGGCTTTCAGAAAGAAATGCATTGCTTTTTAGAAACCATTCTAATCTATTCTTGACTAGATGTTTCTGCTAACTCAGTCAGCACTGAGGACAGGGCAATAGGCCGGTAGAAAGATGCATCAGACAGTGATTTCTTTGTTTTTAATATGGGTATAACTATTTGGGGCTTCCATGACTGTGGAATGCAACCAGTAGACATAACGGAATTTATAAGATTTAAAAAATAACTTAAAGTTACATCACGGCTGTTACAAAAAAAGGAATAGGGAATTCCATCTTGTCCAGGCGAGGAGTCTTTTTAGCTTGTTAAAATGCCTTTCAATTCAGACATGCAGAATGGAGCATTTAGTCCTGAGGCGTTATTGGGAACTGAAATAGGGAATGAGCATTGCATTTGCAACTCAGGAACTGAGGAAGGAGCTAAATTGTCAAGAAACTATTCGGCCAGTTTAGGTGACAAGCTACCTTTAGAAGATGAATTAACACCCATTCTAAATCTTTTAATATTTTGCCAAACAATTGAAGCATTAACATCTGGGCAGATATTAGAACAGAAATTTCTCCGTCCTTCAAACTTCTTCCTTTTTAAAAGTTTACGATTGTCACATACTACTTGGTTATACAGCTCAAAGTTGTCAGATGTCATTGAACGTGAATAAACTTTTTCAGCTTCTTTTCATTTTTTAATGGCCTCTGTGCATTCTCTATCCCACCAAGGCGGAGATGGTATTCTACTGGATCCACCTCTTTTAATTGAGAATAATGCATCCGCAACCTCAGTCATGAGTTTAGTTAAAGCATCAGAACAAATTGTCTCTTTACCAGGACAGATAGAAGGGGATTAGAAATTCTATTTTCAACTTCCTGACTAAATATTGACCAGTTATTTGGCAATTTAAATTTCATACGGGGTTTAGGCACAGAACACTAGTACTCTCTAACGAGGTTTCTGAGTTATATTTGGGTGTAACGAAGGAAAAGTAATAGTAATAGGAAAATGATCACTGCCGCATGTAGAAGGGTGAGCAAACCAAGAAAGTATACTAGCTAAAGTTGGAGAACATATTGACAAGTCTGGTGCACTGGGCTCTTCATCAGGTCTACTCCATCGTGTTGGAATTCTATCATTTAAGAGGCATGAGTTAAGTGAATCTAGAAAATTTAACATTTCTTCACCATAAAAAATATTTCTAGATGAACCTCCCCATAGAACTAGAAAAGGCTTTGATAATGATTGTAACATATCATTTAGCTCACTATACAAAGATACGGAAGGATGAGGGTTGTATACAGAAACTATACAAATATTATTTACAGTAATAGCAATGGCTTCAATACCATCACTCAATGGGGGTAGAGAAAAAAGTTTGTAGGGGACAGAGCTATTGATAAGGATAGCAACACCGCCATGCCTATCAGAAGCTCTATCCCTTCTAACAGTATTAAAACCTGATATTCTAAAAGAATATGCAGGTACCAACCATGTCTCTGAGAGACAAACTATGGAAGGATTATATTTGTTTACTAAAAAGATAATTTCAGATTTTTTGTCAATAGCACTTCTACAATTCCACTGTAGGAGTACTTGATCCGTTATTAGTGTTAAGGGAGACGGTATTTTCAATTTGTTGTGCAATGTGGGACGGTATAGAATTGAAAGGAATTAAATTGGATTTTGATAAAGCTCAATAAGGTATAGAATTAGATCTGTTATGGATTTTTTTCATTTTGTGTATTATCTTTTTTGAGGGCAGAACCATTCGGGGAAGAAAGAAGAATGTCGTACTACTTTATCAGAGATGCATGTGTAGTGCGATCATACCCAGTTGATAACTTAGGTGGAACGCGAGGCTTGAGGAAAAGAGTTTCCTTATATGAGCTGGATGATGGAGAAATAGAGGTTGAAGGTTTAACACTCTCTTCTAAGGACTACTTATGTTGAGAAGTTCTAAGAACATCAGCAAAAGATCTATTACCAGCTGGATGAAGCTTGGAAGCCTCTAAATAAGAAATACTGTTTTGGGCCATTGACACCTTTATATTCTTTTGTCTAGAGAATTCAGGACATGCCTTATTAGTAGCAAAATGATATCCAGAACACAGACAGCATGACCCTTCTTCTGGCTCTATTATACAAGAGTCACCAGTGTGACCTTGTCCACATTTATAACACCGAGGCTTTGAACGGCATTGGAGTTTATTGTGCCCAAAGCGGCAACAATTGTAACATTGTATTGTTGGATAAATGTATAAATCAACAGCCAACGGAGTGTAACAAATATATACTCGTTTGGGCAAAATTTGTCCGTCAAAAGTTAAAATCACTGTTTAAGTGTTAGTAAATTGAGACGAACCATTAATACACTTTTTACTCCTTATTCGTCTAGTTTTAATAACTTTCCCACACTCTATAGGAACGCAGATATTTTCCAAGATCTCCTGTTCTGACCAATCCATAGGGACACCTCTTACGACGCCCATTCTTGTTACATTAAATGTTGGAATGTAAGCTCTGAACTTATGGGTAGAGAGACATTAGCTATCTATAAATGCGTCAGCATCAATATAGGAAGAGAAAGCTGAAAACAATATATTCCTACCGATCCTCTTTAAACTTCCATTTACAATATTTTTAAAATTATTTTTCTTAAGAAAACTGCCAAACTGTATCGGATAAAGTGTGACAGGATCGGCAGGAGAAGACTCTTCTTTTTGTACATAAACTGCATATGGAGCAAGGTCTGTAGATACATATTTTCTTGCAACTTGACGTTGGTGGGTAGTAGGTTCGGTGGTAGTGATATTTATTTTATTGCAGGATTTCAGCAGACAGGCAGACGGCCCACTTAATGGAAAGCGGTTACCATCGCCTATGGACATTTGCAACACCAAAGGTGCTACAAATGCGCTGCTGCTCTCTTAAGGGTCACTGGAACCTGGTCACTAATGCCGGAACACAACTCAAGGTTGTAATGGCGACATGCTTTAGACCAGGGGTGGTAGCCATCCAGTCGGGCAAATGCCCTACCGCCTGGAAAATGATGGTTGGTGTAGGAAGAGGATCGGGCATAGTTGATAAAATAGGTTGCTTGCTTTCGTCAGAATCAGCACAATTACAACCGCCAAAAATTAAAATGTTTCCCGTCCTTCTTCTTACGCTTTTTATTGCACTGTTGGCATACTTTACGCAAGGCTCTCATACGTTTCCTATCAGATTTCTGCTGAGCAGAAAGCTGTTGAAAAGATCCATCTGTATCCATAGATGATGTATCATCAATAATCACCTCCATTCCCACATGAGGCACTCGAAAACGATCCCGGCCTCCGCCGGGGTCGTCAGGGGATCAACCCCCATAATAAAAAAGAAAATAACTAACTTACCACTCTAAATCAGCCACTAATATATTAATATATACAATAAATAACGAATAGATAAACTACTTAAGAAATAACTCCACTGAATCCTCACGAAATCAATTAATTAAATTTTCTCTGAAAAAAAAACACCACCGCCAATTTTGGAAGTTTCCCGCACTTTTCGTAATAAAATGTTGAAAATGTTTAAAACCCAAATAAACGTTTTTAATTAAATTACAGAAATGGAAAAAGAGGATGTTGTCTTTAATCTATTGAATAGCTTTTTAACCGACTTCAAAAAAAAGAGGATGTCCTCAATTCGTCGGAATCTTTTATTTTTATTTTTTATTTATGTTCACCGATTACTCCGAAATTTATGATCTGATTTACGTGATTCTTTTTTTGTTCGACGCGGAATAGCTGCCATTTGGTCCCCTAAAAATTTGACATAGTTTGGCCCAGTAGTTTTCATTTTACGAATATTTTTTTGTTCCCGTTCTTTTCTTTCCGTCCCATTT
This sequence comes from Dendrolimus kikuchii, assembly GCA_019925095.2. NCBI lineage: Eukaryota > Metazoa > Arthropoda > Insecta > Lepidoptera > Lasiocampidae > Dendrolimus > Dendrolimus kikuchii. Next base: position 16,629,318 of record CM034392.1, read on the forward strand.
CTTGGGACCTATATTTTTTAAGGAGCACGGCACCTTTCGTAGGTCTACCCATAGATAGCTAGACACTAAAAAGTAATAAAAAAACTTTGTTTAAAAAAACCGACTTCCAAAACTAAAAAGTATAAAATAACTTATTTCTAAAGCTATTATTATTAATATATATTATCTAAAACATCTTGAAGTCGGTGCAAAGTAAAACATAAAAATTACTATATTTTGAAAATTACTAAGCACCGACTTTAAGATGTTTTAGATAATATATTAGGTTGGGGAAAAAGTTCGGTTTTTATATAAAAATTCAAAAGGTTTTTTTATAAAGTTTATTTACATTTGACTAAAGTATGTAGGTGCCATTTTGTTGGATAACTTTTTGCCGTCTTGTAGGTAGGGACGTGATCCCATTGCTATAAAAATTTTGGGGCTTCTGATCAAAAAACTGCGACAAGTGGTTTTGGCAGTCCTCTCGTGATGTTAACCTGACACTGCCTAAGGAATTCTGCAGAGACCGAAACAGGTGAAAATCTGAAGGTGCAAGGTCAGGACTATACGGTGGATGCATTAACACCTCCCAGCCAAACTCTCGTAATTTTTGCTGAGTGGCAAAACTGTGTGAGGTCTAGCGTTATCATGGTGAAAAACCACACCCCTTCTGTTGATTAATTCCGGCCGCTTTCTCTCAACTTTTTGCTTTAATCTCATCAGTTGTTCGCAGTACAGTTCAGAATCCATGGTCCTGCCTGGCTGTAACAGCTCATAATGAATAATGCCCTTCCAATCCCACCACACACACAGCATCACCTTGTTGCGAGTTAACCCGGGTTTCGCCACAGTCTGTGTCCTGTGAAGCCTGACCGGCCTTTGACCACGATCTTTTTCGCACGTTCTTGTCGCACGTGATCCACTTTTCATCACCAGTTATCAGCTGCTTCAAAAATGGTTCGGTTTCATTACGTCGTAATAAAGAATCACAAATGAGTACACAGTTCATTAGTTTTCTTTCAGTGAGCTCATGAGACACCCAAATATCGAGTTTTTTTGTGTACCCAGCTTTTTCAAATGCGCCAAAACCATTTTGTGGTCAATTCCCAGTTCTCCAGCTACATCGTAACTACTAATATGCCGATCTTGCTCCACTTTTTCAAAAATGGCATCAATTTTGTCCGTAACAGGGTGACCAGAGCGACGTGCATCTTTGATTTCAAAATTTCCGGATTGAAAACGCTTAAACCAAATTTGCGCTACTCTCACAGATACTGCATTAGGTCCATAAACATCACAAATTTTTTTCGCGGCATGTGTTGCATTTTTATCTTTTTCGTAGTAAAATTTTAAAATGTATCGAATTTCTTCATTAGATTCGCTCATTTTAACAATAAGAAAAACAAATGAAAATCACACATTTTCCTAATTTGAATTTGGAATTGTCTTCTTTAAAATTAAAACCTTTTAATGATACCAAAACCAGCCAGATACAAATCTTATAGCCAAAGAGATCTTATTACAAGTTCATACATACTATATGCGAAAAGCCTTTTTCCCCAACCTATTATATTAATAATAATAGCTTTAGAAATAAGTTATTTTATACTTTTTAGTTTTTGAAGTCGGTTTTTTACACGAAGTTTTTTTATTTTAAATAAAGAATATTACAAAAAGTACGTTGTTTTAGGTACTTTTCAAATAAAAGTGGCAATTTCAGGATTTTTGAGCTTAGTGTGGGGATTATATGTTCATAAGTTGGTAACCCTGCGCAGCACACTCTCGCAGTATACGTAGTATCCATAGTAGATTGTGCTCGCAGTCAAAGAGCATATATACGTAGTATCCATAGTAGTTTGTGGAGCATATCCATGTCGCTCGCCGTTTAAAGGCCTGTTTTTAATATTAATTTATTATTATATTCAACTTTCAGAAATATAAATAAGCCGAGCCAGGCCCAGGCTGAAGTTTAATTTTTTTTTATATCTATTTTTTTAAGGTACGACTACTACAATATTTCGTTATATTATTTCATACTAATTATTCTTACTATTATTACACGATAAAAATGTACAAATAAATCACCAACAGTCCTCCACTTTAACATTAATTCACATAGTTTTATGTTAATCGTTTACATTTATCATCCAGTCATAACTCCGTTACTGTAAGAGCGGGTTAACATTAGGCCGGAACGACAAAGGCGTCTTATGCATATAGGCATAATTATTATTGTGTTTTAGTCTTGTGCTTATTTGGTCATCCAAGTGAGCGCCTGGCTGCGCTTTGACCCAGAATCGCATGAGATTAAGGGTACTTGTATGCCTTTTATGTAGCCACTACACCCATTATTTGGGGCAGGAAACAAGTTTTTAGGGTCAACCAATCAATCACCAACACCAACAAGTTGTGAATGAATAATGGGAAAAACAAAAATATGTTAGATAAACAAGGTTATGTCACTTTTGTTGATAACAATTTATGATTTGTGTTTAGGAATATACTTATGCTTAATATATACACACTGAAACTCTTTTTGAGTTTAATTAAGTTTTGAGTTAGTTTATTGATTTTTAAAGGCGAAAATAGTTGGTTTTTTGGTTATATATTGCAATGAAGGTTAGAAATTGCTTGTGACACTCGCTGACAGCTGCTATTGTATGCTTACTAGGCTTGTGGGTTTTAGTCGAAAGTCACGACTAATGACCCAAATGTTAAATTAGGTTAGGTTAGACTTAAAGCAAAGCGCAAGATAATTCAAACCAAGTTATTCCGAAAATGCAATTTATGGAATTTTATCTGTCTGTCAAGTATCGTGTGAAAACTACTAAACGGATTTAAATGAAACTTGACATAGAGCTAGCTTATATCCCGGAGTGTAACTTAGGTTACTTTTGATCCCAATAAATAATGTTGTTTTCATGGGACCAAGGTAGTGAAAAAGGTGTCAAATGCATCTTGTTTTGGAAACTACTGAACATAAATGAAACTTGACATGTGCAAACCTATAACCTGAATTAACAGTTAGGGTACATTTTATTGTAATAAATGAAGATGTTTCCCTGGAATAGATGGATTAGCAAAATAGATGGAGCTGCAATCATGTTTTTTCAGTTCACTAACAAATACCTACATTGTCATAAACAACATGTCATTCCTTGAATTACTTCAAATCAGGTTGGGTTCGACTCACCTATATGTTTGACTGGGCAGTTGTCTAAACTATATGGACTTATTTTCTTTGTTAATATTTTATGTAAAAGAAATCGAAATAAGTTTTTGTGTAAGTAAAATAAACCTACTGCCACAGGGCAAACTCAAGTGATAACAATATTATAATGTTACCAGATTCTATTATACTCGCCTTCAACATCAATCATCAATTAACATTATTTCTTTCTCAAAAAAAGGTAATTGCCTACTGTCTCTGTAGTTAGCCTTAAAATGTTAAAAGTTAACTACTCCCAAATAGAGACTGTCAAAAGTGTATACTTAACAAACAAAATAAATGTTTGATACAATTTCAACTTTTAAACTGCTTAATAAATTGAATGGAACTAATTTTATTGCATTAGTATATTGAACTCCACTTCCTATTATATATATAAATACTAGGATATGCCCTGGACAATGTACAACAGCATTTGAAAAAGAATGAAAGCTGTTGTTTTAGTGAAAATTGTGTCAGAATAAGCCAATTTTTATGCACCTGAACAACTTTAAACCACTCCCGGGAAAATTCCTATGGGATTCCTTGAATAAAAAGTAGATTTTAAGTCTAACAATTTGCTGTCAATCAACAAAAATGACATTGAAATCGCCCAGAAGTTTTTATGTGATGAACAAACAAACAGACTAGATATTTTTAGAAAATTGCAATTGTGTTCTGTCCATTGTTTATGTACTACAGTTGTTTTTTTCTAAATAGCTTCCATGTACAGTTACAGCATTTTTAGAATTTTATAATACTATGGACATACATGTAGTACATTTAGATCGTAGTCAACAATTCCGACGGACCCGGTTAGAACTAATAGAGTGCCACTGAACGAAAAACTAACCGCTCACCCGCTCTAATAGCTCAGCTGTCCTAACTACTCACTTGCTATAATAGCTCAGTCACTCTTAACCACTTGCCCGCTATAACAGCTTACCTGCTCTATCCGCCCAGCTGCTCTAACCACTCACCACACTAACTGATCTAACTCAGCAGCTCTAATCAATCACCCACTCTAATGCTCAGCACCAAGTGTTGCGTGAAGTGGCCGAGTGTACTAATAGACTGATTAATGTTTGGAAATATGAAACATTTCTTTAAGTCATGAGCCTACACCAGACTAATGTATTTCAATAAAGCTGCTCACATAAGGTCAATCAGATAAAACTGTCGGCCAGACACATTTACCAGGCTTCAGCCTTTGCTTTATTTCTGTCTAGATATATTTTTGGTATACTACTTTGTATAGCTTTGTTCACACTTTTCGGCTTAGAGCGCGAAGCAACACGGCCACCACCCACCCGTCCGCGCGTTTCCCGCTTTCGCCAGTAGTTTCGCTGGCATGTACATAGGGAGGACACTTCTAAAAAATTTTTGTCTTTTTTTGTTTTGTACTTTTTATCTGCAATCAGTGTTCAACTATAAGCAAATGTGTTAAGCGCATGAAATGTCGGTGCGAGAGTGTCTCCCAACAGAAACAACTTCCCATAAGGTCTGTGTTAACTAGTTTCAGGAGTTATCGAGTTTCAAGATAACACACCTTTTTAACCTTGTCTCGCAACTGGTAACTAACAGCTGCATTGCTAGCTTGTTAGAGTGTTTAGCTAGTAGCCTTTTTTTATATGTGCTACTGTGGGTTCAGATTTCCTCCCTCACAGTGTTCATTTGCAGACGTTCATGTATTTCATGATTTGTAATAAACCATGGGACATTTGCTATGTTTCTGATTATCATATTTTGAAGTCTCTGCAAAATATTGAGGTTTGTTTGAGTCACTAGTACTTCCCCACAGCTGTATTCCATATGTCCAACATGGCTTTAAGATGCTTTTATAGATGAGCAGTTTGTTGTCTGTTGAGAGTTTTGAGTTCCACCCCATTAGCCAGTAGAGGTTTCTGTATCTAATATTGAGCTCATTTCTCTTCGTTTTTATATGAGATTTCAGCCGTCGTCACTTCTAAAAATAGATGGAAAAATTAATATAGAAGTTTTGATTTCTCTTTTGGAAGACAGGAGTTTGTCATAGGACAATCACTTACATTTCAAATTCATTTCGCTCGACAATAATTAGATGTACCCAATATTTCCTTTTTATTTTCTTGTTTTCTACATTACAACCAGATTGTCGTCGTTGTCGATTGTATACAAAAGGTAACTCACTAATGCCGGACAGTAGCCGGAGGGACTAAACAGCAACACCCGATAGTCTACACACGGTAAAACTGTCGGTCTGACCTAATGTGAACCTAGCCAACCAAACTAAGTTGTAATCTTCTGATATTTTTCCCACCTGTAATTGGCATCAGTACCCATTTATAAACATACATTTTTGGTTACCAGATGGCTGACATAAAGGCGCTCCTCAAAGAAGCTAGGAAACTAATAAATGATAAAAACTTTAAAGAAGCTCAAGAATGTTGTAAGAATATATTGCGACAAGATAAACAAAATTACTTTGCCTTAATTTTACTTGGAAAATCACTAGAAGATTCAGTACAAGCACCACTAGCCTTTCAAAAAGCGATATCAGCTAAACCTGATCAGCCTTTAGCATGGCAAGGTCTTGCTAATTATTATGAACGGAAGAATGATAATTTAATAAAACCAAAATTGTTTCCAATATATAAACAAATGCTAAACATGGAAATAGAAGAAGAAAAATCTTTAGAACTAATACAAAAAATAGGTCAACTTGCATGTACCTTAAAAAACAGTGAAGCTTTAAGTATACTTTCAAAATTTATATCAACAACAAAAAAGATAAAACTTATAGAAGAAGCACAAAAACAATTAATCTTTATCCTCAAATCTGAAATTCCATGTAAAGAAGAAGACATACAATCCATTTTAACTATTCTGAAAAAGATTCGAGCAAGTGATCCTAGTGAAACTATAGAACTTCTACAATGTAAGGTAATTATTCAGAGACACGATTTTTATGAAGCCTTACAAGAAATAATTAGACTAGATTTCTTCTCCCAAAATATCACAGTAAAGGAATGGCTTTGTCAACAGCTGTGCATGAAATATGTTGAAAATATGTCCTTTTGTAATTTTGATATTAAGAACAATGTAGATGAAATAACAGAAGGAATAACTAACTCAAAATATCCAGCTCTCTTAAGAAGCATGATAAGCTATGATGAGGGCCTATATTTTGATGCATATAAACAAAGTGTTCCTTTGATAAATTTCAATGAAGCTGATGTTACAGAAGCAACATTTATCATTAACTGTACAATAAAACTAAAAAAATGGTCTGTAACACAAAAACTTACAACAATTTTTTTAAATAAGGTCAAGGATGAGAAGTTTACATTAAAACTTCAAATTCTTTTATTCATCTCATTGGCTAAACAATACAAATGGAAGGAAGCAATTTCTGTTATTCAAAATATTTCCTTAGAATCTTTGATGCCAAATGAACAAGCTCTGCTTGCAGAATGTCACATACAAACAAATGAATCTGCGGATCAAATTATACAGAATTTAAAATCAACAGAATATCAAGTACAACTACAATCTATGTATCTCATTAAGCAACATAAATTTGAAGAAGTTATTAAATTGTTGGAAAATGATACCGAAAATAAACTGAGCTCTTTGTATTTAGGCAAAGCCTTTTGGGAACTAAAAGATTATGATAAGTGCCATCTGAATCTTCTCAAAGCAGCTAAACTTAACCCTGATAATGCTGATGTCTTTTTATATTTGGGCAATCTTTATTACAAATATAAAAATGATTTGGAAAAAGCTAAGAAGTGTTATGAAAAGGCTTATAATTTGGACTCTATTAACTATAAAATTACAAAAAAATTAAGTGAAGTTTATATCAAATTAAACCAAATGGACAATAACTATCAATTGCTTAATATATTAGCTAAGAATGTAACACCTGATCACACATGGGTATATTTTAGATTAGGACTTCATTACCTGAACAAGAGGGAGTGGGAGAATGCTATCATTAATTTCCGTAATGTCATTAAAAGTGACCACACTGACACTACTGCATTTGAATGTCTAGCCGATGCCTATTATTCCAGGGGTTCTTATACATCAGCTTCAAAAGCTTACAGCAGAGTTATGGCAATAGACCCAAGCAAATCTGTACATTGTCTCTCAAGGATTGGTTACATTCATTCACTATTAACTCAATATGAAGACGCAATTTTAACCTTTGAAAAAGTTCTAGTTTATGATCCTCACTCATTATTAGCTTTAAAAGGCATTGCAGAAACCTGGATTAGGATTGCAAAGAAGAAGGTGACTGCTAAAATATATGGTTCTGCAAGAGATTGTGCACAACAAGCAGTAAATTATATCACTAAATGTATAATAACGGGAAAACAGTACACTTGTTTTTGGAAATTGTTGGGAGATACATTAATGTTCATCACTAAATTACCAAATAAATATGCTTATGTGTACATGTCTCCATTGAATAAGAATGCTAGTTCAGGAGAAACAAAAATAGACAAATTGGACCTATTTCCTCAAGCCATAGCTTGTTACTCATATATAACAAAACAGAAACAGATTATTTCTAGCTATGATTTAGCTTCAGCTTATCTCTCCTACTACCATGAAACTAATAAAAAGGTAAATTGTCAATTATCTTTCAATTTGACTGTAAAATGCATTGAAGAAAAACCATCGGTTTGGCGCAATTGGAATTTATTAGGTAAAGTCTGTATTGCTATAAAAAAATATAACTTATCTCAACATTGTTTCATAAAAGCTATAACCACCACTCGCAAATGGTCTGTCGCCAAAATATGGTGTAATCTCGGCACATTGTATTTAAAATTAAAACTTTACAAACTGGCCAACTATTGCTTTTGGCGTGGGCAATCTACACTCCCATCTTATCCACATAGTTGGATTGGCCAGGGTCTTATCGCAGAAGTAATCAGGGAAGAAGAGGCGATGGATTTGCTAAGGCATGCCTCACGTTTAGGCTACCATTCAGAAAGTGCTTTCGGTTATGCTGACTGGGTATGCCGTACATTAAATAGCAATAAAAGCAAAGACGACCCTGAATCAAAATATGCAATAGAAGGATTATATGCAATAACTTATGCTATAGATTTATTAGAATGGTATTGTAATTTTGAAGCTAGTGATGCCTGTGCTTATACCATACTGGGAATACTGCAGGAACGCAATGGACTATACAAAACTGCTTTAAAATCTTATGAAAATGCATTAAAGTTCTGTGATGAAAGTAGGAAGAATATAACTCTTTTAAATCTCGGCAGAATTTTCTTAAGAACTGAACACTATGATGAAGCTGTTCAAGCTTATAAAGCCATTACAGAAGCAAGTCTAGATTCAACTATAGGACTAGCATTGGCTCTTTTGAAGAAAGGTTTATATGAAGAAGCTTATGCTGCATATGACACAGCTTTACACTGGCTGAGCAATGATGACAATGAAAAAGCAGATATTCTTGTGGCTATGGCTGGGATAGTTTACATGTACAAAGGAGCAGAAGATGCGAAAACATTACTATTCCATAGTATCCAAATATCTCAGAAAAAACCAACAGCTTACAGTCTATTTGCTATTTGTTCTTTGGGCCTAATTCATTCTGATCAAAGCTTATCCAAACTAGCTATTAGTGAGTTGCAGAAGTATAAAAAGGAAAGTGATTTTGGATTTGATATTGGCTTCCTCAAATCCTATATGTTTGTATGTGAAAATGATATTGAAAGAGCCATCAAATTACTTAGTGATTCAATTCACGACTATCCTAGCAATGCTTTACTGTGGTTTTGTATGGCTCAGTACTGTCTTAGGAATGTTGATGTAAAGCCTAAGGTTGCCAGCTGTTGTGCCCAAAAGGCATTATGTTGTACTAAATATGGACATTTTGATTGCAATGCTGCTAAAATAATTGCCTCTGCAAGTATAGCTGAACATTTAGCAGGGGATCGCGTTAAAGCTTTTATTTTAGCCAAAGAAGGACTTCATATGTATCCTAATCAATCAGAAATTTGGGCTGCTTTGCTTCTATCTCTCGTGTCTAATAAAACATGGACAGAGAGAAAGTATTGGTTATTAACTGCAGCAGGGCATATGCGCCGTCATCTTAATATTTCTAGACCTATGAGTAGATGGGTCAGTCTAATCGAGAAAAAATTGTGTAAATAAATTCAATAAAGTTAATTAATTATTTATCTAGGATTAAAATATTCTGCATCTTTTTTGCTTTCCCTTCTGTATAATAATGTATAGAATAGATTAAGAATAAAATAAGTTTTATTATAATTCAATATTTATTAAACTGTGGTTTTGCTTTTAATTGAAATTCTTCTAAATACTGCAACAAATTTATCCCCATGATTTCTAGTTACTTTCTGACCTTCTTCAGTGCTTTCATATAATTTCTCTACTATTGGATCCAATTTCTGAAACAAAAATAATATGAATCTTATAAATAAAAATTGAAAAAGTCGTGGAATGCCACGACAAACCTTCCATGATCAAATTGATCGTGTACTAGCAGGTGATGTCAAGAGCCTTAATAACAGACGAGCGTGCATGACAAGAGTTATGAATGTCAAAGAAGCAAGTGAGGTGTGTAAGAATAAGCCTAAATGGCGCTCTGTCTGTGCCTACCCCGCAAGGTAACTGGCGTGAAGTTATGTATGTATGTATAAATAAAAATCAACGTTTGTTTGTTTGTCTTTGATGCGCTCCTAAACCATTGATCAGATTATGATGAAACTGGTAGGGTGTTCTGAGGATGTTCGCGAAGGTATCTAGCCTAAAAATTTATCTTTTGGATAAAATTCTTCTGTTAGTGTGTATGTCACTGAACTCTTCCTAAAGAATTGGAGCGATATTGTTGAAATTTTTTTTAGGTGTGTTCAAGTTAGTCCCGGGATGGTTTAGGGGTGGTTTAGATTCACAAATAGACCCGCTAAGTGGCGGCGCTGAGCTCAACGGTTGGAACCTATTTTGATTAATTTATTTGTGTGGTGTCGAGAATGGTTTAGATTAATAATTGGTTAAACACGATTGACACGGTAGCGGGTGCCGTTGTACTCCTCCTAGACTTGGGTGGGGCAAGTAGGGCTCTAGCCTCGGGCGCGGGACGTCTGCTGAAAAGGAAGGACGCAAAATAGACAATTATTAAATTTGAAAATCAAATTATACTACAATAAACTATTTCATACCGTTACATTTACTTCATGATTCATATGCAATAGGCACACACATTACGATTACCGAGCTTCGCGAATAAGCGAGAAGGATATGTTTATAATAGGATATGCGCGCCTTAGGCACCATTTTCTGTTACTATGCCTCTGAGTCCCTGTAGGTGGCGTTGCAACCGGGTTCCAGGTTATTGACGACATTTTTTGTGTGTTTCAGTTGGTTTCGGGATGGTTTAGATTAACATTTAGACCCAGTATATGGTGCCGCAATCCGGTTCTAGATTTTTCAAGGGCAGGACAATGTTTGCCGGATACAGCTATTATATTATAAAATTTCACCTGTTCTACTCAGGGGTAGACAGAAACATTATTCATCCACTTCCTATGATCTTGTCACACTTAGTATAAATATTGATTGACAATGGATTAGGGTGAAAAAGTATACCTACATAATTAGTCTAAGATAGCTGATAAATAGAAGTGTTGTAATTTAATTACATATTATTGCTTATTTATATCCTCACCAGGTGTTAATGTTGCAAATATTATAGTTTTATATTTATCAATAAACAAAGAATATTAAAGAACAGTTTACAAAATATGACCTACCATTTCTTCCTCTGAAAGCATTTCAAATAAAGCATGTTCATTAAAATGTAGAACCATCCACGCATTTAAATCCTTTACATCTGTTATTGTATAAACTATACCCTGCAAAAATAATATTACCATGTAGTTACAAAAATCAACACAAGTTCAAACACAAATAAAATTAATCTCTCACATGACGAGCAAGTTTTTTTTTGTATAGAAAAACTATATGTTTGATAGTTTTATGACTGTAGGGGCTGGTTTGGATTTGTTGGGATAAACCTAAGTATAATCATAAAGTAAGTGCTCTATTGCATTATCATGTGTAACAGAACATTTGCAATATTTACTTAGGTGGCCCAATGTGTTCACGTGACTAAAATGAACAACCAAAATGTAACAAAAAATTATCTTACATGTTCAGCAAGCACATAAGCATATTCCGATAATAACCATTTATTTATTATTCTCCATTTATGTTTTGCTCTCTTAAAATGTGGATCAGGGTATAGGAAGAACATCTTTTTAAGCTGAAACAAGTACTTTTATTAATATTTAAAGCTACTTTATACAGGTCTGGCTTACACCTGGTACCTAATCGCCTTGGAGACTATTTTAAAACTAATAATTTATAAATACTGCCTAAATACACAAAGCATGTAGAGAAAAGTTTTACAAAGAAAAAGTCATATTTTGTATATACCTCACCTGAAATAATATAACCATGAAGGAAGGATTATTATATACATACATACATACATACATAACTTCACGCCAGTTCCCTTGCGGGGTAGGCACGAACAACAGAGTGCCATTTAGGCTTATTCTTACACACCTCACTTGCCTCTTTGACATTCATAACTCTTGTCATGCACACTCCTCTGTTCTTAAGGCTCCTGACATCACCTTCTGCTAGTACACGATCAATTTGATCATGGAAGGTGTGTCGTGGCCTTCCACGACTTCTGCATCCATCCACTTTTGCATTGTATATCTGTTTAGTCATTCTTTCATCATGCATTCTTTCCACATGCCCGAACCACCGGAGCATTCCTTTCCTTACCTTCACCCCGACACTCTCTTTCAGACCAACTCTCTTTCTTACTTCGGTATTACGAACGCGGTCCGCGAGCGTCACTCCGCAGATTTTGCGCAGTGCTCGCATCTCGACCGCGTTTACTCTACTTTCATGCTCTCTCTTCCATACCCAACTCTCGCATCCATACGTGAGCGTAGGTACCAGCACCGCGTTGTGTACGGCGAGCTGGGCCTTCTGGCTGAGGTTCTTAGCGCTTAGAAGTTTACCTAACGCTCCATTCACACTATTCCCCAAATTCACTCTTCTTTCTATATCAGCGGTGTACCTTCCATCCCTGCTAAAAGCACATCCAAGATATACAAACTCATTCACTTGCTCTAGCATAACATCATCGACCATTATCCTTGCATTCGTTCTGGTTTCTTCTCTTTCAAACACCATAACCTTTGTTTTCTTCGCATTCAAATGTAAGCCTCTCGCCTGACAGTCATCTTTCATCATTGTGACTAGTGTTTGCAGTTCTGATGGCGATTCGGCTAAAAGCACGGCATCATCCGCATAAAGCAAGGTGCTTACAACTAGATCACTCATCCGCACCCCAACATCCATCAATCTTATTCTCTGGAGACAATCGTCCAGATATAGGATGAACAGCAAAGCCGACAGCACGCAGCCCTGGCGGACGCCAATATTGACGTCAAACCAGGGCGACAGGCTGCCTTCCACCCGCACGCATGCCATACAGCCCTCGTAAGTGGACTGCACAGCACGCATCAATTGGCCATTAATCCCATATCCGGGCAATATGTCCCAGAGGTCCTTCCGCACAACCCTGTCAAATGCTTTCTCTAGATCCACAAAACCGCAGAAAACCTTCCGGCCCATAGCCAGCTGCTTCTCTACGATATTGCGGAGAGAGAAAACTTGATCCATACATCCCCTTCCATTTCTGAAACCACCTTGTGCATCCCACAGTAATCCATCGGATACAACTCTCATTCTCTTTTCAATAATCTTCGCATACACTTTAGATGCTGTGCTGATCAAACTGATGGCCCTGTAGCTGGCGCACTCCATACGTGACCCCTTGCCTTTATACAAGGGCACGATGACAGCGCGCCTCCAGTCCTTGGGAACCTTTCCCGTCCTCCAGCACAAGTTGCATAAGGACAGGAAAGCGTCCCGGACGCAGGTTCCACCAGATTTGATCATCTCAGCAGACACACTATCGATTCCTACTGCCTTTCCATTTTTCAGACTTCTTATCGACCATTCGATCTCTTCCAAAGTGATCTCGGATGCTGACTCCTCGGAGTCGGTCACAGACTCAGTCGTGGTGCCAGCATCCGGGATATTATCATACATTTCTCTAAAATATTCACTCCATCGCGCTAATACCTCTTGTGGGTTAGCAAGAACGTCCCCTGCTTTAGATTTTATTCTTTCCATTCTGGAAGCTGACGAACAACCCCGAGACTTCTTAACCTCTCTCCAAAAGAGTTTGGTATTCGCCTCGAAGTTCTCAGTCAGCTTCTCTTCTTCTTTCAATTTTATTCTTTCACGCTTCTCTTTCACTAAAGCTTTGGTTTCATTCTTGCAGAGGCGATAAATTTCTTTCTTCATCTCTTTCATACTGTCATTCTGTTGCACGGAAGCAACATAATCCAGCCAGGCTTTTCTCTTTCTCTCTACGCTGGATTTAACATCCGCGTCCCACCATTCATCACCTTTCGTTGTTATGTGCCTCTTCGCGCATCCACATGCTTCTTTTGCGCTTTCCACTATACTTTCTTTCATACTATCCCAGTCATTATCCACATCTAAGTCGGAGAAGTCCGCTTTTGCAAGCCTTTCTTCGACTAGGCGCGCATACATACTCCTTACACTAACATCTTCCAATTTTTCACACTTTATTCTTTCAAGCTCCCCGAAATTGGTACGCACTCGCCAGTGTCTCCACTTCTTGAAAAGGCCCACAAACCGGCTTATCACCAGGTAGTGGTCCGTTTCAAGAGTGGGGCCTCTGTAGGCTCTTGTATCCATTATTCTGTTTCGGAGGCGACTATCAATTAAAATCAGATCAATCATACTTTTCTGATCATTCATTCTCCATGTATACGTGTGAATATCCTTATGATGGAATAGGGTGTTCGACACAAGCAAGTTTCTTTCCATGCATACGTCTATGATTGGCCTACCAGCATCGTTCACTCTCTTGTCACCATAGGGTCCAAGGACAGCCTCAAGGCCGTCTCGCTTGGTCCCCACCCAGCCATTAAGATCACCACACATAATTAGTCTTTCGTTCCCTTCAGCCAGATCCAGAATTTCTCTCACAGACTCCCAAAACTTCTCGAGTTCTTGGGGATCCGCTGAGCTGACGGGAGCATAAGCTGCGACCAGAAAAACTCGCGTGATCCCCAGTTTTAGGCGGATCCAGAGAAGTCTCGGGTTCACCAGACAATAAGCTTTTACTCCAGACACAAAGCGGGATGAGAGTAAGACGCCTACCCCCCCACTCGCACGCTCGTCCAGGTCCACGCCGGACCACAGAGCAAGCATGCCACCGGGGAGGTCATCGACGTCGCACCCCTTCCGCTTTGTCTCTGTCAGACATAAGGCATCCAGGCTTCTCTCATTCATTATATCAATCATTTCGTCCATCTTATCTTTCATCCCACCTCTCACATTCCACGTTCCTATACGGCACTCTGCTCCTCTCGACCCGCCAGGTTTGGCGCTGCGTGAAGGGTGGCGGCCCCCTTCGCCGCATGCGCGAGAATCCACACCGACGGGGGCGCATCGGTGAGCGTCGCCTGCGGGGGACGCCCTATCGTGCACTGCACGCGGGTGAATTCTGGTCAGAATTGTGGCCCTCTGGGCCAGCGGGGATCGCGACGAGCACGCTTCTGACATGACCCCCTATTATTATATAGGTATACAATTAATAATATTACAAATTACCTGTCCTTTATGAAAGAAGTTTGGCAAATATTTCATAGCATTTGTTCTTAACACAGCAATATTTTGATACTGATTGGGATGTTGTACTCTCAAGGCTTTTATTCTATCATTGACATAATCAGACACCTTTACACGAATCTCCAAACCCAACATATAACTATCAGGATACATTGGTGAAAGTGTGACTGTAAAAGGTAATCACAAATAAATAAATACAATACAACACTTTTTATAATTAATAATAGTGCCTGTAACTTTGCCCATGCTGGAAGAATAACATGGATCAGTATTACTGTTGATGTGGAACATAAAACAAATCTTAAGCCTCTTCTAAATGAATTAAGTATCAAAGAAAGGTGTATTTATATACCACTACACAATAGTGTTGTGAAATTCTAACCCTAGCAGCCTAGCTCACTAGAACTCAGGGGTCACAATTCTGATTTGCAGTTTGGTCAATTACATAAATTAACTTAATTGATTGAATATAGTCCAAGGTCATCCCCAAGGTGATCCATTTTTTATTATCCATATTACAAGCTTGAGGATATACAATGGCTGATGTGTTCAATTGCTAATTATTTACGCTTTAGAAGCCATGAAGTGTGCGTCTTCTCTATCTATGAAGTATGGGATGAAAAATTCTGAATAAATCAAGTAGGTAAAGTTTATAAAATACTTTCAACTAAAATTAGTGACAAGAAGATCTGTTAAGTGTTTGTGTTCAAAGGTATTTTCTGTTAAATGTGTTTTAGGGTTGACAAATTACAAAAAATAGTGATATGTGTTATATTCACACAATAATAATAGCACATAGATGTCCCACTGCTAGGTTTGGGGCCTCCCAGTGTTTGTTTGACACATAGGTTGTCTCGATGTGCAGTTTTCATCACATTGACTTCTTTCATAGCTGTTATTAGGTCAGAAAAATGCCCAAGTGGTACATACATTCCGTCCAGGATTCGAACCCACGCCTTTTGAGCTTGGGAAGCGTGTGCTAGCCGTTACGCTATCACAAATTCACCTAAACTTTTGCACAGAGTGTCATCAGATTAACGGAAATTAAGTTTAGGGGTATACATACGCCTTATATATAGAGACTAGACTTGTTATTTGGGCTAGGAAACATGTTTTTAGGGTCCATCAACAAGTTTTGAATGAATAATGGGAAAAACAAAAATACGTTTGATAAACAAGGTTATGTCACTTTTGTTGAAAAAAAGTTTGATTTGTGTTTAGGAATACACTTACACCTGATATATAAACACTAAAACGGTTTTTTAATTTAGTAAACGAGTTTTTAATTAGTTATTATAATTTTAACGTTCATAATAATAAATCACAGTACTGTCACTTTTTTTACTTGACAACGATAATAGGCATAAGAAAAAAAATATTAACTATTCGATATGTCAATAATATCGATTTTTAAATACGAAAATTGTTTTTTTTTTTGTGAGGGGTGATCGAAAGTCGCAACCAGTGATTAAAACGGTAAATTGGTTAGGTTGGGTTAGTCTTTAGACCAAAGCGCACGAGCCGAGCGAGCGAAGCGAGCGTGCCGCGGCAGCGGCCGGCGAGTGCCAGAACCGACTGGTCACCATTTATTCATTGATATCTATTTAAATGATGGTTACAAATTGGTAATGTTTACAAAAAAAAATCATATCTCAAAAACTAAATGTCTCCTAGACATGGGGGTTGCAGAAGGGAGAAGTACTCCTCCCCCCCTTCCCCCTCCGCCCCCCTACTACTTAAAATTCAGTGACCACTATTGTAAAGTTTAACCAATAGTAATTAGCATACCCAATAAACCACCGTATCCACATCCAACATCCAGGAATTCCACTTGTTTTGGATTCAGGGTTTCTTTTAGAGCAGGATAGAGAACACTCCAATCAAAATCGTCAGGATGGACAGGACTGCAATATTTAATTTGCTGTTAATTGTATTATTAATATTAAACTCTCAAATTACTTAAAACAGGTATATTTGATTGTTAATAACTTAATTAAGGTCGGCAACTTACTAATCAAAACAGTGGTCAGCAATAGGGTTAGAATGTGCTCGTTGTCTGTAATACTTTTTCTGTGGAAGGGCCATGACAGTGTTCTCTTCTTTTCAGTTCACCTATTCATAGAAATTAAAAAAATAAGTATAAAAATCAAAATTTGCGATCACATTTCAAAATTAAAGTTGACCCCACAAACTACTATGGATACTACGAATTTAAGGACACAACTACTATGGATACATGGATACTTCCCTACATAAACTACTATGGATACTACGTATCTTTAAGTATTTACGTATGTTGACGTTGACCCCTCCTATTATAAGCCCTATTTTTTTATGTTTATGGCTTGGCAACTAGGCTTTTAAGCCAGGCGCAATTGTATTATAGACTACAAGCAACGCCGTATAACGGAGTTCTTGTGAAAACTCGAAAGGCCACATTTGACTACACAGTTCACATTTCTCACAAAAACACATAATTACTACTCAAAACCTATCAATATCCTACAACTATTGTTCGTTTTAGAGTGATTTTACCACTGAAGTAGGTATTATAGACGTCCATGGTATTCTCAAATCTCATTTTCCAGTATATAAAAGTACTCTGTGAATGTCATACATAAAAAAAAAACTTTCTATGTCAGTGTCACTACTTTGTCAAATTGTCACTGATGTTTTTTTAGACCGATTTCTTCAATTGCTGCAAAAAGTAAATAAATGTTTTTTTAAATTTCGTTTTTTTTTTACCGTGGTATCATGAAATATTTACCTGGATTGTTTCCTGATTGAGTGTAGATTGCTGCCTACATTTTTACGTAAGTTTTGTGCAAGACACTTTTACTTTAATTCATTTTAATTCTAATAAAATTAATTCGTTCAGTTTCCTAATTTTACTCTAAAGATCAACATTTCTAAATAACTGTAGGTAACTTTCCAGTCTTTGGCCTAGTATGCCTTGGCTGTGAGAATAACCATTATTTGCATTATAGAAACGTAACTCGTACATCGTATATTGTGTCGAGGCCTTAGGTGAGTAGCGACACCTCGTACCTGACTCCGAGGGCTAAGGCAAGGCCTCCACCTCCGTGCTTGCTTTAGCCAGCCGGCACGGAGTTGAGTTTGCTAGAGCTAAGACTTAAGCTCCAGGGATGGAAGTGATAAATTGCATCACGTCAGAAGTAGCTTCGGTGAAACTACAGCCCACCTCTCTACACTACTTAGCTACTCACACCCATGTTGCCCATGTCTTCGATCGTTTTTTTTGTGGCCCATGCAGGGAGTGGCGAGTCACTGTCACCCCATTTTTCCATGTTCCCCTAACATTGCCATGGACAGATGCCATAGTCCCCATATTCCCACTAGCAGTTCACCCCTATAGCCTGGTACTTTTTGTTCTTATTACCTGCCATTTTTTTATTTTTTTTAAGGCGGGGGAAATGCTATTTACGCACAATACTGGGTCCTTTGCAAGGGATTAGACCATAGTTGATCATGAAGGCTTTCCCCTTTGATAAGGGGCAATCCGAACAATAATCAAGCCAGCTTGTGTGGAGACTCAGAGAAGTTGCACGGTCAACAACCACTACCCACTAAAACCACCGTCCTCCCATGTGCCCTGCGCTTTTTATGTAGGAAAGGCTGAGACTTAGAACGTAGTTACGCCTAGTCCTACACTGGGAGGGCCTTGGGTGCATTATTATATGGTGTAGACAGGGTAATTGCCGGTCAGTGACACAAAGCATTTAGATTGAATTTGTCAAGGCCAAGGTTAAATTTGTGAGGCCATGGCTTCATGCAAGCCCTCCAAAAGTTTGGGGCATTTTTATGGCCCATGATCTTTAAAGACATACTATATAATTAAACATTCACAGGTGTATAACAAAGGTGACAGTCCCATAAGCCAAGAAACTTTGCTATCTTTATTATTAAACCACTGAATTTTGTACTAAGTACTTTTTGGACTATTTTGGGGTCATCATTTTAGTTTTGGTTCATTGTAGATATTATCCTCTTGATGGTTTCAGTTTAGTAGTCAAGGATAGATTTAAATTGCTACAAAACTGGATATAAAAACTTTTCAAACAGTTTAGTATAGATATGAGGCATTTTTATTTGTTATTTGAAATCTAGAGTGAATTTTGGGTGGTTATAAAAAAAATAACCACGAAGGCTAAGATGGGAGTGTAGTGAAGCAGAGCTCCTGCGTTAGCCTTTTAATCTATATTAAAAAAAGTTCAGATCTGTCATGATGTTCATAATAATTAAATGGTGCCCCATAAATATAAACCACCCTTTTTAATAACTAGTTGTACACTCAAATTTCATGATGATAACAATAATTTAGATTTTTTATACTATACTGTTCTTTGTGATAGACAGACTGTAGTCCTCTTTGATAGTCCCAGATCCCCTCGCTCTACTAGCAGTACCTCCTACTTGCCTAGACCTTATTATCATTTCCTACAATTACCCCACAGGGACAGGAGCTTGTCTTTTCGTGAATTCCTATAGTTTACATAGAGAAAATTGCCCATCAGTGCTGCAACACATTTAAATTTTATAATCAAAAGTACCTAATAAGCTTTTCAAAAGTCCAAGTTTATTTTAGGATCTGTGATCATAAAGCAAACGAATGGCTAGACTGATGTTGACTGTTTTTTTAATGATATTTTTTTTTTATTGATGAATATCATATTTTAATACTTATTATTCTATTGCAGAGGAAGATAATTCCAAAAACATAAAAATCATTAAAATTCGTCGAGCTCTTTTTGAGTTATAAATGGTGTAACTAACACTACTTTGTTTTATATATATAAGATAAGTGAGGTCACGTCAGCCACTGTTATCAGTGAATTAAATGTCCAGTCTACCCATAGTTGCAAAAAATACTGTTTCTTTTATAATCAACTATTTTGTAATCTTATTAAATACGTAAAACTGATTTAATAGAACTTTTTTAATGAATTTTAACTTGTAATATTTAGGCATATCACCTATTTTAGACAAAGAGATCATATTTCAGCTTTGAGATAGTTGCAAAACAAATTCTTTGATATCTACTAAACATTGATATATTACCTTTATATCTCAAGACAAATTGCATTATCTCAATAACTCTCATAATATTACTCAAAAATATGTCAATATTCATTATTATTTAATCTAAGATAAGATAATGAAAGATTGATGGGTGTAAGAGTAATAGCAAGCTAAAAAGTGATGAATGGATTGTTATGCGATGGGTGATTGAAGGTCTGTGCTGACATATGTGTGTAGTAGGATAAAAAAATATGTTAAGAAAAAGATGTGTTTGAACACCAAATATTTGGGAAGTGAATGGAAAGAGTAATTCAATCCACACAAATTTATAAATATGAATGCTCTGTCTGTTTATTGTTCTTTTTGACTAAGTGTTAGAAAGAATTTGATGTTAGATGCAAGAGTTCCAAAAGGACATAGACCTAAAATGTACACTATCAAAACGAAGTGGAATGTATAACACTATAATACAAATGTTTTGGTCTCATCTGGTAAAGAATCATATTCTGACTTACAAATTTTTATGCCATACGTCTGGTATAAATTGGCCAATATAAATGGAGTGTATCTAAAATTTAAACCAGTAGTAAGCAAGAGGTGAAATATGGGACAAATGTAGGACAGCTGTACTCGTATGACTGTTAGGCTATAGCCAAGAATTTTTGCAAGGTGAAGCATTTTTGTCTGTATATTTCAGCCAGCAGATCCTCAAGCATCCATCCATTTAAACAAGTTTATATGTAATATTATAAAGAGCTCTCAAATTTAATTTTATATGCATGTGTCATTTAGAATGGGATTTTTGTTAACTTCGCGAGTAATGATAATAACCCATTAAAAACTATTGCCATACTCATGTTAGTCCACATGTTTTGGGATAATTTGCATAGTTTTCACATTAAGGTATTGTGAACTTTATATTAGTCCTTTTATTCATGATCATATCCATGATATCAGAAATATTCTCAGTGATAATTTCTACAATAACTATGTGATATCCAATAAATTGTTTTTTGTTAGTACTTAACTGAAAATATTATTGTCTGTTGTAATATTCTCATTTGCCATATTTAGAAGAATATATCAGTTTTTTTCTATGATACCAAGTGACTTTAAAAATTCTAGAATATACACCATATTGCTTTTAAATGGTTTTATTTAGCTTGCCCTGTTTGGTGTTGTCATATTTTTCAAAGAATTTGGGGTTAGCATTGTGTATTATTGTTTTCTTCCATACTTTACTATTTTTGCATACACCCTCTATACTACCACATATTTTATAATTACACCATGTTAAATTTCAACTCAGCATGTGGTGCTTTGGCATGGGATGTCTATGGTATTAATACTACTAGTAGGAAATCGGATATCATACAGTAGTCTGCTATCCTAAAGCACATAAAAGTTAATCAGACTATTGTTTATTATGTGCTTAGGTGTGACATTATTTATTCAGCATTTGGGTAAGCAGTTTTTTACGGCGCCTGGTTGTTTTGACGTCGCTTCAGCGCCCACGTGCGCCTACCAGCCCGCCACCGCGACCGCGCCGCAGTCTGCCGCCGGTGTCGGACACGCCGCACGCACGTTTATACGCCGACAATGCACATCTGTGAAACAGTTTGCGAAATGTTATCGACACCCGAGATTATTAAATATCCTATTTGTTTTAAGTCTTGTCGGTTCAATTAGTGTGTTGTGATTTCTTCTACAATAATGAGTACGCAAGGTTCAGAAAGCAGCTTGGACAAAGTCGGGCACGGGTCGAGGCCGCCCCGGTTACTAATGGACAGCGTGTCATCTGATGAGGGACCGGAGACAGAGCGTTTGTTAAACTCTCAGTTGTCTTCAGTGGTGGTACCGTTAGGCAGTAGACGGCGGGAGTCACTCACGGCTCCACCATCGCCAACTGATTCCAGGAAAAAACGTGATCACCACCGTCAGCACAATTATATGAACCATTTACACCAGCTTATACATTGGCGGGATATATGGAGTGGGGAACCTCACAAAGCTCATGAGGTATTGCCTCGCTTCTGACTCATTAATTTGTAATCATTCTAAAATAACGTTTCTTTGTTATTTTCTATTATTATTCTAAGCCTTATAACCGACTATACAGACATTGTCATAGTTGTGTTTAATATTAAATTAATACGACTAATATGAATAACTATTACAATTGAAGATTATGGCCATCTGGCTGTAAAACATAGTTTATAGTACAAATACTTAGATAGTATGTTAAATATCCCTAAAACTGGGTACATTAAGTAGTTATTATTATTCAAGTAGTTATTACTGACACTATGCGGAACAAAGCGAATAATGCCTCTTCAAGGACAGTAAGCCTGATGTTATTATACTTTCTTAAATAAATATTTTTTCTAAATTGAAAGTTGAGAACTGCCTATTATTGTGCAGATATTAATTGAACAATTATGAGAGTTCATAATTAGTGTGTGTCATTGGTCATTGTGAGATTTAATTAAACGACTGCAAACGCACTTGTTTCGAAATTTACAATGTAAACGATTTGCTCGACGCAACCGTTCCAGAAGACTCTTGTTTGGTATATAATCTCACTTTACTAAAACGTTTATTAATTTTCAAATAAGGAATCGTAAAAATAAAGTATGTTACGTACATCATACATGTAAATTTGTACATACTGCTCATTATTAATAATTAATAACATCTTTTGGTGCCTTGTCTACGTAACGTTTATAGCCTAACCGATGGGTTACAACTTACATCTCGCTTTAATTATTAAGTACTAGGACTTGCCCGCGACTTCGTCCACGCTTGTCAGGTAACGTAGATTACAGTTATTTTGCCAGTATTTAAATTCAAAGCGTATTTTTTCAGCAGGGCACCGGAGTTTTTAGTATGAAAATACTGAATGAATAATGAATTTTGAAAATTTCCTTAAAAACCCAAGATAACTAATGTCACTAAAGGCATATATTAGGCTGGGGAAAAAGTTTCTTCGCATTTTATATAAAAATTCAAACGGTTTTTTTATAAAGTTTATTTACATTTGCCTAAAGTATGTAGGTGCCACTTTGTTGGATAACTTTTTGCCATCTGGTAGGTAGGGACGTGATCACATTGCTATAAAAATTTTGAGGCTTCTGATAAAAAAACTGCGACATGTGGTTTTGGCAGTCCTCTCGTGATGTTAACCTGACACTGCCTAAGGAATTCTGCAGAGACCGAAACAGGTGAAAATCTAAAGGTGCAAGGTCAGGACTGTACGGCGAATGCATTAACACCTCCCAGCCAAAGTCTCGTAATTTTTGCTGAGTGGCTAAAAATGTGTGAGGTCTTTTTCGTTATCGCTCGTTATCATGGTGAAAAACCACACCCCTTCTGTTGATTAATTCCGGCCGCTTTCTCTCAACTTTTTGCTTTAATCTCATCAGTTGTTCGCAGTACAGTTCAGAATCGATGGTCCTGCCTGGCGGTAACAGCTCATAATGAATAATGCCCTTCCAATCCCACAATACACACAGCATCACCTTGTTGCGAGTTAACCCGGGTTTCGCCACAGTCTGTGAAGCCTGACCGGACTTTGACCACGATCTTTTTTGCACGTTCTTGTCGTACGTGATCCACTTTTCATCACCAGTTATCAGCTTCTTCAAAAATGGTTCGGTTTCATTACGTCGTAATAAAGAATCACAAATGAGTACACGGTTCATTAGGTTTCTTTCAGTGAGCTCATGAGGCACCCAAATATCGAGCTTTTTTGTGTACCCAGCTTTTTTCAAATGTGCCAAAACCGTTTTGTGGTCAATTCCTAGTACTTCAGCTACATCGTAACTACTAATATGCCGATCTTGCTCCACTTTTTCAAAAATGGCATCAATTTTGTCCGTAACAGGGCGACCAGAGCGACGTGCATCTTTGATATCAAAATTTCCGGATTGAAAACGCTTAAACCAAATTTGCGCGACTCTCACAGATACTGCATTAGGTCCATAAACATCACAATTTTTTTTCGCGGCTTGTGTTGCATTTTTACCTTTTTTGTAGTAAAATTTTAATGTATCGAATTTCTTCATTAGATTCACTCATTTTAACAATAAGAAAAACAAATGAAAATCACACATTTTCCTAATTTGAATTTGGATTTGTCTTCCTTAAAATTAAAACTTTTTAAGGATACCAAAACCAGCCAGATACAAATGACATAGCCAAATAGATCTTATTACAAGTTCATACATACTATATGCGAAAAGACTTTTTCCCCAACCTATTGAACTACATCTGTTCTACTACAAGATGTCTTATAAATATAGAAACTGTCATATTAAGCAATATCACGTGATTTTGAAATATATAAAGTCCCGGATAATGTTGTTTCAGTATCAATTGGATCCATATCAGCTAATTATTATGTACCCAATTTAAAACACTCCCCGGAAAACTCCCGCGGGATTCTCGGAATATAAAGTTTAACATCACTTGAAAAAGAACTTGAGCTATCGTTCTAGTAAAATCGTATCGAAATCAGCTAATATTTATGCTATCTAAATTACAATATACACGGACCATTCGCGCGGGATTGCCGAGACAGAAAATATCGCAGCATTTGAAAAAGAATGTAAGCTATGGTTTTAGTGAAAAGTGTGTCGGAATAAACTAATTTTTATGCATCTGAAAAACTACAAACCGCTTCCGAGAAAATTCCCGTGGGGTTCCCGGGGTAAAATATATCACACATTTTATTACATAAAATTTGATATCGATCGGTGCAAAAATCGCATTGGCATTCGATTTTTTTTTAATCTGGCAACTTCAAATCATTCACAGATATTTTCCCGTGAGATTCCCAGAATAAAAAGTATCGCAGATTTTAAGTCTGAAAATTTGCTGTCGATCCGTGAAAATCGCATCGTAATCGGCCCAGTAGGCCGATTACGATGCGATGCGATTCACGTGCATCCCAAACAAACAGATAAACCGACAAACAGACAAGAAATCGAAAAATATTGCATCGTGTACTCCATCGTTTATATAGTGATTCCAGTTGTTTTTTTTAATACCTTCAATGTAAAGAGACGACATTTAAGAATGTTATTATATTATAGATATTGGCTATACGACCCGGTATCAAGTGAACCTTCACCGTTGTTGGGTTCTAAAAGTTTATATTCATGTAATAGATTCAATCACCATAGTTCGTTGATAACGATTCCATTCAATGAGAAAAACTCACTTTATCTTCGGTTTATTTTGGTGGGCGTGATGTTGAAATAATTTTTCAACGCAAACTGTGTTGTTTTAATTGAAATTTATCAATCATAATAATTTTAACCACAGGAAATTTTTGTAATTTGTTTTTCACACGCCTTAAACCTACGTCAACGTCATAATGAGGTGTGTATAATTTCTTTTTGGTATGGTTTTCATGTTAAAACGGTTAGAAAGTTTTCAATCACTATTTTTTTCATTTTATCGTGGTATCGAAAGAACCTAGAACCCTGCTCTAGAATAGGATTTCTGTTAATTCGTTCCACTTATTTTAATGAACAGCACTGCAATGTATGTATGTCAGTTGATTTTGCAATTCCATTGCGTTGCAAACCTGTGTTGTACGTGGCTTTTTACAATTACGTACATCCAAAGAATAAATAGAATCCATAAAGGGTTTTATGTATTTTTATTAAGTTTGGCGCCAACTCCTTTGGCATTGATTTTGGCACTTAAATAATTAGTGTTATCCCCATGGCGAAGCCGCGCATCAAACCCTCCTAACTGACTAGTTCATTAGAGCAAGCATTCACACAGGGTACATTGATCAAATTTTTATCTAGGCACTATTCGCCGTCGGGAAATTCTTACTATGGCGTTAAATACACGATCCTATTCTCCGGGATAAAAATATTCTATATCCATTCTCTGTATTGACACTACATAATTTCAACTAAATTTCAACAAAAACAGTCAAGTAGTTATTCCGCGAAAGCGTAATAAATATGCAGAGTTACTTTAGCATTTGTAATATTGTTAGAAAGTTAGCGTTTAGTAGGGTAGGCACAAGTTGAGCATATTTTCACTTCGGCTGGTGTGCACCAATATTTAACCAATGGTTAAAATAAAATAGTTGCTAGAACTATATGCATAAATAACGATTATTTTATTTTAACCGTCGCGGTGGGTTAAATGTCTGTGCACACCAGCATTAATCTGTGATAGCTTTTAAATGACACGTTAGAATAGTTTGTTATGCATCTTGGATAGATACGAAAATTAAGCCTTCTTAAAAGTGGAGACGAAAATGAATTCTTCTAATAATGGAGATTAAAGAACTGTGTGAAGATGGTCAGCTATACTCAACTTACCCCATAAGTTGCGCAAGGCTTCATAGCAAACCAGGGAGGCATTGCCATCTTGACTACTTTCGCTATTTGACTATAGAACTATTCTAGAATACTTTACTGCTTTTTATGTATATTCAATTATACGAACATTTTCTTTTTGATACCAAATTCCTTGAAGGTAAAATTTATACCTTTTTCGTTAATGACAACCTTTGCTGCGTTAACTATTGACTAAAAACAGAACTTCCTGTGCTATTTCCTTTATATATCTACTTCCTAAAATGAAGGAAAAACAAATTAATGTTTTTCGCTTTTACGGCGTGAGATTAGTTGAGCAACCACTACTCAAGTAGCTCCTGCCGTATTTGAAACAAAAGTAAAGTTATGACCAAACTATTTACATGAAAACAAAATCCTTTTGAATCCACTTTAAAAAGGAGGAGGTTTACAATTTATCTGTATGTTTTTATATGTTCGTTACTTGATTTCTCTTTTAATTGTAGACCGATTAAAAAAA
The DNA here is from genome assembly GCA_019925095.2 of Dendrolimus kikuchii. Classification (NCBI taxonomy): domain Eukaryota; kingdom Metazoa; phylum Arthropoda; class Insecta; order Lepidoptera; family Lasiocampidae; genus Dendrolimus; species Dendrolimus kikuchii. Next base: position 16,656,175 of record CM034392.1, read on the forward strand.
ATTGTTTTAATCGAAAGTGTGTACGTCTAGATCTGATGTTGACCAACTTCTTTATTACACGATATCTCCAATTGTCGAGCGAATTTCAATTTTTTACTATATTCGTAATTGTATCCTCTTGAGGTGGTGCCATGGTTACCAAATCAGGATCTGATAAGCGGATTCCAGGTAAATCGAGAGAAATCGACGAAAATTATTTGTTCTGCGAAATCTGTCAAATTTGGACCGATTTTCAATTATTTTCTTACTCGAAAGAGTATACCCATAGGTGCTCCCATTTTCCTCAACACAGGGTCAGAGACAGATGAGTGGATCGCAGAGAAATCGAGAGTAACCCTTGGTGACGAGAATCTACACCGATGAGTGAGATAGCAACTCTGTATACACTTACCAGTAGTATAATTTCTACGGGCGCTTAATATATTATTTCTACAGCTATTCAAGTATTTGCGCAATTAAAAAGAAAAAATATTTTTTTAACAAAACAAAGGCGACTTCAAACTAAAAAGATAAAAATAAATAATCAATCAATTTTATGTTTTACTTGGCACCCTCTTCAAGATGTTGTAGAAAGAAGTTGGTTAGATATTTATTTTTTGCATTTTAGTTTGAATTCTGGTTCCGGAATTCTCCTCTCAGAGCCGTATCTTTTAGCCATTTAATATATTTGTTTACAGTGTGCGCAGTTTCTGAAATATTTCAATTGCCCCTATTACCTCTATTACAGCGAGTACACATTGGGCGCTTTGAAACGCGCGATTTACTAACGCGCGTTTTGAGATCCAAAATTTCTTATTGAAGTGTACATATGCAAACGCGCGTTTCTGAACAAGCGCGCGTCGGACGCGCGCTCTCAGAATTTCATTGGAACGCGCGCTGCGCGGGCGTCAGCTGCGCGCTTGTAGATACATGCGCCGCCATTTTGCTGTACATTTGATCGCGCGCTTTCGTGTAGGGTGCACGTGTATTATGGAGATCGAACACTTCGATACAGATTTATTTATAGATGAAATCCAAAAGCGTCCAGCTATATGGAACATGCAAAGTCCAGATTATAAAAATAAAATATTAAGAAAACGCAATTGGGAGGAAATAGTAGAAACTTTTAGTGACTGTGAAGACAAATTGGAAAAGAAAAAACTGTTGGGTGACTTGGGTGAGTATAATTATTTATTGACGTTTTCTATAATTATATCATGTTGTTTTGCCAATGTAATTTTCCCTCGTTCACAAAATAATTGGCAAATTTTTATCTTGTTGTTCTAGCACATGCCTGCCTCGTGGTAAATTTTCTAAATGTATAGATTGTAGAGGTGAAACATAAAGTGTATCTTCATATCTGTAACCATTGCGTATTCGAACGTAATTGTGTAGTACTGTGCAAGCTTTGATGACTGTATAGAAGCCACACACAAGCGATCACTTCGACGTCCATTTCCGAACTGAGCTAGTAGTATGAAGTAGTATGAACACCTTGGTAACGCTCGTTAAACGCCGTGCTAAGCGCGCTGTATGTATGCTACAAGGGCGCGCCCAACGCAACGCCGAGCGCCTAATGTGTACTCGCTCTTACCTCTATGCTCAACAAGGCCCGTCCTACTTCACATAAATTTCGAGGGATGGGGAACTCTGAATATCACGTTTTATTTAAATCACTTGTTCATAACAGATTTCAATTGTTACACCCGTTTCCCATAAAGGTAGGCAGAGGCAATAGACTATCATGGTTTTTAGTCCGCCCCATTCGCAACATCTACTTTCCTTAATCTTTCAATCATATATTGTCGCTTTTGCTGTTTGAGAGCAAAAATAAAATAAAGGTCCTTATTATCACCTATTATTGCCACGTGACAAAAAGTATGTTAAACTAGAAGATTGATATGGGTACAAATGTAAAGGTAGATCAATAAAATGAGAAGTATGGATTGTGTGAAGAATGAGATAATGATTTGTGATATGACAGAAGACGTATAGAGGAATATGCAAAGAAGAGACATATTGTGCCGACCCAAATAATTGTCAGAAGAGAAAAGGAAATAAATCTCAATAATAAGCGATCTCCCTTGATCGCTTATTATTGAGATTTTTCTAAATTGTCTATTTATCCATATATTAGTTTTATTTCTCAAGTATTCAAACAAATCCAAAGTCTGCAACAACTGAACAAACAAATTACTTTTAAATTTAAAGTGAATTTTGCACCCTTTGTAGCAGCAATAACAAAAGAATAAACACTGGTGCGTTTAATAAAAGTAATGAAACAATTCACAGCTGTGTGTCACGAGACAGCTAAATGAAGAGCGAGTCGCATGCATTCAATTTAATTCAACCATTCAGCCCGACTCCATAATAGCCGCAATACCCTTCAGCACTGTCATCATACCTCATCATATTTCTATTTGGTCACCTCATCCACTAGTTGCAAATTACCATTAATTTAAGATTCGTCTATTTGTATAAATAATTACCGTGTTTATGACAGAAGGACATCGGAATATTTGTCGCATGTGTGATAAATTATAATACTATCAAAGAAATTAGCATGTTGGACTACATAGCGACGGACTAGTTTTCCGTGTATGTAGTATTATTACGATTGTCAACTTAGATTACGAGCATAAATTGGACCAGACTTGGTAGGAGTGCCTGGGGCAGAGTCAACATGTAGTCGCTCTTTGACATTTTATAGTTTGCCCGATACCTAGCAACGGACGGTTACCCGTATTTATTACAGCAATGTAGTATAATTAAGTGTTGGACGACGCTTAATATTGAATGCCGGAAATAGGACCAAAATCGGCTAAGTAAATTATTGTACGCAAAATGGATTACGTATAGATAATTAACGACTTCTGTCATCATTCGGCTACGAATCCCTTAAAAATTCAAAAACTTATTTATTCTTGTACTAATTAATCATATTCACACCAATTTTCCTTGAAAATATTTTTAGGTAAAGTCACAAAAGAGACGACCATTTTGACGAAAAGACAAACAAGAGGCTTTGGCGGAATGGCTCGCCATACCTGAATCTATTGACTTAATGTAAAAGCCAGTATGAGACATAATTTTTTAAGAGCTGTTTGATATTGCGTGCGCTTATGTGTGTGTGATTATGTTATAATTATGTATGATGATCAACCCGTAATTATCAGATTTTTCGTGATTTCACTACTCCACGTAGAATACGTCTTCTTGCTAACTTACATTTTGAGTTGCTAATAGAACATGACTGTTTTACATGGGTTTCGTTTTTGTCAAATAGAACACTTAGAATGGTTGGATTATACAGACTTTTCATATTTTGATTTTGAGTATTAGAGACTGACACATGTCTAACGCAATTTTTGCATAAAATGAATATAAAAGAGGATGACTACTCATTGTCTGAAGTTCAAGTTCAAGAAGTCATGATACAAGAACAACGAGGGGCTTACTCTAGTTTACCTAAGCCACGCCTGTCTGTTTTTATTGGGGTAATGGTTCAAATAAGATTGAAACCTGTTCAAAATATTTTTACGTAGAATTCACAGTCTCGACAATTGATGATAGATGTTTTTAAATGCTATTTTTCAAATAGTGACTTTTTTAATTGATTATGAAATGAAAATACTATGTAAGATTACAGTATAATCCAATTGTGTTATTTACATTTCATTATACAAAAATGATGTCTCCATTTTATAGGAGAAAAAATGTAATAACATATTTT